>JAJHSJ010000011.1:53714984-53773292 GCA_021015155.1 Magnolia officinalis
ACAGCGTAAATTTTGAGGCGGTTTCCGAGAGGTGCGTAAGTAGAGTTTCCTAAAACTATAAATAGGGATCCCTAGGGCCTTTCTAAGGTATTCTAAGGCTTCCTAAAGATTTTTCAAGGGTTCCTAAAAGGGTTTTAGGGTTTCTAAAAGGTGTAACAAGGGTGAGATTCGAGGTTGTTCGAATCGGGTAAGTCTTTTCCTCTTCGTAATTTCTATTTTTCATAATGGAATTTTGTCGCTGTACCGTAGTTTTTTCCCGTAAAGGTTTTCCGCGTTAAATCTGCATGTTCTCTTATGTGTGCTTGGTGCTCTCGGCTTGCTATCCTAAATTCAAATCTGTGTGATTCCGCAGACCAAATCCCAACATCGGCTTCCAACAAATACATAGATAAGAGAAAAAACAAATATAACAATGATGGAAGACTTCAGTGACCCCAAAAGGTTTTCAATGGTAGATGTTGTATTTTCCACTGGTTTTTGCAGTGTGGTCGACTTGATCTTTGGATTGTCTTATTTTTTGACTCAAGTTAACTAGACAAACAGTTTGGACATAACATATACTGCATAATGGACTGACGTGATGTCAACAGCCAGGTTGGTGGTGTGGTACACCAGCCAATATAATACGAAAGAATTCAAAGTTCCTGACCGTTTGGGAAGCACAATATCATACTTTTGGGATGAAATAACCAAGTCTACCCTTCCTCTTTTTTTTTTTTTCTTCTCCTCTAAAATCCAGAATAGTATAGTAGGCCGTGTATGACATCTAACCCATTCAACAGCACAACTAATCATAATGTTAGATAAACTAAAAAATACCGGGGATCCAACATTAGGTGGGCCCCACATGAATATATAGTTTTCTGGATGGTATAAATTACTTTTCTTGGTTGAAGTCCACCTTTATTAATCACAAAGTAAGCTTGGGTTGGATGTCGATGTCATGCATGTGGATCCAAAATCCTCAGCTCCATCGCTCTTTAAAAACAGAAAAAGACAGTCAATGAGGACATTTGTATCATGTCCACTTTTAGCTTCAAAGTGTCTGGCCACTTTTTCATAAAACCATTTTTTACGAGAAATTCTGCGGTAATTTTTTTTTGGTAGCAAACTGTCTGTCATCCTAGCAATACTCTTTTCCTGATAACGTACACGCAACGTTGTTACAGCTTGTAGTTCGTACAAATTTTCTGCCAAAATTATAATTATTTAGGAAATCAGAACCAATAAAACGATTAAACTACCATAAAAATCACCTTCGAGAAAATAAAGATGATTAGATCTTTCGCTAGACTATGTTTAGTCAAACCATCGGTTCTATGTTAATTCCATTAGAGTGGTCCAACTGATCATATTAATGGCATAAATTTCTTCCCATCTAGACTTTATTATGGGGACTATCGGTTTCACGGTACCGATTTCCTATTCGAGTTTCATGTTAGCGGCAAATATGGTAAGGTAGCACAAACTGCAGTACGTTACCTGTCTGTGATCAGTTCTCTTTTCAAAGTTAAAGCAAAGCAATTGGGAAACGGACTGGCAACTCCCCCTGCCACCAGCTCCGTGGCTGATGGTCGGTGCTCTGTGGGACCCACCATGATGTATTTGTTTCATCCATTCCGTTCATCCATTTTTACAGATCATTTTATGGTTTCATCCCAAAAATAAGAGGGATATAAATCTCTAGTGGACCACAAAACATGAAAACAATAGTGATTGGATATCCACCATTAAAATTCTTCTAGGGCCCACTATACTGTTTATTTGACATCCAATATGTTGATTATGTCATAAAGGACCAGATGAATAGAAAAAACAAATATCCTCTTCATCCAAAACTTTTATGGCCCCCAAAATTTTTTTAATGGTCGAACCTCATTCAACACTGTTTCGTGTAATGTGTTCCACTTGAGATTTGGATATATCTCATTTTTAGACTAATACTGTAAAATAATCTGTAAAAATATATGGACAGCATGGATGAAAAACATACGTCAGGGTGGGGGCCACATAACACCGACCATCAGCCATTGGCTGGTGTCAGGGGAGTAGCCAATCCGTCTCCAAGCAATTTTACCTTCTTGAACACAAGTATTTAATGATACACGACCCAAGGCTTTCCTCGGGTTTTGAATGAGGACAAGTGGGGCTTATGATTTAAGTAATCCAGACCATTGGTTTATTGTGTCCTACAGTGGATAGACTATTCTACAAATATTTCTGAAAGTGAAAGATCATAAGAATCGATTTTGGGACTCTTTTCAATTTGAATGAGGAACGTTTCTCAACATATGTTTTCTCGACCGTCTAATTACAAGCGAAAATAGATGAGTCTAACATAACCCTATAATCTAGATTATAGGTAATGGCCCATCAGCCACGTTAGGATAGAACAGATCAGCTGTTTATAATACGTAATCAAAGAGCACGTTCGCCAGAACTGAAAACCCGCACATATAGCAATCCCTTCCAGAGGGGGTCCTGTACTACCGGTCGGTGCTCTGTCGGCCACACCGTGATGCATGTGGGAAACGGATTGGCAACTCCTCCTGCCACCAGCCATGTTGCTGATGGTCGGTGCTCCGTGGCCCCCGCATGATGTATGTGTTTCATCCAGCCGTCCATTCATTTTTATAGATCATTTTATGTCGGTTCCAAAAATTATAGGGATATAAATATCAGGTGAACCACACCACAGGAAACAATAGTAATGGATATCTACCATTAAAATCCTCCTAAAGAACACTGTACTGTTTATTTGACATCAATATGTTGATTAGGTCATATAGATCTGAATGAAGGAAAAGAGCGAAGATCAACTTGATCAGAAACTTTTATGGCCTCAAAATGTTTTTAATGATCCACGCTCATTCAATATTGTTTCCTTTAATGTTGTCCACTTGAGATTGGAATATACCTCATATTTGGTCTCATAGCCTGAAATAATCTAGAAAATAAATGGACAGTATGGATGAAACACATACATCATGGTGAGGCCTACAGATCACCGACCACCAACCATTTGCTAGTGGCAGGGGGAGTAGCCAATCCGTATCCGTCTCCGATGCATGTGTTTTATTCGGAAGCGGATTGGGTGGTGTACCTCACACCAGCTATAGCTGCTTTATCCATGCCAGTAAGTTTTGTGGGTCTGATCACAAGGTATGTGTTATATCCTAATCGTCCATCTATTTGGAGATCTAGTCTTAAGGCTTGAAATAAAAAATAAGACAAATCTCACTATCAAGTGGACCACACTGAAAAAAGTAGTGGGGAATTGAACGTCTGCCATTGAAAACTTTTTTGAGGTCACAGAAGTTTTAGATTAATATGAAATTTGTTTTTTCCTTTTCGTTCAGGTCTTTGTGACCTTATGGACAGATTGGATGGAAAGTAAATGTCATGTGGGCCCTATGAATTTTTTAACGGTGAAAATCATTATCTCAGCTACTATTTGTGGTGTGGTCCAGATGATCTTTGGATATGATTCTTTTTTTAGATAATACTTTAAAATAATCTCTAAAATATAGATGAACGGTATAGATATAATAAATATATCACTGTGGGGCCATGTAACTTTGATCTCATTTGAACCGTTCGTACAACTCGGAGCTGGACGAGCGTCAGGGGACGCGGATTTCTGCGCAAGGATTCTATATGGAGCACACTGTGATGTTTGTTAGAAATTCAACCCGTCCATCCGTTTTTGAAGATCATTTTAGGACATGAGACCGAAAATGATTAGGATACACGAAAATCAAGTGGGTCTATATTACTGAAAAGTGGGGAAAGGAATTCCTACCATTGAAACCTTCCCAGGATCCACCTTGGTGTTTATATTCCATCCAAACCGTTTATAAGGTTATTTCCACTTAGATGAAGTGAAAAAGTCAAGAAATTAAATCGATACAATACTTTTGTGGCCATTTAAATATTTCAACGGTGGTCACTAAATCCCCACTGTTTCCTCTCGTGTGACCCACTTGAGTTTTTAATCCTTCTCATTTTTGGTCCCGTGTCCTAAAATTAACTCTAAAAACGGATGGACGGAGTGGCTTTCTCACAAACATCGTAGTGGGCCCCACACAAAATCTTGCGTAGGAACTTCCTGCGAAAGGTTTCGCAGCAAATCCGCGTCCGCGTCGGTGCTCGTCTTCGCACGACACGTACCTACAGCAGCGCCAATCCGCTTCCGTTTAATTCAAGCCCGTCCGCTATTTCCTGCGGTGTGGCCCACCTGAGAGTTGGATATGCTTCATGTTTGGTTTTATACATAAAATGATCTGAAAAATGGATGGACGGTATTGATGAAACGTATGCATCATGGTGGGTCCCACAGAGCACCCAACAGCACCGACCGATGCTGGCCTCAGTACTGGACGGGTCACTACCGAATCCTGGTCCCTCCAGAGGTGGCTCTGCAACACAACTCTACCTTCTGCTTTGATTTCTTCTTCAAAAGAAATTCTGCAGAGAGAGAGAGAGAGAGAGCTCTTTCTTCGCCTCTGTCTGTGATAATTGGGAGATGGTTGGGAGCAGCGAAGGATCTGGGTCAAGCTCAAGCTCTGAAGACAGAGCACCAGCAGTAGTCGAATCCTTCGGATGGGTATATCACATGGGCGTGAATTCAATAGGCCATGAATACTGCCATCTCCGATTTCTCTACTTGAAAGGGAAGCACGTGATGATGTATAAGAGAGACCTACATGAGAATCCTGGCATCGTAAGTATCCTCCTTCTCCTTTCTTTCTCTGTTTCCTTTTAGGTCTTTTTTCTGGTAAGGAAGCACCTCTTCTTGAAAGGGAAGCACGTAATGATGTATATAAGAGAGACTAACATGAGAATCCATTAATGGGTCTTTTCGATTTTGGCATTGGAAGTCGATTTGGGCAGTTTTTCAATTCGGTTTCGCTAGTTTCATGCATTTCAACAAATACCCACATGAGAATTCTGGCATTGTAGACCTTCTTCTGCATCTGGTTCTGCTAATGCTCTTCTTGTGTTGAATTGTCATTTGGAATATTTTATTTTGGTGTTGGAAGTCTATCTGGTTTCTTTTGTAACTTTGTGTAGCTTCTGTCTCTGTGGTTTGGGACATTTATGCATAAGGGTCCCACGTGAGAATTCTTGCATTTTGTGATGTGGTATTGAATTTTCTTGAGTTTACTGCTTTTTGGGAAGAGCTCACTCAGGCTAGAGAGTCTTTCCTGGGGCCTTCGTGCGTGGTTGGTGACTTCAATGTCACTCGCTTTGCGGAGGATCATTCCAGAAGTAGAAGGCCATCCTCCGGAATGCTGCGCTTCTCCGAATGGATTCAGCAGGAGCAGCTCATCGATTTACCTCTTCTGGGTGCTAGATTCACATGGTCCGATGGGCGGGCAATTCCTATCCAATCTCGGCTTGATTGATTTCTTGTCTCTCCGGAGTGGATCGAGACTTTCCCGACAGTTAAGCAAATCGTCATGCCTCGCACTACATCGGACCACTGCCCTCTTCTCTTAAATGAGGAAGAAGACAATTGGGGCCTGAAACCTTTCAGGCTTAACTCTGCTTGGCTCCAGTCTGAGGGTCTTCGGCAGAAGATCATTGAATGGTGGCAGTCTTTCCAGGTGGAAGGGTATGCTGGTCATCGATTGCTATGTAAACTCAGACTTCTCAAGACTAAGCTCTAGGAATGGTGGCAGGAGGAGACTCAAAAGAGAGAGGCTGAAATTGAAGTCCTTCTATCAGACCTCCAAACAATAGACGTCAAATCAGAATCTGGGCCGATGTCGAAAGAGATGCTGGTCAGGCGCATATCTATAATTCAGGAGCCCTCAAGTAAAGCTCAGGAAGAGGAATCCTTGTGGAGGATTAAATCCAGAATCAAATGGATCGCTGAGGGGGACAAGAATACTAAGTTCTTCCATAATATGGCCAATATGCACTCTCGGTCTAAGGCCATCCTCAGTATTTTCGATAAGGGAAGCAGAGTCGAGGATAGAAAAGAGATTGCCGATCTTGCGATATCTCACTTCAAAGCTCTTCTGTCGACAGATAATTGGGTTAGACCAAAATTAGATAACATCTCTTTCAGTTGCTTGCAGGTTGCTGATGCCGACCAATTGGAGTCTCAGTTCTCTGAAGATGAGGTCAAGGCGGCAGTTGATGCCCTGGGTGCTGACAAGTCTCCAGGACCAGATGGCTTTCCGATCAGTTTCTACCAGACTTTCTGGCAAACTATTCAGATCGATGTTCTCTCCTTCCTGCAGGAATATCACGGTAGAAGCAGATCATCTCTAGCGAAAGTTTTGTCCTCACGACTTTCAAAAGTTATTGGGCTGCTCATCTCTAGTAATCAGAATGCTTTCATTAAAGGTAGGCTGATCACGGATGGTGCCCTTATCGCTAATGAAGTTCTTCACTCCTGCCACAAGTCTAAGTTAGAAGGGGTTTTTTGCAAATTGGATGTTGCCAAGGCTTATGATCATGTAGATTGGGACTTCCTCCTGTATATGCTAACTCGGATGGGCTTTGGTCTCAATGGAGAAGGTGGATCGCTGCGTGTATTGGTTCGGCCCATTTCTCCGTCATACTCAACGGTTCTCCCTCAGGCTTTTTCAAAAGCTCAAGAGGCCGACGGCAAGGAAATCCACTATCCCCCTATATTTTCCTTATCATGGCTGAGGCGCTATCTCAAATGCTGAAGAAAGGGCAAGAGCAAGGTATTCTGCGAGGCATATCAGTGCCAGGATTGGCGATCCCACTCACACATTTCCAATTTGCTGATGCTACACTCATTTTCTCAACGGCATTGGAAGAAAAAAATTGAACATCTTCTTATCGCTATCTGTTGTTTTGAAGCTGTTTCAGGTCTTAGGATCAATTTTAGTAAATCCAAACTGCTCGGAGTAAATGTCCTCCAACACATCTTACAGAGATATGCCGATACTCTTGGATGCCGCATAGAGTCTTTTCCAACATACTTTGTTGGGCTGCCCCTTTGCATCGGCCCCCCGCCGAAACACATGTGGGACAGGGTCATTAGCAAATTTCAAAAGTATCTGGCTTCTTGGAAATGCCGGTATTTGTCCCTTGGTGGGAGACTGACCCTCATTAAAGCTGCCCTTTCTAGTCTCCCTCTATACTTTATGTCATTGTTCACTTGTCCAGGGTCGGTTATTAAGTGCATTGACAAAATTAGAAGGGACTTTCTGTGGTTTGGTAAGGAAAATCAGAGGAAGTTCCATTTGCTTGAATGGAAAGAAGTGTGTAAAGTGTTCAGTGAGGGAGGCGCAAACGTCAAGAATCTGAAGCTCATGAATTTAGCGTTGTTGGGGAAATGGACCTGGAGATTTGCCTCGGAAAATGAAGCCTTGTGGAGTTCAATAGTTAAGGGTAAATATGGGGTGTCATAGGGAGGTTGGTGGCCTAAACAGTCTTCATATTATAAGGCTTCCTACATATGGAGGGGTATTCTAAAAGCGAAAGACCCTGTCTGTTCCAAAAGCAGGTTTGAGCTGGGTAATGGTGCCTCGATTAGGTTCTGGGAAGATATCTGGTGTGGGGAAAATTCTCTGAAGACTCTATTCCCTCAAATATACAGGCTTGCTCCTGACAGAAATATATCCATCAACAGGTGCTGCTCTTCCACGCCCGATCACTCAGTTTGGGACATCAGATGTGCTAGAAATCTAACTCAAAGTGAAACTGACGAATATGTGGAGCTCTAGAATTGTATCTCAAAATTAAAGACTATCACTTCTCAGTTTGATAGCATTGTTTGGCCATTGAAGAAAACAACATCATTCTTTGTCAAGTTTCTTTGTGCAGCAATCTAT
Source organism: Magnolia officinalis (assembly GCA_021015155.1). Taxonomy (NCBI): domain Eukaryota; kingdom Viridiplantae; phylum Streptophyta; class Magnoliopsida; order Magnoliales; family Magnoliaceae; genus Magnolia; species Magnolia officinalis. Next base: position 53,722,805 of record JAJHSJ010000011.1, read on the forward strand.
CCTGTGGCGCAGATCAGGAGCGAAGTCACCTCATTCATTTGGAAGTACCAGGCCCCGCTTAAGTTCATTTGCTTCGGGTGGTTGGCAAGCCGTAATGGAATCCTCACCATAGATAATTTGTCAAAGAGAGACATGCAGCTGGTTAACGTTTGTCTATGTTTTATGCGTCACGCAGAATCTGTGAATCATTTACTGGTTCACTGCCCTTTCATCTCCTCTATTCTTGCGGACTTCTGTCAGCAATTTTCAGTTAATTGGTGCGCTCCAGAATCTGCAGCGAAGATGTTGTCTGATTAGAATGGGTTTAAGCTTGGTAAAATTAACTCCATCATCTGGCGTATGGCTATCCTTGCCATCTGGTGGGTTGTCTGGGAAGAAAGGAATGATAGGTGTTTCAATGATCGGTCGTCTTCCGGTAAGGTAGTAGGGTCTAAGGCTAAAAAGTTGGTCATCGAATGGGCTGTTAATGTAAATGTTTTAAAGAGGGCCGGTTTGTCGTTTCTCGGTGATTAGGATCTTTCTGCTATCTCAGCAGTTCGCTTCTTTCTTGTTTTTTCTTTTTTCCTTTTGTATGCTTCTTCTTTTTTCAATAAAATTGCAGTTATCTCTAAAAAAAAAGAAATTAGATCCGAGTCTTTGTTGATTGTGTCAGTATAGTTAATTGTTTTGAGTTTCGTGATAAGAATAAATGTACCACGTTCAGCTAAACAATATGTTGTCTTTTATCTTGGTGAGTGACCATACATGTGAGAGCGATCTTCCTTTAGCCTATACCGTTCATCTGGTGGGCTCCGTCCCCCAGTGGAAGATTTCATCCATACTATGCATAGATCATGATGGAATGTCGGACCCATTTGTATTATTCCATAGTCTCTCAAACAATGTTGTTTTCATGTACGATAATTCTTCAAATTGCATAGATTTGAATAATATGTTGCCCTATCAAGCCCTTGTGAAAAGATGGGAAGGGTGTCCTCTTATGTAAAAAACATGGTTAAAGATAAAATTCATCTATGTTTCATTATTTTCTGGAAAACTCCACAAAAAGAGCTATGGAATTTACCTAGATGGCAAGATAAACACAAACACTAACAACCAAGCAAATCTTCTATTTTAACACAAATTCTATTTTAGATGAGTAAAGAAATCAACCACCTAGGATAGCCTCTACTTGCCACATCAGCATGCCAGATAGGTTGGGCAAGTAACATTGCCCTCTCTAAAGCTCGCCCATGTTCTCATGGTGTAAAGGTCGGAAACCATTTATGCAGGTCAAACCAAACTTCTCACGTGGCATCCTTACGTGGTATGTTCTTCCGTTTGATAAACAACTTGGTGACAACATGATTTTGGCGATTCTCCGATCTAATACCATTTCAGGCTCGGGGCTGAGATGACCTTCCTCCGTTAGTGGAGGTAAGTCTGTGTTTGGAAGTACATGAAACCCTAGCTACTTTTTGAGGCAAGACACATGAAAAACATGATGAATCTTGGAGGAAGAAGGAAGGTCCAACTTTTAAGCAACGGGGCCAATGCGCTGTAGTACCCTATAAGGTTCATAAAACTTCGGTGCAGGCTTCATGTTGGTGCGAAGGGCTATGGAAGCTTGTCGGTAGGGCTGTAGACCCAAGAACACCCAATCATTGACCGAGAATTCTCGCTCACTACGATGCTTGTTAGGCTGCGCCTTCATGCGAACTTGAGCTTCTATAAGATGCTCCTTAAGGCATTGGAGAATGTGATCATGATTCAAGAGTTCAGTCTCGAGCTAGCCCACCATTGTACTATCGTTAGGCGTCAACGTACATGGCCACGATAAGGGGCTGTTGGTCATAAATAACTTAGAAGGGTGTTGTCTCTATAAAAGCTTGGAATGTAGTATTATACCACCATTCCACCCACGGAAGCTACTTCGTCCATTGTTTGGGTTGAGTACCTGCAGAACACCTTAAATATGTTTCTAAGCAACGGTTTATGACTAGGGCTGCACACGAGTCGAACTGAGTCGAGCTTGAGATAGCTCGGCTTGGCTCGGCCAGTAGCTAACCCCAGCTTGAACTTGGCTCAGTTCGGTCCTCGAGCCTGACTGGCCAGCTCGGCTCGGTTTGGTCAGTAGCTCGAGCCAGTTCGAGTCGAGTTCAAGCCTATACGATATTTTCTCAAACACATAATGCACTTTCAATCTTTCACAGAATGCAAAATAGTAACAACACTTTACATGTATTTCATCAAACACTTAGTGGGCATCGTCAAAAATAAGATATGAGGCAGTCCTATAATGTAAAGTTTGTTTTTATTTTTTAATAGTGATTTGTTTTGTATCCATTCCTTCCTCACCACCAGCTGATTCCACGGATAATGTATGCACCCGAAACAACACTTCGCTGAGTCATTTCATCAAACACTTGGCGAGCAACATCAAGATAAAAATAACCGAGTCACCAATCCAATTTGATCCGAGCCGATTCGAGTTGAGGTTTGAGCTGAATTGAGTCGAGTTCGGGCAAGCTGGAACTCGGCTCGAAATTTTTTCTAGCTCCAAAAACTAGCTCGACTCGGTCCAAATCCAATTTCGAGCCGAGGCGAGTCGAGCTTTTCCGAGTCGAGTTGAGTTGAGTGAGCTGACCGAGCTAACTCGACTCGTGTATAGCTGATGACCTCTGTTTGGCCCTCAAATTAAGGGAGGTAAGCAGCACTCATACATAGCTGGGTCCCTTGTAATTGAAAAAACTTATGCCAAAATGGACTTAGGACCACCTTGTCATGGTCACTTGCAATAGACTTAGGCATTCCTTGAAGATGGGCAATTTCTTTGACAAATGCATGAGCAACTGAGGGCCTGAGGGCCTGAGGGCCTGAGGCAGCCATGTAAGGGTGCGAAAGGGCCACAAAATGTGCATACTTAGAGAGGCGATCAACCGCCACAAAAATAACAGATTTTCCGTGAGAATAGGGAAGCCCTTCGATGAAATCCATCGACATATCGAACCAAATTTGATCGGGAATTGGCAGTGGCTGAAGGAGGCTCGGAGGAGAGAGATTTTCAGTTTTGTTACGTTGGTACATGTCACTCGTGGCAACGAATTCCTGAACTCACTGCTTCATACTTGACCAATAGAAAGCTCATGATAGTCATTTGTAAGTGCGTAATGCTCCGGAATGGCCCACCTCTGGAGTAGAATGGAATTCATGAAGAAGTTTGCCAATGTGTGTCAACAAGGGAGACAACCATATACGCCCCTTGTAGTGAATGAGATTTCCGTCCACCGAAAATTCCTTTTTACACCCCAGTTCCTACTGTAACTGATCAAGGGGAGATTTAGAAGCTTGGCCCCCCAATGTGTCCTTCTCAATGTCGGAAAGAAGGGAGGAAAAGGGTACTAAAATAGCTAACAACTCAACAGTATTTGCAATTGTTCAAACTGTTGCGAGAGACCATATGCTGTTACATTGTCCTTTCCTTTGCGATAAACAATCTCATAGTCAAACTCCATAAGTTTCGCTGTCGCCACCATTTTTTGTTGCATATTAGTCCCCACACATTGCTCCACTAAGCATTTTAGACTTCAATGGTCCGTCTTAATTTGAAAGTGTTGGCCCATTAAATAATGTTGCCACTTTTGTACCCTGTGATCAATTTTTGGTTGGCGTCTTTCACTTAATGAATCACGCGTGCTAACATCTCCCGTTCATATGTGGATAACGAGAGATGTCTCTCCGACAAGGTTTTGCTGCAAAATGCGATAGGTCTTCCTTTTTGCATGAGAATTCCCCCTATACCCGTACTTGATGCATCATACTCGATAATAAAAGGTTTCGAAAAATCGGGTAAGTGGAGCATCGGTGTGGATGACATGGCTGCCATGAGTTTCTCGAATGCCACTTTATAATGTTCCTCATGAGTTCTGAAGGCGATCTTAGGAATGTCGGGCCCATACACCTGAATTTGATGGTTACCCGACCGTAGGTCCAGTTTGGAATAATATTGAGCTCTGTGGAGTTCGTCTAGCAGTTCATCTATCACCATAATAGGGAACTTGTCTTAAACAGTTGAATGATTAAGGGCCCGATAATCAATGCACATGCGCGATGACCCGTCCTTCTTTCGGACCAAAAGAACAGGTGAAGAGTAGGGGCTTGTATTCGGATGTATAATTCCAACCTCTAGCATTTCTTCTACAAGGCACTCGATCTCATTTTTTTGCATGTGAGGTTACCTATAGGGCCTTGCATTGGTTGGTGGCGCCCTTGGTTTTAACGGATGCAATGATCATGAGCACAATGTGGGGATAGGCCACGCGGTGGGTTGAACATCGACTGATATGACGACAAAATTTTAGCAAGATCCCCGGGAACATTGGAAGCATTCCCGTGCTTGATGCTTGCATTCAACTGGATCACAGCAGCTTGCGAATTTCTTTTCAGGATTCGTTGCATGTCAGATCGATGTCTTTATACTTGTATTTCGGGACTCAGGCAAGAGATAGGGAATACCTTGATAATCAAAAGCCCATGGTAAGGTGGGTAAAATCCCAATGGATCGACCTTAAGGTTAAAGCCATTAGACTCCCAAAATTATATCCAATCCATACAGCAGCAACACATAAATCAGTAACAATCTTTAAGGGTCCCAGTGCAATGCAAACTTGTTCACAGTAAGCTCCACAATTAAGAGTGGTACTGTTGGCAACACGAACAAAGAATCTCTTGGAACGGTGAATTGGGCACCCAAGTTGTTGGGCTTAGCTTTTGCTAGGAAATTATGTGTGCTCCCCGTATCAACTAGAATACTGACTTTAGCATTTTTAATCAGCCCTTCCAACCGCATAGTTTGCGCTTGTGTGACCCCCATTAAGGCATTGAGAGATACCTCTATTAAGTTTCATCCTTGGTTGAAACCTCCATTTGTGTGTCCTCAGACTCGATCAAGTAAATTTGCATCTTCTTATAGCAGTGGCTAGGTGTGAATTTTTCATCACAATAGTAACACAAGCCCCTCTCCCATTGGGCTTGCATCTCCTCGCCCAAAGTTTTCTTTGTGGGGGTAGTGATCAACCCTAATTCCACCTTGGAGTTGGATGCAGTGGTTGCAAAAGGCTCGACGCACCCACTGCATTAGATCCCATGGATGGCCCAGAGAGTGGGGTCGAATGCATGGATGTGGGTCGGCTCATCCGTCGTAGCTGAGTAAGCTTCTCCTCCTGACGACGAGCTAGTCCCATAGTGTCCTGCAAAGTAGAGGGTTGAAACATTAATACTTCTTGGCCGTCCTCATCACGCGACCCTTGAATGAAGGTGCCCATTAGAGCCCGATCTGACCATCCTTCAACGTGGTTAGCAAGGCGCTCGGATTCATCTTCATTGCTTTGAACAGTCCCTGGACCTTGTCGTAATTTCACCAACTTGCCATCAAGATTCTCATAATCAGTTGGCCTAAAACGGACCAACATGGCCTCTGTCATTCCCCTCCACAAGATGTTATGGTTCATATGTTTATATCATTGAAACCACGTTGACGTAGGTCCATCCATGTGGAACGAGGTAAGGAGAACTTCCTCATTTTCCGTTGTTTGATGGTAGCGGAAAAATTGCTCAAATTTGTAAATGAATTCCAATGGGCTGTGTCCAGTGTTCGAAGTATCTGTATTGCTACACGTTTTGTTGGCCAGGGATACAGAAACAATATCAATATCGCCGATAATATTGTTGATAACCAGAAATGCGGGAAAACATGGGGAAAACGGTAGAATTTTCAGTGAAACTTCAAGAGATGCTAAAATACACATATTTGCATATTTAGGAATAAAAAATTTGCAAAAAGAATGAATACACAATAAGTTTCTATTTAATGGGGGCTTAAAAGCATGTGTTGTCATAAGAAACAGTCTAACCATCGCATCCATCCCATCTAACCATCCAATCATCCATGCAACCTTCCAGCCAAACATCCATTGATATTGCAGAATATCGATAACTCAAGATGTTTTGCCAAGAAATCATTGACATTTGGAAATGAAACGAAAGATTGTGGTCTTGATATTGCGCATGTTGTGATAACGATAATGTTGAGATATTATCAATATTAGCAATGACAAATTGAAAACCGCATACAACAATGTGCTCATAAAAAAATTTGAAGTATAAATTTTTTAATAAACAAACTTTTCATGATATCTCTACATTGATGATATTATTGAAATATCGCCGAAAAACTTGTGATACAAGAGAATTTACACAGTAAAAAATATTATCGATAGATTGGCGATATCGATACATTGGCAATACAAGCGATGCTTGAAATTTACATAATTGAAAATATTGGCGATATCGATACGTTGGCGATACTTAGCGATACATTGTTGATGCCTGGAATTTCTAATACTACCGGTGTTATTGGTATCGCTACCAGTGTTATCGGTATCGCCAAGCTGGAGATAATGATACTATTAGAGATATTCAATAATATCGAAGATAATTCAAACAATGGTTGTGTCCATCAAAGTAGGGAAAATCAACACGTGCAAAATGCGGTTGAATCCGACCGTCGCTTTGCCCGTTTGGATATACAACGCTAGATTCCCAACTCTCGATTGTTGTCCATTGGTGGTGGGAGGAAGCCACAAAGTGAGACGTTTCAAAATCTATTGGATCGACTCGAGCTTGGTGTCCTTCTGATTCCAAGCTTCCTTTAGATGTTCCACACGTCTCTCCATTAGAATTGGCTTCTTCTACTGCTTCTTTGTCTTCCTTGACATGTCTAGGAAGGGCTGCTCTGATACCATATGATAGGGCCTAAGCCCTATCAAGCCCATGTGAAAAGAGGGAAAGGGTGTCCTCTCATGTAACAAACACGGTTAAAGGTAAAAATTCATCTATATTTCATTATTTTCCCGGAGAACTACATAAAAAGGGCTACTGAATTTACTTAGATGGCAAGATAAACACACACTAACAATCAAGCAAATCTCCTATTTTAACACAAATACTATCCAATTTTAGATGGGTAAAGAAAGCAACTACTAAGATAGCTTCTACTCGTCAGCATGCTGAATAGGTTGGGCATGTAACAGCCAGCATTTTGTAAAGGTGAGTCCCACCTTTCAGTTAGCCAAGCTGTTCAATCAAGGGCACCACTGTTGATGAGCAGTTCTTCCGAAAGTCTTTGCTTTGGACAATCCAAGCCATCCAATTTTCACCTGCAAAGGGATGGTTAAGAATATAATATAGCTGCTGGTTAATCAATCGGATGGCTGAGATTTTCAATGGAGGTGATATTTCAAGTGCCACGAATCCATATGTAAAAGAGGAAAAAGACCACCTTTTGGTTAGCCGAGCTGTTCATCAGAGGTACCACTGTTGATTAGTGGGACTTCAAAAAGATTATGCTCTTTGGACAAATCCCAACCACCCCCTTTTTTTGCCTTCTAAGGGATGGTTAAAATATACTATAGCTGCTGGTCCATCATGAGATGGCTGGGATTTTCAATGGAGATGATATTGGTCTCCCCCTTCCCCCACACCTCGCGTGTGGCCCACCAGCTGAAATGTCTGGATCAATGAGAGGTGGCCCCACCTGGGCAAAATGCTGACGTGAATGAAAGTGGCATTGATTCAGGCCTTTAGTTGTCTACGACATGCGTATAAAAGAGAAACATTTAGCAGCAGTCTAATCATCATCTGGAAGACAATTTGAATATAAATACAATTGGGAATCTGTGGTTTGTTTCGAAATCTAATGGTGTGTTCATGTCATATATAACTCCAGCTTTTCTAATGATGATATGTCAACTAAAAAAATTGAAAAGTTCTTAGACAAATAAAAGCAACAATAATAATTGTCAGCATGGCCTTGTCCCAGCTATTTGGGTTGGCTTTCTAGACAAATAGTAAAATAATCATCATTATCAACATAATCTTAGCTATCAATATCAGATCATTTTCTAAATTGTAGATTGGCAAAAGCTTTATGATTTGCTTCTCATTGGATATCAGACTCCCTCTTTCACCCAGGCTATGGAACTATCAATGACAGAGGCTCTTTTAATCTTTTTCAAACAGCGATCAGCTGCATACTGGACATAATTTATGAAATTAGCAAGTCTTAAGGTTTACATGTTCAAAAAGATTTGAGAATAAATAGTGTCTCCAACCTCCTTCAAATACTTGTAGTTTTTCTTGTAATCACAGAGATGCATGCTCTCTTACATTTTTTTTTTTTTTTTTTTTTTTTTTTTTTTTTGTTTTTTTTTCATTTCGAAAGTGTGTTTAAAGAAGCTTCATGAGGGAAAGATGTAACCATCAATATGTGTGGAATCTACCATTGCCATGTAAGGTGTTGGGATTTGTGCTACGGAATCACACAGATATGGATCTAGGATAGCAATCCAATGACACCAAGCAATCACAAGAGAACACAAAGATTTAACGCGGAAAACCCTTTCGGGAAAAAACCACGGTACAAAGCAACAAATCTTCATTATGAAAATAGAAATTACAAAGAGAAAAGGACTTACCTGATTCGAACAACCTCGAATCTCACCCTTGCTACACCCTTTAATAACCCTAGAATCCTTTTAGGAACCCTTGGAACCCCTTTAGAAAGCCTTAGCATGCCTGAGAATGGCCTTAGGGACTCTTATTTATAGATGGGGAAACCCCACTTACGCACCTCCCTAGAAATCGTCTCAAATTTACGCAGTCCGCGCACAAACCGCGTACCTCTGCGTAACCCTTGACTAGTCGAGCCTGCCCCTTGACTGGTCGAGCGTCTCGAAAATCCCAAATACCTCATTGCTGGACTTCGAGTCGAACTGTCTTCGACCAATCGAAGGGACCTTCGACTAGTCGAGCTAGTCCCTCGACTGGTCGAGTAGCGCAGACTGGAAGATTTAAGACATCTTCCAACAACAATATCCACCATGTCTTCAATTTTCAACCGTGTAGTTTCTTGACCTCTTCTCTTATCTCTGCATCACATCATAGCTTCTATCACTGCTTCTTGTGCATACTCCGTCCTTCTTTTACGCCATCGCCAAGCCCAGAGAAGTCGCACAGAACTTGAACTTCTCTGCAGGAACGACCTTGGTGATCATGTCTTCCGGATTCACGCTGGTGTGACTCTTCTCTAGAGTTACGCCTCATTCCTCAAGCACCTGTTGGATAACATGGACATCCGACTAATTGCTCCGCCCGCTAGTACAAACGAGTAACTTGAAGTCGACTTTCTGGAATCCACACTGCCTGCGTAATTTGAATCCACATACCCAACCAATTTTGTCCATCTTCCCAAAGTAAAGACGTAGTCTTCTTACCATCTCACCGTTACCCAATATTGCTAGCCGGGGTATTTGCTCACAACACCGATAGCCTGTGAAACAACCGGTCTAATAAAGACCATGACATGCACTGCTAACCGCATTCGAATAAGGCTCATGAGATATATCCTACTTTTCCTCATCTGTTTTGGGACATGTCCTGAGGAAAACTTGAGGAGACGCGTAGGGAACGCTCACTGGCTTTGCCTGGTCCATCACATACTTGATCAATACCTACTCAATGTATTTTACCTGTGATTACCAAAACTTGCTCCTCTTCCAGTCTCTATGAATATCACCGCCGAGAACCTTCTTTGTAGCCCCCCGATCTTTCATCTCGAATGCCCCATTTAACTGAGTCTTTTAGTACGTTGATTTTAGACATGTCATGATTGGCGATCTACATGTCATCAACATACAATACCTGACTCACCATGAAGGAATCAAATTTTATACCACTACCTAAGCGACAGGTTGTACAACCTCCAGCAAATTTTTTTTCTCAGCCCCTTTAACTTCAAACCGCTCTGGTTGCTTCATGTAGATCTGCTCTTCCAATTTTTCGTGCAGATGTTCAGACTCCACATCCATCCTTTCCAGCTCAAGATCGCATTGGCCAATCAGCACCAATACGATTCTTATAGACACCTGCTATACCGTCGTCGCGAATATCTCTGAGAAGCTGATCCCTTCTCGCTGAGTATGACCCTTCGCTACCAACCTCACTCTATATCTATGCTGTATCTCCTTGAAGATCCGCCTGCATCTAACCACTTTCCGGCCCACTGGAAGCTCCACCAGCTCCCATGTGTCAGTCTGTACAACGAGTCCATCATATCGTTTATAGTTACCTTCTACTTCTCAGCACTAGGCTCACCTAGAGCCATCTGAATAGTAGACAGATCCTCCTCGCCTGTAACGAGAGCATATACGATATTGGAGTCGTCCATGTACCTTGTCGATATCTTATGATTATGCTATGTGATTTTTCTCACGGGTGGCTGCTCCACCTGCTATGTATTCCTGTTCGCGCATCTTAGGCCCTGCCCGCTCATGTGGCCATGCCCAGTATGCCACACATGTGCAGAGGTGGAATTTGCTACAGCCATTGTAGCTCCACCTTTTGAAGTTCTCCCGATCAACCTGTACATGTTACCGAGTCGTTGCGCTCTCATGACTACCTGTGCCCCCTTAGATACTTTAAGAGCACCATCAATACGTGTGAACTTGCAGCCCATTGCCTCCGTACACCAAGAGAAATTAGATTCTTCTTTAAATCAGGAACGTGCCTGATATCAGTCAAGGTACGCTCCACCCCATCAAACATCTTGATACGCACCGTACCAACAACCACATAATTACAGGCAATGTCATTGCCCATAAACACTTGTCCACCATTACACTCTCTGTAGTTGGAGAACCAACTCTGATGATGAGTTATGTGAAAGGATGCCCGTGTCTAGAATCCACTCGCCCTTACGATCATCGTATGGCTGTCTGATTGTAGACATAGACAAAACATTACCATCACATCCACTCGATCCATCTGACGTGACAACATTGACCTCCCTGTATGAAGCCTCAGATTCTTCTCTCTTAGATTTAAGATTTGTACAATCATTCTTCATGTGTCCTTCTATCCCACAGTTCCAGCACTTTAACTTACTTTTGCCCTTGCCCTTGGATTTGGATCTAGAACTTGAAGATCCTGTACCTTGTTCAGAATTCCTACCCCTTGTAAACAGTGCATTAGAAGATGTCCCATTGTCGCAGTTAAGCTTTCTCATGGCCTTCTCTTAAAGGGCTGAGATAACGGTGTCGGCACTCAGGGTTTTATTCGTGGTGCATATCGTGTTTTTGAATGACTTATACGATGTCAGAAGAGAATTCAGCAACATACATGCTTGTTCCTCATCTTTCATCACTTCCTCCATATTCAACAATTTGCAAACCAATTTATTGAAGTTGCTGATGTGAGCCTTCAGATCTCCACCTTCTGCCATCTTGAAGTTATACCACTGATGCTTCAAGCGTATGCGATTTTCAGAGAATTTTTCGCATAGACATCCTCTAACTTTGCCCATAACTTGGCCGCAGTTTTCTCTCTCATGACATTGTAGAGAACCTCATCCGTGAGACATCAACGGATCGATGATAAGGCCTTCTTATTAAGAGTATTCCAATCATCACCAGTCATAGTAACTTTCGCTCCTCAAGAGCATCATCTTCGCCTTGCTTGATTAAGTAATTGATCATCTTGGTCTTCCATATTTTTCCCCGAGTACTTCTCAATATCATACCTATTGCTTCCCATTATTGCTAATCCTGCAGATTCAGATTTGTGCCCCAACGATATCTCTGATATCACTTGTTGGGATTTGTGCTGTGGAATCACACAAATATGGGTCTAGGATAACAATCCAATGGCACAAAGCAATCACAAGAGAACACAAAGATTTAACGTGGAAAACCCTTTCGGGAAAAAACCATGATACAAAGCGACAGATCTTCACTATGAAAATAGAAATTACAAAGAGAAAAGGACTTACTTGATTCAAATAACCTCGAATCTCACCCTTGCTACACCCTTTGATAACCCGAGAACCCTTTTAGGAACCCTTAGAACCCCTTTAGAAAGCCTTGGCATGCCTGAGAATGGCTATAGGGATTCCTATTTATAGATGGGGAAACCCCACTTACGCACCTCCCTAGAAACCGCCTCAAATTTATGCAGTCTACGCACAAACCGCACACCGTCTGCGTAACCCTCGACTAGTCGAGCTAGGGCTTCGACTGGTCGAAGAACCCCTTCGACTAGTCGAGCCTGCCCCTTGATTTGTCGAGCGTTCCAGAAATCCCAAATGCCTTGTTGCTAGACTTCGAGTTGAACTGTCTTTGACCAGTTGAAGGGACCTTCGACTAGTCGAGCCAGTCCCTCAACTGGTCGAGCAGCGCGGAGCCGCGGACTGGAAGATTTATGACATCTTCCAACAACATAAGGATTTTGCCTTTGTTGTATTGGGAATCACGCTTGCCTTGGAGAGCACAAATTGATCCATTGTAGAGAGAGGGCTAAACTGACTTCTTCTACTCTTTACCTTTTGATGTGGATAAGAATGCAAAAAGTAGGGAGGGAAAGAAAGAAGAGGTAGTGGGGCATCGAAGTTTAAATGAATTTGCAGTTCGGAGTACAAAGCAACAAACATTTCCTTGTTTTCTTCATTTCTTGAATGCTAAGGTTGGTGCCGTTTGATAAACTAAAAAATGAATTCTGAAAACCTGAAGTACTGAATTGTGATTTTGAAATAATTTTAGGGATATTTTAGTCAAAAGTGAAAAGAAATTTTAGTGCACCACCAATTTCAGCATTTAGCCTTCAGCATTAAGTGAAGGGAGGGAAGTTGGAACAAAGTCCCATATTTTCAGTGAAAATTAATTTAAGCACTTAAGAAGCTGGATTTGCCATATGATCTGAATCTATAAAAATCACTGAAAATATCAAATTTCAGTGATAAGTGCTGAAAATAAGTTATATCAAACGGACTAACAAAGCAAATAGTTACAAGGGCAGGAAAACTTGTGATAAACAATAGAAGTGACTAATGACCTGTAGGAGAGTAGAGTGCGCTACTGTAGCAGTATTGTGGTTACCTTGTAGCAGTTGGCGAGGAATCCTTCTCTACAAGATCTTATTGCTTGGTGGATGGTGGAAACAAAAGAAAGAAAGGGTGGTTAGAAAGGAAAAGAAAGAAAGGGTGGTTAGAAAGGAAAATGAAAGAAAAGAAACGTTTTTTTTTGAAGACACAGGGTGTCCCCACCTCTTTTTTTTTTTTTGGAGGTGAGACTAATCTCTGCGGATACACGCAATCACCCACAATCACGTGTATCAGGTAAAGCCAAGGAGGGGAATCGAACCCTCACCTATAGGGAGCAAACCTACGGTGAAGACTATTCGCCCAAACATTGTTGGAAAGGGGAAGTGGTTGGGATCCACTTAATTCGCTAATACCATGTAATTAATCACATGGTGGGGAGGAAAAGGAGACTAAAAGATCTTATAACAAATGATTGTGTACAAAATAATCTCTCGTCTCACACCCTAATGATATTTTATCAACCCTAGTGAATACATGTCTCGAGGGAGTACCAAAGCACACGCGCACACACACTCTTATAAATTAGACTTCATGTACATAAAATCCCGACACCCATGTGCACACTCTCCTACATCAACAAATGGAGAGTAAGAAAGAATTGAAATAATATACCCTTGAAGAACTAGCAAGAATAACAAAATAAATTTGTAATAAACATGAAGGACTGCACTAAGTTGCACAAAGCAGGAGTGAGACTGACCAAGTGTGAAGGTGAGATCAATGTTGTCAAATTGTATATGCGATCGTATGCGATCAACATATGCTGTTCGCATTTGCGATCGCATAATCACACATGCCATAGCATATATATATTTTTGTTGAAAAAAAGGAAAAAAAATTCTAAAAAATTAGAGAAAACTTGCCTAATTAGTACACATGATTGGATTGTGTTATTTTACGTATTTCATTGTAGTTTGAGTGTTTCATTAAGTTATATATTTAATTTCTTATATTATATTTACATAAATTTTAACAAAGCAATCAACAAGTAATATTAAGAGAGAATTAATTATTAAAAACTTAGAACATAGGTTTGGGCGAATGGATTTCACCATAGGTTTGCTCGCTACAGGTGAGGGTTCGATTCCCCTCCTTGGCTTTACCCGATACACGTGGTTGTGGGTGATTGCGTGTATCCACAAGGATTAGTCTCACTTCAGAAAAAGAGGTGGGGTTCAAAAAAAAAAAAAAAAAAAACCCTCGAACATAGAAATTTTATTGATAAATGGATAACTTGAAACAAGTTACAAGTCACAACTTAATTTACAAATACAATTGACAAAAAACAAGCACAACTTACAAAATATAAAAAATTAAAATACTTGAAATAGTTGTAGAGAGATTAAAGTAAGAGAGAGAAAGAGTGAGAGATTTACAGCTTTAGAGTAAAGAATAGTGAAAATGGAGGGGATACGAGTGCCTATTTATAGGCAAAAGTGCCTCAAATTGAAAAATAAAAAATAAAAAATAAATTGCTCCCAATGTTCATATTTCTGACAGTTGGGAAATATGCAACATTTTGGTTGCATATAAAAGTATGGCATGGCATACTTGTCAGGATTGCATATGCCATGATGGCATATGCGATTCAATCCATAGTATGCGCATATGTGGTTGCATTTGACAACAATGGGTGAGATTAAGTAGGAGCATGATTTTATTCTTCTAAGTTTGGATCAAACATATCAGCTAGAGAGGGAGGAAAATAAATAACAATAAATGTGTCACACATATTATGCCATGGATATATGGATGGATTTGGTTGTCAATAGAAGCTAGTAGATGACACACCGAGCCTTTCCATAAATGAACTACTGCCTTCTATCATTTACTATTCTAGTTCATCTTCTACTGTTAAGACCCACAACATGTGCATCTTCTTATGTATTGTTTTGTTAAAATTATGCCTTGGAGAGCATAGATAGTGTTTCAATTTTGATTTTAATATATATAAATTCATACAGCTGCAAAACTTTCTTGTTACAGAAACCCATCAGGAAAGGCGTTGTGAGCAATACTCTCATGGTGGAGGAGCTAGGACGTAGGAAGGTCAATCATGGGGTAATGTCCAAACCATGTTTTTCACATCATTTTAGATGATAAAAGTGTCAGAAACGTTCCATTGTTTCTAATATAGTTGGTTGTTTATGAGCTTTATTCGGCATATCGCTAGGTAGGAATTTGGTCCTTTATTATTTTTTCTCTCTTTATAATCTGGAGCATTAACTATTTTTCTTGAGGAGATAGTTCACAAGTTTTCCTTTTCTTTTTTGCTTAGGATGTGTTTGTTCTGAGATTTTCCAATCGGTTGGATGACACAAAGAAAGGAGAAGTAAGTGATATTTTAATTGTTTCTATTAACTAGAAAGCGTTGGTAAGGATGTTCATATTATGTTGATTATGCAATCTATAATGTGCATTGCGGTACAGTTCTCTTTTTCCTTTTTTTTTTAAAAAAAAAAAATAAAAAAAAATTAAATTATAAAATAATTTTTTGAAAAAGAAGAAAAACTAGGGGCCTTTGTTTAATATCTACTACAAATGTTTAATTTTTAATAATTCAGCGTGTCATTCTTCATTTGCTAGATTGCATGTGCTACGGCTGCAGAAGCACGGAAATGGGTGGAAGCATTTGATCAAGCAAGACAACAGGTACAGGTCTTCAGACAAAAGAAGATAGCCATTAGAAGAGGGCATTGTTTAGAAGACCATTTTCAATTTTCTTTGTATAGATATGCTTTGATATTTTGTATCTACAGTAAAAACCATGTTATTCTTGAGAGAACTCCTACAATAACTTGGACCTTTGTGATTTTTATTTGATAAGCCAGGTCTACCTGGAAATTGATTTTGTTATGAGCATCTATATGTGAGAGGATGCTTGAAACTTCCATAGGTATTCAGATTGTAATGTCACAAAATCATTTGTGAGCCAAAATCCATGTCAGATGGTGCCTTTTGGTCCTTCAGGCCTAATAGGTTCTAAATTTCTAATGAAGTTTAGGCAGCAGCTGAAACCCTATGCATCTTCTAATTCTCATTTAAAGGGTATTTGATTGTCGAAGGTGATTCTAGTAATGGTATTAATTGGCATCCTTGGTGAAGCTGGACAAACGGAGACCTTTCACCATTCCCAAAATCCAGGTTTTGGTGTTGAATTTAAAGATCTCATTCTCCTCTGTATTGGGGAGGTGAATAAAGTGGCTGAAAATCTTGCTAAAGAGGAAGAGGAAATGACACAAAGGTCACTTATTTCAGATTCTCAATGCCTCCTTGAGAAAGTCACATGTTGTTTGCAAGCCAACCCCAAGTAGCTGTTAGCCAGGTACAAGGCTATGAAATACAACGATGATGGTGATGATCCATGTGGTTTTTTTAAAAGTTGCTATTATAAATGTTGAATGTGTATCTTTGATGGAAATCGTGCTGACACAAGTTCACTTTTGATGCATTTTTTTTTATCCTTAGGATTTCCTAAGAACTTCCATTAATTGGTTCACTGTATAATGAGCAGGCTGCTTATGATCTTTGGAGAGGAAGTGGCCGAGCCAAAATAAACACTGAGAATGAGTATGCATAATTATTAAACATGCACAATATATGGCTTATTTATTTTCTGCAAAACTGTAATTTGCCACCAATCATATATCACTTGAGTCTCATTCAGCTGTTTTTTCCTTGAAGGATCAATTTGGAAGGACATCGTCCACGGTTGAGGCCATATACTGCTGATGGTTTGAAGAAGCTCGTAAGAATTGGAAAAGGTGAATGCCACAATGATCTTTTGACTAATATCTAGGAAGCCCTTCAGAAACTATTTTCCTGACTTTCAAAATGCCCTTCTCTATTATTTCATACTTTTATTGCGCTCTATATTCCAATCAATTACTTGGACTTCCTGGTGTGGTTTAACATCTCTGTTCCATAGAAGAGATTATTCTACGGAAGAACACCACATTAACTAGTTATACTCGCTATCATCTGTTACAAGTCTTCAGCATGATAGTGTTCGTACTAAAAACGCCCTTCTATATGCATATATAAATTAGGGTTTCTTTTTCCCCGTACAGCCGTCTGCCTTTTGGTCTTTTAGACAATTTAGAGCCTATTTAAAAAAACCTGCTTAAGCTCCAAATATGGTCGAAAAACTGCCTCCATTGACTTTAACTCATGGATAGCTAACAAAATGTGCCATTAACTCGTAAAAAGTCTCATTTATCCATGTTCTTATACAATATCTATGGTTTTACCTCATTACTTGATGTCATGGAAGATTCGTTGGGCATGTAAGGTTCGGTTGGGCCAATTGGTACTCTTGCTGACATCCAAGCTATCCATTAGTTTCAGTAGTCCGAGGCAGGACGTCAGGCCAAAAACCAGGCAGATTCAAAATTCAGGTGGGTCATGCTGGAGGAAACAGTAGGATTGAACAACAGTTGACATTTTCATCCCTCACTTTCTTTTGGTGTTGCCCACCTGAGTGTACATTTTGAATATTTTTTAGGTTCTTGCCTTTCCGCGAGTTGGCGAAACTGATGGACTGAGTGGATTTCACAAGGGCATTGCGTTGGGCGCCAAAAAGGTATCAACAGTGGTCGTTTCCAACCCTACTGTTTCCTATGGGTGGCCTGCCTGAGTGTTGTGTTTTGGCTGATTTTTGGGCGGTTGCCCTTCCACGACTTGGCAAAACTGATGGATGGAGTGGATGTCATAAAAGACATCGCTGTGGGCGCCAAAAAGGTATCACTGGTGGGTGTTTCCATCCCCCACTGTTTCCTGTGGGGTGGCCCACCTGAGTGTGCGTTCTAGCTAATTTTGGAGTAGTTGCCCTTCTGCGACTTGGCGAAACTGATGGACGGATGCCACAAAAGACATTGCGGTGGGCCTCCTAGAGATGCCAAATGGTAGTGATACGATCTAGACCATCCACTCCATTTGAGAATTGTCAATTCCATAGGTATCATGCTGCTCATCCGAATAGTCACCTGAACTGTCATAGCCATGTTCAATGGCTAGGATAGAATTAGGATGATATTCATCATTGAGCGAGAACACTAACTCTATGCTTGAGAAGTTTGTGTCCGCAAGGGCAGTGGACTTCTGGAGGAAGGCTATGTTCTTTCTCTCGTGTCTCTGGGGGCAGGGCCGGTAGACTTTGGCAAAATGACCCTTTTTTGCCACAAATATAGCATGTATTTGATGTCTTTTCCTTGAATTTTTTCCTTCGGAAGAAGCGCCATTTTTTTCCGGTGACTGGAATGCCTATCCTGGGAAGAGACCTTGCCATGGAATCTCTTGTGAGGTTTCTTCTTTTCTGTGTGATTACAATCACAGCTGCTCCCTCCCTCATGCCTCAGTGGTAGACTCACAAGAGTTTCAACACAAGGTCATGGGTTCAAGTACCCATTGTGGTGTGAGTGCGGGGGTGTGTGTGGGGTGAGTGCGTGTGTGAAGAAAAAAATAAAAAATCACAGCTACGGGGATCCTTGCATTTGATGGAAAGGTCTGGTTTGTTACATGAGGATCCAAGCCGTTTGCCTAGTTGTCTTACATTCTTCATGAATTTATATTGATTACAAAGCTTCTCGATGGCCTAAAGGCCAAGTTGGTGAAGAAGACCCAAAGAGACTTGTTCTAATTTGTAGCCTTTTACAAAGACAAGCTTTTGAGCCTTGTTTCCTTGCGGATTAGGCAAGGAATTGAGGTAGGCTTGTTTCAAGTTTACATCATCGATGCCATTGATGATATAAAACCGTTTGGACATCTTATCATAATGTTCGTTCAAGTCTTTCTTTTTAAATGAGCAGACCTTCATCTTCAGAAATTCTTCTCGGGCCATTTCTTGGTTGGCAACTTGGCATCAACTGATCTAATGAACTCAATGTAAAGCAGAGCCATGAATGCCTCAAATGAGGGGAGCTGAAGAGCCTGGAGTTGGCGATATTCACCAAGGCTTGTCCACCATTCCCTTAGTTGACCATTGAATCTATCCACAAAATTTTGGATTGTGTGGGGAATGGTGGCGTTGGGTGCATGCATTTCTGCAGAGCACCATGTGTATATGTCAACTTACCGGGATTGCCACTGATTTGGTGGTATGTCATCAATAATGAAAATCTTCTTGCGGTCGACTGTCTCCGAGTACTGTACTCGTTCTGGTACACCCTACTGTTGAGGTGGGCTGGGAGTTGCAACTTCAAAATATGCTTCATCATCATCAGACGGGTGGTGCATCGTGTTGCCATGCATAAGAAAGCGTGGGAACTCTAGAAGATCTTCTGAATCCTCAAAAGAAGCAAAAAGTATATCTGAAGAAAGAGCTTCATGGGATGGTTGAAGGGGTGGTGTAGGTACGGGATTCAGGGAGACCGACTGGAGGAATGATGATGTAGGATTGGGGTTTTCATTGGGAAGAATGGAAGGGGAAAGCTTTGACGGAGCTTTGCTGGATTTGGCTAGGAATTCAATAGGAGGGTAAGGTTTTCTAAACGGGTTGGAAGAGGGATGGGGAGTTCTCGGTTGGGGAGGTGCTACTGGAGCAGATGGTTGTGAGGGTCGCTGTTGTTCTCTTAAGGGCAGTCTGGAGAGAGGGAGGAAGGGTGTCTTTGAAGGGGGCGTGTTGTAGAGCAGGAGAAAAAAATGGGTTGTGGTTGATACTATGGGGTATAAGATGGTGATGCCGAAGGGAGGAGGCCTGAGAGGTAGGCAAAAAGGAAAGAAGGTTGGGATTCCTTGGTTTGTTGGATGCTATGAAGCTGATTCTGAAGCTATTTCTTTTCTGCTTCCTTCTGGGTGAGCAATTGGCTGGCCATGGAAAAATCCTTAACAGTGGTGGCTACGTGGAGCAATTCTTCTTCAACCTTTTGCATTCTAGTTTGAACCATATCTGTCAGTTTGTGGTGGCCAGACTTTGTTTCTTCATAGAGCTTTTGTTGGTTTTCCAAGATTTTTTGGAGAGCATGGTTCTGGTGTACAACATTTTCTGCTTGCCAGTTAAGGGCTGCTTCAGTCGCAGAAATTCTTTTCAAAGTTCCATTCGTGTTGGAACTTAGGGGGTTCTTGATCTTCCAGACGTGCTTGGTGTGCTTCTAAGGGAGCACTTGATGCAGGACAATTAACCACTTGCTCTAAAAGCTTGAATTGTTAGAGCATGACGAATTAATACCTTTATCTCATAGCTCAGGCCCCACATCTCATGGGTTAGGACCTCGACCGAACCCCCCTCGTGGGCCCCAAAATTGCATAGGTACTGCCTCACGCGAGCCACCCGCATCTCACTGGTGGGGCTCGCCTCACACGAGCCACTCGCCTCACCCGGGCCGCCCACTCCAAATGTGCCCCTGCATCCCTCAGGCAAACCCCACTCGAGCCCGGTGTGAAAATGCCCCCGCATTAATCACCCCCAGTGAGGAGTCTCAAACACGAGACCTCCTGCTCTAATACCAATTTGATGCAGGACAATTAACCACTTGCTCTAAAAGCTCGAACTGTTAGAGCATGGCGAATCAATCCCTTTATCTCATAGCCTAGGCCCCACATCTCATGGGTCAGGACCTCGGCCGATCCCCCCTCGTGGGCCCCAAAATCACATGGGTACCACATCACACAAGCCACCCGCCTCTCACGGGTGGGGCTCGCCTCACACGGGCCGTCCACCCTGAGTGTGTCCTTGCATCCCACATGCAACCCCACTCGAGCTCGATGTGAAAATGCCCCCGCATTAGCACCTTAGTCCATTCAATTCCAACTCTGTTTATTTTATTTTAATCCATCAATTGGTAGCCGCCATCTAGTGGTTCGAATTGTATGATCAACATAGTATGATGCTACATCCAAAATGGCTAGACGAGTTGAATGGTCAGATTCCTTTACATGTATGATCAAACCATTTTGGGAATGGGTCATTTATGATAACTGTAGTCTTGACACCCACCTATAATCGGAAATAGCAAAACAAGGGGTGAGACCGTAGTGGTAGTAAATGCTCTTCGCTCAGGCTTCTCTCTCCAGGAAGCCCCACGCTCTGCTTTCTTGCATTTTACTCTATCCAAGAAAAGTCCGTGGTAGTGAAAGCCCCCGTTGTCATGCTTTTTTTTTTTTTTTTTGCAACAATAACAGATCTACATTCAAAGTATGTCTGAACCCTTTCTACAATCTGTTTTGGTTCTATCTTTCTTCGTTTAGTGTGACTGAGAGTAAGGAAAATATATGGTCTCGTAGAGTGTGTTTTTTTTTTTTTTTTTTCGGTCATCATTATCTTTTGTTTCTTTTATCGTCATACCCTTTCTTTGAACCTTGTTCTTTTTTATGTCTAGTGGTGACTATCCCTCCCCCCTCCCCAAATGGAGGGCGTGAAAATAGCAGAGACATGGCATGTCATGTAGTCTCACATGGAGTAATGACAGCTCCTCAAGTGAGATTTTCCACTTATTCAACCTTTCTTAATAGTGGGCCCTTTGGCCCTCTTGGCCTCGATGCCCATCCCCACCAAATATCAAAAGCCATTCATTTGTTGTGCCGCACATGGATAGGCCACACTATCTTCTGCTGTACCAACAGTTTAAACCAAGAGAAATTGCCCTTTTGTTTCATTCATCAGGTGGGTAAACATAACTGTGAATCATTTTGATCGACGGTAGGGCCCACCATGTGTGATGGATTTATGACAGGTCACAAATGGGAGTGATATGGTAGGCTATTTGTCTTTTCCCAGCAAAATAATGGGTAAAAATTAAATAGAAAAAGAGAGATAGATACTCAGTTAGAGCGTGATGGATGACACGCAGGAACTTACAAATTAATTAGACATTGTGTACTTGGAGTACAAATAGTTCAAATTAAACTGCCCAAATCATGGGTTGTAGTTATGCTCATTTGATTATCAGACTGCTGGATCGGTGGACAATTATTGGACGGTTCAAAATGAAAAGTATCCAATGGTCCTATTTCAGCATGCAAGTGTCCATGACCCAAAGGTTAGGATTGCTCAATGAATCTGATTTTGAGACGGTGACTCAAGTGACAGTAAAAGTTCCACAATTTACTCGGTTCAATTTGAATTTATTTATGCCTTGTATACAATTTCTGAGCTCCTGTGTATCAAGCGTCGCATGCAGCTGGAGCGTCAAATAATTCCTTATAAAAGGGGCAGTGGGAGGAGGGACACAGAGTGTCTTTTCTTCTCAAATTTCTTCCCCAATTTCGTTCTACCAATGTGGATGATCAGATAAAATTTCATACATTCATTCCTGACTTTGCATGATGCATCTTTCTTCCAGCCAGTGTTGGGCATCCAAGCTGTGCAAAATGTGGGCTCCACAACATTGATCACTTGGTCCCAAGGTCAGGCTAGTTGGTTCATTAGGTGGGCCACATCTATATGCTGGCTCATATCTTTGGCCGTCCAAGTGACTTGATTAATGTATGAACTGACTTGATTTTCAAGCTAGCTGATCTTTATGGCGGGACCCGAGTGCCACATGGCTAAGATGCCTCGCACATGTTACATGTTGGAAGGATAGAGAGGGGCGAGAGGGCAGAGAAGGAGAGGAGGGTTAGGTTGGGTTGCATTTACCATGGGTTTAACCATGGTATGGCTACCTGACGGTGAGCGTTTATATGACTAACTACGAAAGGCTTTAGTGGGTTTTTGGAAATATTTTAAAAGTAGGTTATGAATTGTCTATAGACCAAAAGGTAGGCAGCTGTACAGAGAAAAACCCTATGAATTACAAAGATGATTCAAGTGCCCATGCACATAGATGCATTCTTTGTGGTGGGTATATAACGTGGTTCAGTAGCTATGCCCATTTGCATACTCATAAAACTACAAGCCCTTTTAATTCTCAGCTTTGACATACATGCTTTGCATCTTGAAGAGTATCTGATGGTCCTAGTTGTGAACTTCTCTGAGTTTATAGGTCCGGAGAAACTTCTGCGCCAGTCTTCTGATTTAGGAAGCAATGCCCGATCAGTTGAACATTTGGAAGGGGATGTTATAGATGCCAATGAATCACATGAATGGAAATGTATCCTTACTGTAAATGGTATTATTTTTCATTTCTATTGCTAGTGATTTTTCTTTTTCCATATCATTTTGCTTCACAACACTATCTATTCATTACTGTTGTTCTCTGTAATGAATGACATAAAAGGTAATAAATAAAAGACAGTGAACATGGATTTTTATTATATGAAAGATTGCATTATGCTACAGGAACATCATATGTAAAGCTGTGCATGAACTGTCTAGGATACTTCTTCCAATATTTTGTCACTATTCCACTTTCAAATGTTCTAAACTGTGGTATAGAGGCATGGATATGCAAGTAGCTGAATACTGGCCTGGCAAAACATTCTGATAACATTTAGTTCATGTTGCTGTGGTCTTGTTTGGCATGCTTGCATGAAACTTGATGTTTATGGACTTTTAATGCTATGCTCCCATGTTATGGTCATTCAAATCTGCCACATGTTGGTTGTGATTCCTTCATCCTGGATGGGCCAGCTGGAACAATTACTCCTAGTTATGTTGAAATGTTGTTCTATGACCCATTATTGTTTAAATTCTCAAGAATTTCATATTATTGCTATTTAATTTTAGAAGTAAACTTTCCAAAGGGATTTTTTACAGCAAAATTTTCTCTGAAATTCAGAGTTTACCAAATAATGACTCCATGAATTGAATTTATTAGGTAGTGATTCTTAGGGAATGAAATTATTAGATTTCCCCCATATTTCTTATTCTTTAAAAGGTGATAAAGTTGAGATTGTGGGGCCCACGTGGTATGTGTATGACATCCAACTCATTCGATATTGCACCCCACCATGAAGATCACTTGAACAAAAGATTGGTTGATTGAGTTGTTAAATAGGCAATATGTGAATTTGGATGTTTTTGGGCAGCGTATGTTATTTTATATGGTGTGTTCCACTTTCTAGTTGGATCCACTAGAATTTCATTCATCTAACCTATGTGATAGGATTCATCTGTTGGACGGGTTTTGTCATGCCCCAAATCTAGTACCCAAATTCGCTCGACCCAGATCCCACACCCTGGGTCGCGACTTGGTTCTTTAGTCAACCTTCCACATTTCGACTAATTAAGAATACAATTACTAGCATCCATAAAGAAAAAATATATGTATTTTAAATAAAGAAGAGCATCTATTTTGTCCAATATATAAAATTATCATCATCTAGAAATAATTAATAAACTTGGTTACAACTCTCTTGCAATATAATAAATGAATTAAATAAACCAAGTATCTATGGAGCATCAACAAACGATCCTCAAATGTTCCGCTGAGATCCTGTTCTTAAAAGACAACATCAACAACAAAGGTGAGCGCGAAAGCTCAACTAGTTTATCTCAATGCAAGTTTTAAAATAAAAACATGCTTGTTCCGAATAATCATCATTTAATAAAATATCATTGGAAGGCTACATGTATGGCATAAACATTTAACTATCATTAAAATTAGTGCATTTTTTTATATAAAAAATATCACAAATAATTGATACATTCTGTACATAAGGCAATCACGATAATTAGTACAATTAAACTTTTGAACACCAGGGTCATTTTACACTAGCTAGCCAATACTCTCTCAAACCCTCCCGACTTGCATAAGTCTGTTGCACCCACCCGGCCTCGATCAATAGGTGACCATTTGTATGTTAGCTAGTTAGACTACTACACCACTCAGCTTGTATAAGTGGTCTGTTGCACCCACCTCACCTTGATCAATAGAGGTTCCCAGTGTTCGAAATATCGATACTATCGGCCGATATTATCGTTATCGCCCCCCCAGCGAGACGAACCCTGCGCGATAACCCCCGGAAGATTAAAAAAATCCCAAAATCCAGATATCGTACGATATATCGTCGATATCGCACAATTTATCGTCGAAAGATACCAAGTAAAAAAAAAAAAAAACACCAAATATCGTCCGGGACTGTCATTATAAAAAAAAAAAGAAGGAAAAATTAAAAATATATGTAGAGAAACTTTCAACAGGTGGATTTCGATACCTGTACAAGAGATTTTTATGATCGGAAGCTTCCTTTTGGTGGGCCATTCAAATCAAAGCATCATCTGTAGGTTGGTGCAAACAAAATCTCCGATTTGGAAGAGAAATCCATCGAAATCTGGAGAAATCCAAGTATTTGGGCGAAATCCGGCGAAATCCTTGCTGAAATCTGGAGAAATCCTCGCCAAAATCCGAAGATCTGTGAGATTTTGGAGAGATTTTAGGGTTCCGGAAGGCCGGAACCCTCTCAGCTTCGAAAAAAAAGGCGTTTGATCCCTTTTTTTATGGAAATCGAGGTGGCAGGTGTACCGCACACCACTGAGTTGACTGGTGTGTTGACGTCACCAAGTTCGGTGGGTCCCATCATAAGGTATGTGTTATATCCAAACTGTTCGTCCATTTGGCAAGCTCGTCGTAAGGCTTGAGCCAAAAAATAAGATAGATCCAAAGATCAAGTGGACCACACTGCAAACAGGAGTGGGAGATTAAACGTTTACCATTGAAACCCTTTTAGGGTCATGGGAGTTTTGGATCAATATGATATTTGTTTTTCCTCTTCATCCAGGTCTGTGTGACCTAATGAGCAGATTGGATGGAAAATAAACATTATAGTGGGCCCTACGAATATTTTAACAGTGAGAATCAGCCCCACTGCTATTTGTGGTGTGTTCCAGTTGAGCTTTGAATATGGCTCATTTTTGGGCTCATGATCTAAAATGATCTCTCCAAATTCATGAACGGTGTAGATATAATAAATACATTATTACGAGGCCATGTAACTTTGAACCGTTGGTACCACTCGAGTTGCAGGAGCGTCACTGCTGTCTTCGTAGTGTGGTAGGAAGCGGGCGCGTAGCGAGTAGTGTACTACATAAACTCTGCGGGCCCCACCATAATTCATGTATTTTATCCACTCCATCCATCCATTTTACCATATAATTTTATGATTTTTAGCCTAAAAAATGAAGATATCCAAAGCTCAAGTGGACCACACCACAAAAAATGGTGCAAATTAAACATCTACCATTAAAAAAATCCCTGGGAGCCAAAGAAGTTTTGGATCAAGCTGATATTTGTTCTTTTCCTTTATCCATATCTTTGTGATCTTATGAATAGGTTGGATGAAAAATAAACATCACCGTAGGCCCTAAGGGAGGTTTCAACGGTGCAAATCATTATTCTTATTGTTTCCCGCGGTATGCTCCACTTGACCTTTGGATATGTTTCAAATTTGTGCTCAAGCCCTAAAATGAGCCAGAAAAACAGATGGACTGCATGGATAAACCATGTACATTTACGATGGACCCAATAAGTTTACTCGGTACTATAGGAGTGGATTAGGTAAGACCCCGCCTCACCCAAGACCATACAACCGTACCGTGGGGCCCAACTTGACCTGTGTATTCTGTGTCCACTCCATCCATCTGTTTTTTCAGATCATTTTACAACATGATCCTAATAATTAAGAAGATCCAATTATCAGGTGGACTATACTCAAGGAAACAATATTAGTTGAACATGGTACCATTAAAAACTTCTTAAAGTGCACCTTGATTTTTCCTATATTTTATTAGGCATCCAATCCGCTGATAACTTCACATAAGTTTGAATGAAGAGAAAAAACAATTATCAGCTTGATCCAAAACTTTTGTGGCCCACTAATGGTCAATCACCATTGTTACCTATGGTATGGTTTACCTAATTATTGGATCTGCTTCAATTTTTGGATAATGTGCTAAAATGATATGGAAAAATAGATGGATGGGGTGGATACTGAATACAGTTGTCTGAGTTCAATAGGACAACGCATAGCTTAGACCCTATACAAAGGAAACCTATTATGTGCACTTCTTTTTTAAGATTTTATTATTTAAAAGTGTGTATTAAAGTCTTTTTTAATAATCCCTGAAGTTTCATTGAAAAATTTAACCATTTTCCCAATGTTTCCCCATGTTTCTGAAAAAGTGCGATAAATTATGCGATACAAACGATATATCCCATGCGATAACCGATACGTATCTATATCCCAAGGGTGCGATATCGATATTTCGAACACTGGAGGTTCCGAATGTTACCAATTGGGGTTCTTGGACTTTCAACCCAAGGGGCTCAATCACCCCACCAATTTATGCTTTATGGACTTTCAACCCAAGGGACTTAATCGCTCTACCTATTTACGCTTTAGAGACTTTCAACCCAAGGGACTCAATCGCCCTACCTATTTTCTAGCATTCCAAATACAATTCATAATTTTACAAAAAATTAATTTCACATGATTTTTCTTCAAAGCATTATTTCCAATATCACACTTCTTTGTGAACTAACAATAATTCACAGCCACATTCCAAAAAAAATTCACCACTACAATCTAAAAATCCACAAACATTTTCCAACCATCACGAATCTGGAAAAAACCGTACAAATATCTATCAAAAAACAAAATAACATCTTGGGAAATACATATGATAACCAGATGTATCACAAATCTGAAAATCTGTACATGTTACAACTAAAAGAAATCTGGAAAAATGCATGATCACAAATATATTGCAAATCTGAAAATCTGTACATGTGTTACAACTAAAAGAAATTCGAAAAAAATGCTTGATCATAAATATATTTCAAATCTGATAATCTGTGCATGTGTTACAATGAAAAGAAATCTGAAAAAATGCGAGATGATTGATGTATCACCATCTAGAAATCTATACATGTATTTCAATGCAATAAAATTTGAAAAAAAATCGAGATAATAGAGTTTGAAACGAAAATGAGGAGATATACTCACACACAAAAAAAGAATACTTCTCCACTTCTTCCCTCTCTCTCTCCCTCCCTCCCTCTCACATTTCCCCCTTTTCTTTTCTTTCGTTTTTGTTATTTTAAAAAGGGTTTTGGAAACCCTAAATATAAGGGAGTGGCGTGCATGCTTGAGTGCGTAGGGTGTGTGAGTGTGTGGTGTGCATGTGGGGCGTGCGTGTGTTTTTATTATATATATTTTTACAAAAAAAAGGGTTGCTACAGGTTTGATGTCATACATGCACATGACCCCACAATTTTTGACTCCATCACCTTTTTAAAGAAAGAAAAAACAAATGGGGCAATTTTGTAATTTCTGCCATTGGAAGTCACTCCACTGCATTTTTTAATTCCTTGGAGGCACTATTTTGTAAAATTCGAATTCCTGAGTAATTTTGTGGTAAAATTCCCATTTCCAAATACCCAGAGATGCAAAAGGTGGGCCACACCATGAAGATCACCTGTCTTGAAAATCAGGTCAATCCATTAATTAGGTGGGACGTGCTTGTAAATTCAGTCAGACATTGGTTGTCTATTGATTTCGATTTTGTGGCCTACCAGATGAGTGGACCACCTGATATTTGTGCTAGGTGATCTTCATGCATGGGGGCCCCACCATTTGCATGGCTTGGATGTCTGAGACAAGTGACGCATTACCACTGCATGCTAAGTTAGCATGCAGCAGGTGTAAGCTCCTATATTTTGACTGGGGTGCAACTGAGTTGTTCCATAGAATTAATTTGGGTTTGTTCTTGCTTTGGCTAGGCTCTTCACTGGAGTTGAAAATGTATATGGTCTTGCAATAAATTTTGTTATTTTCTTTTGTTATTGGAGAGATGATGCCTCTACTATATTGTATTCCAACCTTTAGAATGATATTGATGTTTGCATAGCCCAAAAAATTTAATAGACATTTTTCATATTTATAGTGTTATGGTGTTTTACAATTTATATCTTGGAAAAAATCCACCCATCCCAAACATGTGGTCATTTTCATGACAAGATAAGATGCCTTCAATATGCTAGATCAAGTGTGGCTTTGTTTCTATAAAACTCCTAGCTTTCAAAATGACATATATTTTTCTAATATTTTCTTTGAAAATGGTGTTTGCCTTCTAAATGATCTTGCATTGTGTGTTTTAGGTATTAGAATATTTGAAGATGTGGCTAGTGCAAAGGTATCCATTCTTTTTATTTCATTTGGTTTCATGCCTTCTTGCTATATGATAGGCTTTGCATCTTTTATACGATATTTATTTTATAAGGTTTTGGAAAACTTACCATGCGAAAACTTTGATGATATAGGTGTTGTAAGAGGAGAAAAAAGGCTTTTAGAGAGCAAAAAGTATGTTTGATAACAGGACTTTCGTATTTGTATAGAGTGCATAATTACATAACCAGTCCTTAAAGCACTAAAGTAAGGGAAAAAGTAAATACACAATACGATGAGATAGAAAAAGAAAAGAAAAATAGAAAAAGAGAAACTTCTCTCTTATCTCTCCCCATCAAGTTGGAGCATAGATATCAGTTATCCCAGCTTTGCCAATTATCAAATGCAACTGAGACTTTGGAACAACCTTTGTAAATATTTCTACGAGCTGTTCTTTGGATTTGACAGGAGTAGAGGCCTCTTGCGAAGCACTATGCTCTCTTATAAAATGACAGTTAACTTCAATATGTATAGTGGCGCTCATGATATATTGGGTTAGAAGAGAAATGAATCACAACTTGATTTTCACACCCCATTTCAATCGCTGGAGGAATGTGAAATTGCAATTCCATTGTCCATTCTTTCATCCACAAAAATTTGCCTGATGTATGTGCCATAAGCCGATGCTCAGATTTAGCACTTGATCAAGCAACTGCAGATTGTTTCTTGCCTTTTCATGTAACAAGATACCCTACAAAGGTACAATATGCTAAGTTAGACCTATGATCATGCAAAGAGCCAAGCCCAAATATGCATATGCATAACCTATAGACTGTATGCTATGTACAAATGTATCATTGTGTTGTATCATGTCATTATTAAGTTTAAAAAATAACCCTTTGCCCATTCCATGTACATGTAAGTTTTCTATATGATTCAAAAAAGAACCTTTTCCCTATCCCCATTTACATGTATAAGTATTCACTATTCACTTGTTTCTATAAATAAAAAAGGAAACAAGAAGTCCAAACAAATCTATTCTTCGTCAGCCGCAAATGTGCCATCATTCTCCTCATCATCAATGATATCAAAATACAGATAGTTAGCTTTTGCAATTCTGGACACTTGCCTCCATAACTCCCTTACCATAAACATATGAATCAATCATATATAATTATATAAATAAACTAAATAATTTAAAAACATGCATGATACATTTATGATTTAACTACTTCAAGAAGTCATAAGAAAAATAATTGATTTTTTTTTTTTTTTTGGTTGCTTCATCATTCTTGTTAATTTTGTAGCCTCTCTTCCAAATAAACCATAGGCCCTTTTGAACTTATCCATTTGTTCATCAATGATGACCCTTTGACTTGAATCTAGGATCGTTATTTCAATACAGTTATATGGGCCGGTTCTGATCTCTAAATCCGAATGGAAACTCTCATCATACTGAAATCTAGGATTAAAAAAATAAGCTGCCACATATAAGAGCTTATGTAGCTGAAGATTCCACTATTGGTCAATGATTTCCCATATAGTTGAATACCACTTCAGCTGCGATCACCTCTTTTGCCTGATCCATTACTTTATAAATATATCCCATGGCTGGCCTCTCATTCGAATAAATTAGTTGTAGAACCTTAACCAATGGGAGAGTGGTCTTCAAGTAAAACTTGATAGATGACCAAAAATCTACATCGACCAAAACTATATCTTGAACATGCTTCCCTTTGCGGTCATGGAGGAGATGTTACCTTCCCATTTCTTTGAGGTAAACATCAACCTCAAGCCAATTCTATTCTCGTGGATGCTTTTTAATGTCAAATAACATGTAATAAATCGTGTTACGGCCGATCTTGTCAACCCTTCTTTTGTGTGCTTCCTCATCAAGTTCAAGAACTAGCAGTGCTTATAAATGTAGACCATTATTGGTCTCACTTTAGCCATGGTTTCAGAATGAACTTACAACTTTCTAATGTCTGCTAGGATTAGGTCTATAGTGGGTCGCACATGGAGACCAAAACAATGTTCCTCTCTTCTCTATTAACATTAACCCACTTTGAAATAAGTGGATGTGCTATCTGTAACGACTTGTACTATATTCTCTTTGCTCACCTCATCAATAATCGACTCAAGTAAATCCAACAAATTGTCCGCAGATCTTAAAAAAAGTACCAATCGAGTTATTAACAGAATTTTTTTGTAATAGACCAATTTACTCCATCGTTCGCTCATCCAACATTATCGTGCATCCAGTCTTACCCATTCCTTCTTATAAACATCAATGGACTTTTCTATCAACTCAACCTCCAACTTAAAAAATTTTATTCTTTACTTCATGATATGACAAAAGCTTTAACCCCGACCCAAATGCAGCAACTGCTTCCATTATAGGTGTGAAGACTGGGCTCTTTACAAGATTAGAAGGTAGAGCATTCGCATATAGGAAACGAGAAATGGAAAGGCACACATTGTCTCTATCTCCCTTCTTCCAAATTTTGTTTAGAGTGGCTTATTGCTTTTCTTTTGGCTCACTTTTTCTTCCAACAAATTCATCCATAGTCCTTTTCCTTTTTCCTACACAAATTTCCTATGCATTATTAATAATGAGAACTCTTCCAACATCATACGCCATTTCTCGTTGCTTCTTTTCATTCACATTATCATCCAACAACTTTTTGAATTTTTCTGTGACATCATCACTCACTTGGGACCATGCTACTGCATTATTCGTAGTTCAGTAAATGTGATGTTTCATTTGAAACACACCTCAATAGGCCTTCCCACAAAAAAAAAAGTATACATTTTAGATGGAGATTATTGTTCTCATCCATCTTTGAACAATAATCCCACATAGGGTCATTAACCTTGGACTTTGAATTCTTTTCTATTTTCAAGACTTCAACAAGAATTAATACCCAAGCCTAACTATTAAGAAAAAAACAACTATTTAGGCTAACATAAGCATAAAAGATTATAAATAATTAAGAAAATGATGAAACTCTTCAAATAAATGAAAAACAAATGAAAAAGACAAAAAATGCATATTTTATCCAAAAATTGGAAGAAAGGAAAAAGAAAAGATTAAAGAACTATTTTGTATTTACGCAAACCTATTTTGACGTAGAAATTGAATGAAACAATTTGCGTTCGATTCCGTTGATGGACGAAAAAGATATGACAATTTCTTTCTCTAAGTTTTTTGTGGGTCACGAACTCCATATCTCTCAAATCTTCCTCAAAAGAAGGAAAAAAAATGTGATATTCTAATGTGGGTGTGCCCTAAATGAGTTTTAAAAATAAAATCCCTAAATTTTTTTTCACAAAAAACAGAACAAAAATGCAAATATACGATTTTTTTCTTAAAAAATGCATATTTTAACCTAAAATTGAAAGAAATGAAATAAAAAAGATTAGAGAACTATTTTATATTTATTCATACCTATTTTGATGTAGAAATCAAATGAAAGAGGCTGCGTTCGATTTCGTTGACCAACGAAAAAGATACGACTTCTTTCTCTGAGTTTTCTATAGCCCACAATCTCCAAATCTCTCCCCTCTATCTAAAAAAAGCATATGAAGTGATATCCTAATAGGGGTGGGCCCTAAATGAGTTTTAAAAACAAAAAGCCTAAAAATATTTCACAAAAAACAAAAAAAAGAAGCAAAAATATGATTTTTTTTTTTCCAAAAATAACGTTTTTCTAAAAATAAATGCATTACGATTCATAGTTTAATTGTACAATTCAAGTATGAATCGTATGATTCATTTCAAATTGCGATTTGCATGTACGATTGTCATCGTACA
The DNA here is from genome assembly GCA_021015155.1 of Magnolia officinalis. Lineage (NCBI taxonomy): Eukaryota > Viridiplantae > Streptophyta > Magnoliopsida > Magnoliales > Magnoliaceae > Magnolia > Magnolia officinalis. The sequence goes on from JAJHSJ010000011.1 coordinate 53,755,570, forward strand.
TGTGTATGATACGATCCAAATCGTACGATTTGGATAGTAAATCATTTGATTACGACAACATTGTGGGCCCCACATGATGGATGGGCTACATCAAAGTGTGGCCTTGCATGATGGACCGCCCACATCAAGTGCACCCCATGTAATGGACATTCAACGTCAAAGGTTGGCCCATAAGGATGAATGGCCCACATCCAATGCGACCCCGCATGGATAAATGTGCTAGGCTAAGGAGATGGACTCCTAAGTAACTGACACTTGGCTAAATTTGGTGTCATAGCAATATCATGTTTCATCTCATACTCTACAAAAGATAGAAATTGAGACAATAGAGGCAAATATGACAAATTGCCAATTTTCAAACATTTGTGGTTTGTGTTTACCAAACAAATTTTTGTGAAAAAGTGCTGAATTTTTAGATATCAAGACTTTTTCAGACAAATTACCAAACAAAATTTTCAGTGCTTATAAGTACTCAAATTCAACACTCAGCACTTATTTTCCAGAGTTTATTTTTCAATTTATCAAACGACATCTAAGTAAAAAAAGCAAAAAATCCAATACTACCCTCACAATATGACGTTTGAATACTAAGTGCACCTAATCGACTAAATAAAGAGATGTAGGGGCTAAACTTAAGACTAGGTGGGTCGTTTACATTCTTTCAGGTTCGACCCTAATCCACAATCATTAATACCTTGCATCATTAGAAGCCTGTAATCCTGCTTATCCATATGCACAAATTGACCTAAATCGTTCCAATATTTGTGGTCTCCATCCTTGGCCAAAATCCCATGCAAATACTAGCGGTTGACCTTTTGATCTTATGTGCCTTAAAAAGCCAATAATAATGACTATGATCATGTATATAGATGATGACCACCACGTGTTTGGTTTATATGTTGGATGCCGTAATAAATGTGCACGAAACTTTTACTAGCTATGATTTTATGGGTTACAAAGAGGTATTCCTCCAGTTGTCTTAGGGAAAGGTGAATTTGGACATAACGGCCTCTGGCTAGGGAGAGTCGTATTTCATTGATCTTAGTACCCTAATTCCATGACACAATAGTGGGATTGGGCAATTCGTGAAAGGTTAAGTGGTCATCCTGTCTGTGAATACCAGTGATGAGTTAGGATGGTCTCCACCATAAGGCTACTGGTGCCTTACCCTACCCCACATGGAAGTGTAAGTGTCCACAGAGCTCTTGTGTTTAGGCTTGGCTGAGCACTTGCATTGGAGGATCACATCAAGTCTTTGATCTGGGAGACCCATCATGCTCAGATCGAATTAACTTGATCATATACTGGCTTTGACTAATCCTTACACCTGAGTATGTATGGGGAGTTTGAGCTCTTGGTATTTTGTGCTTTAGCTCACCCTGTGAGGCTACATTAGTGGTTAACATACGAGTGTATTTGAATACATGCATTAAGAATGCGATTGATGTCTATATGTTCCAATTTGGGATCCACTGTTTCACCTGAAAACTTGCTAGTGGTTTAGTAATGGATCATTCATCAAGCGGTTTTTTAGTTTGGGCTGGTCACCTAAAAGGTTTTAGATGTTTAGTTGAACGTCTTTTCCGTTGATTTGTTTTAACCATTAAAAGTGTTTTAATGTACTTGATGGATATTTGATGGTTGGGATCTTGTGGTCCGCCTCTTAGGCGGACATCGGATTATGGTCAAGAGTGGATGCCACCTATTAGTGGAGGGATTGGGTCAACTTGGGTACATTTGTAAGGCATGTTTGCAAAGTTTTTATGGAGCATACTGAAGCGAGGAGCACCATAATTGGTGTTTCCCTCCAAACCTGGACTCCTTATAAAATCCTATCTCAAAGGTGGATTGAGTGCCTTGGAACATCCCACCCTTTGGACATTTGGAGAGTGAAATGGAGAAGAAAAAGAGGGTAGAGAGAGAGAGAGAGAGAGAGAGAGAGAGAGAGAGAGAGAGAGAGAGAGAGAGAGAGAGAGAGAGAGAGAGAGCATCTCTCTCCCTTATCACAAGTGTGAACATGTGTGGTCACTTGTGGATGGCTCTTAGTAGCGTAAACCCCAGGCCTATCTGGGGGTGTGTGCTAGTGTCTCCACTTGCCACTCAGTGGGATAGTTTAGGGAGAAATCTCCTGTGTTGGAGAAGCCCATCAACAAAATCATCACAGGATCAAAAGGACAAATTAGAGGTAAGATTCTTATCATCGATTTGCATTTTATTTTATGGATTTGATTGTATTTACGTGGGGACCTAGAAACTTAAAATATGAAAATTTTCAAAACTTTTATGCTTCCATGTCCTTTAAAATTGCGAACAGGGCCGCTAAAAGATCTAATCGTTGGAAGACCTACGAAACGACGGATGGGAGGTTCCACTTGCTCTTAGAACTGACAAAGCACGACACATATTGGAACTCTGTCTGCTATCTAATTTCGATCAAATCACACATCACAGTATACTAGGCCTTCTAATTCCTTGAGGGGTTTATCTGAAAGACTCGCGATATAACAAGCGATGAAAATAAAAAATCTAATGGTAAAAAAATGTTCGAGAAATCTTTTAAAAACATTTGAGAGCATTTGCTAGCTTAAATCCTTGATGGATGGTCCAATCAACGAGATTTATCCACCTCTAAGTCCTAGAAGGACTAGTGGATTCCATGTTAGTGCATGTAAGGCTTCTATCGCATCCTAATGTGTACCCAACAACCTCCTTAGGTTAGCCACCAATGTAAGCTCAAAGGGTGTGTAAGGCACAAAACACTAGGATCATGAAGTTCCTTCATGACCTCAGGTCTAAGGATTAGTCAAGGCTAGCACATGATCAAGGCAATCCAATCCGAGCATGATGGGTCTCTCGGTTTGGAGACTCGATGCAATCCACCAATATAGATTTTCAATGAAGCCTAAGGCAGGAACTCATAAAAACAAGTAAAAATCACACTCCCATGTGGAGAAGGGTGATGACAACAAGATGCCTGATGGTGGAGATGAATTCATTCCAACTCATCATTGGTCCCGCACAATGGATAGCCACAAAACTAATCCTTGGTCGCCTAAACCTGTTGAAGTGGTTATGGTATTTAGGGTACTCGACAACCATGGATTGACAACTCTTCCTTAGCAATGGTGGCTGTTGTGTCAGTAGAGAATGGTTTGATGATTATAATGTGAAGAAAAGAGGAGAATTGAGAGAGAAGGAGGAGAGTTTGGGAAAGATGTTGTGTTAGGCTCTCTTGCCCTAACACACAATATTTTATTATAATAGAGCATATAGTACACCGCAGGAGAAGGAAAGTGTGCAAATGCACTTACACCAACAAGGGCCACTACACTATATACTAGCACGCTCTATACTCCTCCTTAAGTTGGAACATAGATGTTGATCATGCCCAACTTGTCACGAACACGATGAAGAGCATCTCGACTCAAGGACTTTGTAAGAACATCAACAAGTTGATCCCTAGATCGAACAAAAGGAGTGACGATTTCCTTAGAAGCTACTTTTTCCCGAATAAAGTGACAGTCAACCTCAATATGCTTGGTTCGCTCGTGGAAAACTAGGTTACGAGCAATATGGATGGCCGCTTGGTTGTCATAATGAAGAGGAACATGATTCGAATAAGGAAAGCCAAGTTCTTCAAGAAGGTTGCGAAGCCACACGAGCTCACATGTCGCATGAGCCATAGCACGATATTCTGCTTCAGTCGAGGACCGAGCAACAATTGGTTGCTTTTTGCTCTTCCATGTTTTAAGATTGCCACCTAGGAAGGTATAGAAGCCAGATGTAGAGCGGCGATCATAAGTACTACCTGCACAATCAGCATCGGAATAGCCAGAAAGATGAAGATGACCATGCAACTGAAAGCGGAGGCTAAGACCCGGGGCTGATTTTAGATACCGAAGTATGCGGTAGACAGCCGTGAGATGAGAAGTACGGGGAGCTTGCATGAATTGGCTAACAATGCCCACCGCAAATGAGAGATCTGGGTGAGTAATAGTCAGGTAAATAAGTCGGCCTATAAGTCGTCGATACATCCCGGGATCAGTAAGGAGAGCACCATCATCTGGTCGAAGCTTCTGCGAAGTATCCATGGGAGTGGTAGCATGCTTGCACCCTAACATGCCGGTCTCCATGAGAAGATCGAGCGCATATTTTTGTTGTGATAAGACCAATCTGGATGATGAGCGGCCAACTTCAATTCCGAGCAAGTAGCGAAGAGGATCAAGGTCCTTGATCTCAAACTTAGTCTTAAAAAATTCTTTGACCTCCCTCATTCCAACTGAATCACTACCGGTCATCCACATAGACAATGAGAACCACGATGCCCATCGATCGACGACATATAAAGAGAGAATGATTGGCATGACTACGAACAAAGCAGAACTCCAAGAGAGCCTTACTAAATTTTTCGAACCATGCACGTGGGGATTGTTTGAGTCCATAAAGAGCCTTCTTCAACCGACATAGAAGCGCAGGGTTGTGAGAAACAACAAAGCCAGGAGGTTGATGCATGTAAACTTCCTCTGCAAGGTCCCCATGGAGAAATGCATTCTTAACATCAAGTTGAAACAAGGGCCATCATAAATTAACGGCTAAGGAGATCACAACACGAATCAAATTAAGCTTAGCCACTGAAGAGAATGTTTTGAAGTAATCCACACCATGAGTCTGTGTGTAACCCTTAGCAATAAGACAGGCTTTATAGTGATCAATGGAGCCATCTGGAAGAAACTTGATTGTATAAACCCATCTACATCTAACAAGTTTATGTCCTAAAGTAAGTGGCACAAGGTCCCAAGTATGATTCTTCTCAAGAGCAGACATTTCTTCTATCATTGCCTTCGTCTAGTCAGGACTTTGAAGAGCATGTGAGAGTGACCGAGGAATGGTCTGTGATGAAAGGGAAGTTGCAAATGACTGAAAAGACGGTGAAAGATGATCATATGAAACGAAATTACTAATGGGGTGTTGAGTACAAGATCGTGGCCCTTTGCATAAGGCAATGGGTAGATCTAAACTCGAAGTAGGAGAATCATCTGATCCAACATCCAAAGTGAGCGGAAGAGTGGATGGCTGAGCGTGTGAAGATTTATCTCGATGATAATACACCCGTAGAGGCTTAGGCTCACCCAAATCACTAACAAGATGCTGAGTGGAGGGGAGAGGAGTTTCCCCATGATCACTAGTGGAAAGAGGAAGAGGATAAGAGTCATACTCCCCCTAACTGGCAAGTGGATCATAGAGAGAACGATCTGGAGCTGAGAAAAAGGAAATATCCTCAAAGAAGGTTACATCGGCAGAGACATTTCTTGCGAGTCAATGGGTCAAAGCATTTATATCATTTCTGACTCCGAGTATACCCTAGAAAGACATTTAATTGCCCTGGGGCTAAGTTTATCATTACTTTCATTCAAAATTTGAACAAAGCATGTGCAACAAAAAACTTTAGGTGGTAAAGGAAATGGATTATCATGAGGATACAATATAGTAAATGAAGATTTGTAAGACAGGATACGTGAGGGTATACGATTAATAAAAAAAGTAGCAGTTAAAAGCATCGCCCCAAAAATGTTTAGGGAGGTGCATACCAGGCAAAAGGGTGCGAGCAACTTCAAGAAGATGACGATTCTTTCGTTCTGCAATACCATTTTGTTGAGGTGTGCGAGCACACGACGTCCTAGACAAAATACCATGTTCCTGCAAGGACGGAAAGTTAGTAGACATGTATTCCCTCCCCCCCAATTATCAGAATAGATGGTTTTGATGGAACATTGAAATTGAGTGCACACTTCATGATAAAACGCTTTAAATGCATCGAACACTTCACTTTTAGATTTCAAAAGATAAATTCAAGTCATGCGTGAATAATCATCAATAAAGGTAACAAAATATCTAAATTCAAAAGTGGAGGTAACTGGAGCTGGTCCCCAGACATCCAAGTGAACCAAAACAAAAGGTTCATATTTCCTCCCAGAAGAGCTAAGAGGAAACGTAGCACGATGATGTTTAGACAATTCACAAATATAACAGCATATGGTTTAGTGACAGATAAGGAGGGAAACAAAATTTGCAATCTAGCTATTGATGGGCGGCCTAAGCGGCAGTGCCACCAAGTCATGGACTCTCGATCTAGAGAACGGGTACTAGAAGTGACAACGGGCGAATCATCGAGAAGATAAACGCCTTCTCACTCATGCCGTCCACCAATTACTCTCTTCGTCTGTAGGTCCTGAAACAAACAATAAGAAGGGAAGAAGGTAATGGAATAATTTAATGATTTAGTAAGAGAGCTAACAGACAATAAGTTTAATGGAAAATGAGGTACATGTAAGACTGACGACAGAGACAGGGAAGAAGAAAGAGGGATGAAACCAATCCCAGAGATGGGAGTTTGGGTTCCATCTGCGATTGTGACATACTGAGTGTATCCCAAATGCCTTTAGCCGAGGATAAAAACATTACTGAGTGGCTAATCGAGGAATCCATATTATTTAAACAACCATGCAATAACTTGATAATTCTCCGTTGTCCAAGACTTGTGGGTAACATCTGTAGAACTTGGGGGATCATCCAAAATATATGACAACTTCTCACTGACTATTAAGAACACTTTTACAGATTGTGCCCATCGAAGATAGTTGTCACTATTCAACTTAGTGGAGGTAATCTGCAAGGGGTTGGATTCAAGAGACCTTATGCCGAGAGATGAGGGCTCTTTGTCAGCCATAGGAGAGTCCAAGAGAGATAAACCTATGCCAAGAGAGGCCCTATGCCAAGAAGAATTGATTCAAACAACTCTATCTCACTCAATCTTTCAAGATAATAAGATATAAACCTCCAACAAATAGCAATCATCCAAAATAACATGAAACAAAGTAAAAAAAACGCACAACCGAGTGAAAAAAAAGCCAGGCCCGCACGTCCATTTGGGGTTAAAACCCTCTCAAACGTGGATCTTAGGTAAAAACTCTTACTGGATAGCCTGAGAGGAAGATTTCGGTCCATCTTGAGCAAAGAAACTAAAGAAAAGCTTACCGATTTGAGGTAGATCGAAAGAAGAAAAACGGAAAAAGGGCTCGATTTTCGAATTTCTCTATTTTGCCCAAAATACCATGAAAGAAGGTCCAAAAAATTCTGAAAAAATTATGACAAATCTTCTAAAATCAAGATCTATCAAACCCCTAAACTTTTAACTCAAACGGAGTCCATGCATTCGTACAACGTTGACGTCAGCAAGGTGACGTGTCGCCTCTCAATTTGTTGGATGCGGAATGCCTGGATCTATGCTCCGATACCAAGTAGAGAATTGTTTGATGATTAGAATGTGAAGAAAAGAGGAGAAATTGAGAGAGGAGGAGGAGAGTTTGGGAAAGATGTTGTGTTAGGCTCTTTACCCTAACACCACAAAATTTTATTTAATAGAGCATATAGTACACCTGCAGGAGAAACGGAAAGTGTGCAAATGCACTTACACCAAAAAGGGCCACTACACTATACACTAGCATTCTCTATAGTGTCTACTTATCCTTTCCCCGTGGACCCATAAGAGGGATTCCATACGGAACCCTTGTAACCCCCTTGACATATTTCATCTAAGAGTTCTACACGCAATCAATGATGAAAAGCGAAAGAATATTCCATTCAACTTAGTGGTCATCAATGAATAAGATCAATCAACACATGAACGATTGGCTTTCCAGGCTACACATTTCTAACACCTTTTGAATTGAATATCCTTCTCATAGAATTCTTATGAAGTATCCTCAAGCTGGATTTTTTTTTTTTTTTCAGCAATCACAAGCAGTTTGGTTATTTATTGTTTTCTCATAAGTTCTGTTTCATATTTTTTCCGTAGGTCATGTTTGGAGACATGGAATCCAAGTGAAAAGAAAAGAAAAAAAGATAATTATGTGATGATGATTTCAATGAGAACTAATGAAACGTGGAATCCAATTTTAAGTTATTTTTTGGATAGCAAGTGGAAATCTCATTTTCCTCTCACAATTCTCACCTAGTTTCTTGTGCCAAGAATCCAAAATTTGGAAAAGTGGAATGATTGTTTGGTGAAATCCACCCTTTTCTTTGCTACCTAAATAACACAAATCGTCACATCAAAAGAAAACCTTTTTCCTTTTCTGTTGTTTGGCATGGAATCCATGGTTTCCAAACATGGCCTTACCAAATGGAATAGAACATGTGGAATATGAATTCTTTTTTGTCATTATTGGAAAGTTGAAGATATATCCATGGATTGAATTTTTGCACACTATCCAATTCATTTGCTTTCACAATGTCGAGACTTGTATGTTAAAAAATGAGTTCATAATCGCTTGTTCCCTCTATGTAGACTGGCAAAGGGCTCCTTATGAAATCCGTTGCTGTCATTGATGCAAACTTGGATATTGTCTTTGACGTGGTTTGCAACCTTGACAAACATCAGAGATATCAGTGAGTTGAGAACTGTAATTTATACATTGTAGGTGTACTGCTTAATCTCTCAAACAAATGATCTCTGCAGGTGGGATATGTTGACAGGTGACTTAGAGTTAATTGACTCAATAGATGGGCACTATGATGTTATCTATGGGACATATGACCCAAAATACCTGACTAGGTAAGCTTTTTGATCTGGTCAGTTAAGTTTATCAAATATGATGTTTAGGTAGTAAACCAAGAAGATGCTCACTTCTCTTGCTTGTTGCATGGATGTGAACTGTTGATGTTCATATTTGTTTTACGGGCTTTGTTAAGCACACATGCATGTGCAATAAAGTTCGTGTACAACGCCACACATTGCCAGCAAGGCAGATAGGTGGGAGATCTAATCCATCCATCAGATTGGTCCACTCTTGTACAAGTTCTCCCAAAAATAAAATCTGGTCCAATCACCATGTGGGCCCCAATATTGGAAACGGGTAGATGGGTTAGAAAACTTCAGCCAAGTTTTTCAGAGCTGTACATTTGTTATGCAAACTATGGCCCACCTGACCAGTGGATCAACCTGATTCTTGGGCTAGAATGTCAATATAGTGGTGCCATTCTGATCAATGGATTGGATCACGGGTCTATTGTCACTCTGGCACTTACGTGAGCTTTATTGCATACATGTGTACTTAACAAATCTCTTTTTTCGAAGGTTATGCCATTTGAATTTTGCTTCATGTCAAATTCTCAAAATTTCTTACACTTGGCATAAAAAAATATTTTGCATTCATTTGTTGTATAGATTGATGTTGTATTTCCATGTTTAAGAAGTTACAAATCATTCATATATCAAGCCCTTTGATTAACTAAAATGAGAGTTAAGCCATTGGTAATAGTAAGAATCTTGGAAAGCACACAGTGATGGTTTGCTAGGTTGCCCTTTTGACAGCAGGTAACGAGCAAGAGTATGCACCTATGGTATAAAGTACAGAATAAGGATAGAGTAACTCATACATTTAAGACTGGATACACCAATTTTATTATTATTATTATTATTATTATTATTATTATTATTATTATTTGTATAACAGTCCTGATGTTGGAGTAGGAGAATAATTTCTCTAGGGAAAAATTTATTCAAGAAATAAATTATCACCATTTCATGATCTTTACTATGTTTTTAAATTAAAAATAAACAAATGACTGAATATTCTACTAATTTAGAAACCTATTAATGATTACTACTGATATGTTTATATAGCCAATGAAAACTTCACATTGATTGTTAACTTGACTTGCTAAACCAAGTAACTGTCCTAACACCTGAGCAATCTAACCCCTATCACCTATATACTTTGTAGGGCCCATGGAACCAGTAGGAGTGCTCAAAAGGTCTGGAAAACTAATTGTTTCCCTCCCAATATCCTAGAAATTAAGGTGTGACTTTGTTTCCATCTTTTGTAATGAGAAACTCAGTTTATATTAATTAATCCCCTAATTGATCATAATCCTCTCTTTACCCAGAGTCCCCTTTCAAAAGAACTTTTTAATTCAATTGGCCAGCCCTATGTAAATAAATAGTGCTGAATTCATAAAAGGGCTCATCGGCCACCCTCTACATGTCTCCCTATATTCTTATGACCCTAAAATGGAGTTATGGCACAAAAAACACCTGCTAACCCCACGGTTCACCATTTGATCATGGCCCACTTTTGGTTTGAATTACCTTTCTACCTCCATTAGGTCGCTTTTTCTTGAATTTATCGGCTAGATTTTTCTGTTGGCATTATGCGTAAATATGTGACGTTTCTTGTTTTCACCTTGCCTAGCATTATCCAAGTATCACATTGTATGACACTACCGAAGGTATTTCAAATATTTGTTGTTTTTGTGCGTTATGGATCGTTGTTGTTATGTAGAAACATTTTGGCAGTTATTCCAAGTGATTGACGTAGTTTGTGTCTGATTTCACATGTACCCCCTGCTTGAAAGCATGGTTCTGAATATCAGTATCAGTGGGTGTATTGGCCTAGCCAAAAAATGATACGAAATAGGTGCTGCATATCAGTTTCGGCCTCCGTATCATTCCGTATAGGTCGATTAAAAAAAAAAAAGAAGTAAAAAAGTGGGAAAATATTCGAAAGGTTATTCGAGAATCTACCCCCCCCCCACCTTTTGGGTGTTTGAACATGAAGCTACTGGTTGTATCAGACTATTCTTTGGTTAGAACGCTATCTATCGGTTGATCTGTTTGTAAGCTGTGTTGTCGAGTCTTTGAGCTGTAAAATTTTTATGCATGTCACATAAATTGAATATTAGACATGTGATTCTATCAATTATTCAACTTTCATCTTCGATCTTCATTATCATGATGTAAAAGTATACCTTATACTATAGATATGTATGCAATTAGGAATAGATTATAAGAAAGTGTGCTATACTTACCATAGTTCACAATATATATATATATATATATATATATATATATTATATATAGATATATATATATATTATATATTTATATATATATATAGGGAAAAGGTACTATGCGCTCGAGCTCACGATAAGCTCCCATGAGGTCGAGCTGTGTGGGCCCCACCCTGATGGTGTGTTGACCATCACAACCGTGCATTTGATGGGTCCCCTTAAATTATGGGATTATCCCAAAAATCAGCCGTATACGGAACTCATGTGGGCCATACCATCTAAAATCATGTGAAGACATGCCAAAAACATATAAAAGCACTTGGTGGGGCCCACTTGAAATTTGCATGCGTCTAAACTTGGTCTGAACCCTCATCCAAGTGGGACACACATAATGGATGGGTTGGATTTGCAAACCACATCTCGGTGGGCCCAAAAAAAATGTTATGAATGTTTTAATGGTGCACGACCCCTCTCAACTTCTGTATATGGTGTCCCACACAAGTAACGTATTGACTTGATTTTTGAGACCTAGGCCCACGATGGAATGGTGCATCTGACTGATGGGTAGATGTTCGAAACGCCATCACGGTGGGGCCCACACAGCCGACCTCATGGGACGTTCCCATCAGCTCGAGCGCATAGTACCTTTTCCCATATATATACAATATGCATTCACAAAATAATTACTTAGTACTTAGTTAACTAGCATGTTTTTAATTGCCTTATGATGCAGGACAATTAACTACTTGCTTTAAAAGCTCGAACTGTTAGAGTTTGACGAATTAATCCTTTTATCTCATAGCCCAGGCCCCACATCTCATGGGTTTAGGACCTCTTCCGAACCCCCTTCATGGGCCCCAAATCACATGGGCCGCCCTCCCCGAGTGTGTCCTCGCATCCCACGGGCTACCCCACTTGAGCCCGGTGTGAAATGCGTATTAATCACCCCTGATGAGGAGTCTCGAACACGAGACCTCCCCCATGGGCCCCAATCACATGGGTCACCCATCCCGAGTGTGCCCCTGCATCCCACAGGCGACCTCACTCGAGCCCAGTGGAAAATGCCCTTGCATTAATCACCCCCGGTGAGGAGTCTCGAACACGACTTGCCATATTGACACCTATACACATTGTATCTTCCGATAAGGGCTGATGCAAGCTGATATGGCCCAAAAAATTTCAAGTTGGGGCCAATTTGGCCTAGTATCACATATCATATTGAGCCGATATGGATATGATATGGCCATATTGTCTGATACAATAGTGATAGTGTCCATGCTTAAAAACCTCATTCGTTTGACACTTTTATGAAGACTCCTGGGTGATTCCACAAACGCTCTTGTTGTCAGTTTTCTTTCCAATGAAAAATGATTTTTATCCTTTTTTGCTTTCGTAGTTTTTTTTTTTTTTTTTTTTTTTTTTTTTTTTTTTTTTTTTTTTTTTAATATACTCTCTTTGTTTACTTATAAAAAGTTGATTCAAAATTTTAATATGATTAATACATTTCTTTTTGTTATCATTGCATATGAACTTCCGAAATTATATCTTTCAAGTAATCTAAAAAAATGTTATTTCTTCTTTCCTCTCATTGTAATCTCAAAAGCAATCCCTTCAAAAAAAAAAAATCCTCCTTTTTTTGTTTTACAAATTATCTTAAATTGTTTATATATGCTGACCCTAATTAGTTGCGATGAGGCTTAGAAGATGATGATTTAATTTGTTTATATATGAATATTAGATGGCTCCTAGATTTTCATGGGACCTTCCAAATCAATTACCTTTTGAGTAATCTCTGCAATTCTAAATAATGAAATTCATTAGAGATTGTACTTTTCTTTAAACGGATGTTTTTTTTTTTTTTTTTTTCTGGATTTTGATACAACCAATTAGGGAATGTTAAGAAACCTTTACGTGATTTTTTAATGGATGCTAATTTACTGAATTTTAATTGAAACAAAAAAGAATCTTTGTTGGTTCCATAGGCATATTGCTACAGCGACAATTATGCCTTTGCTATGTTGAATCTTCTACATTATCTCATGGAGGTCTACTCTATAGGTTCATGAGCATCTTCGGAGATGGAGGCTCACTCCACTCCAACATTTCCTCCGTGCATGATGTGGCAACCATCTAAGACAATTAGTATTGTTGATCTGGTAGGCCACAATGTGGGGAAGCCATGCCCAAAATTTATGCTGATTTGACTGTCCTCGTGGATCAACTGTTGCAATTTGCGCCATTGCTGAGAACCATTGTTCATTGTTTTGCTAAAAAATTTTAGTTGCCCATTTGCAGGACATAATGTGATTTTTGAGCTCTTACCCTTCATGTTATGGTCAACCAGTTCAATGGTTTGGACTGCCCTAGAAATGTCCCACATGTACTAAAGAAATGCTGGAGAGGAGCAAGCCTCCGTCTTCAAATAGGCTCACGAGCCTCTCTAACAAACCTCTATTTCATATGTTACCTTATAAGGGGTCATCCTTGCAATCCCAAATCCACTGTAGTTCCAAATCGAATCAAGTAGGGACTTGATTTTGCCTTGATTGAGTCAATAAGGATAAGGAGTAGGTCTATAAATGAAATCTAGCTTCTGGGTTTGACATGTTGGAAAAAAAATCCAATTATTGGGAGGATATAAGTGACTCACCAAAACCTTTCCTAAATCATCCATGTTTTCAAATTGGTTGGTTTGCATTGGCCCAAGTTAACCCTTTTCAGATTCCAGAGGATCTGGAGTCTAGTCACAACTTTTTAAAACTTTGAACCAGACTGCATTGGTACTTCGAAGCATTCATGGTTCCTTTCAAATAATACTTTCCATGACATGATTTTCTAGGTGCCTTTTCCTTGTAATTTTATCATCAAAATAAATATCCAATGAATGCATGAATCTAATGGCGTTCCATGCATTCATAGTGATCTTGGATTTTACTTTCAACAATGCTCAATTTTCATTTCAAGTTGATTATTGACTGGGTGTGTTTTTATCTCTGGTGCTACTTATGTACACCATACCTTTTTGTATTTATGTATGTAGTTATTATGGGTGTGGGAGGCAGATTCTCTACAATTTTTTCTTCTCCTGGACCCCTCTCTCTCTCTCTCTCTCTCTCTCTCCTTCTCTCTCTCTCTTCTCTCTTCTCTCTCTCTTCTTTTTCCCATTATAAAAAACTGACAAAAATGTAGGAATCAATAAGATCTGAGATTACTTGTTAAAGGTTGATTAGAAGAGTATCTTGCACCGGTTTACCTGACATGTTTATTTTTTACTTGGATCTTTCAGGGTGGCACTCAAAAGGGATTTTTGTTTTCTCTAGGCAGTGGGTTTGTGGACAAGATGGATCATACAGTATGTGTTCCCATGGCTCAAATAATGCCATTTTTGTTGTTTCCTTTTTTCAATATGACATGCATTCTCAATTAACCTAAATTGTACCATTCCTATTCAATGAGATGACTTCTCTACTTTTATTCTTACAATGATGTGCTAGATATGTCTTATTCATTAGTCCTATAAAATTGGAAAGTCTTTTCCAATTAGATACTCCCAGGTATTCAACAACCCTAATGGTGGCCATAACAGCCAGCCTTATGGCCTTTACGATTTGGGCCATAATAGCTGTTACCAGCCGGTATGGTCATTTTTTATTTTTATTTTTCAAGGAAAGAAGATGTATCAGCCACATATCAGCCCCATATCGGACCATTACTCCCCTGTTATGGCAGTTACAAGGCCGTTACTGGCCAATTTTTATTTATTTATTTATTTTTTTTTTCTCCAGAACGAGAGTTACAACCCCATATCACGTAAATGGCTCCCACCGTTACTTTAATGTTATGGCTGTTACGTAACCGTTTTTTAATACCATGGGACTCATACTTCAAGTTAAAGTTTATGGTACATCCAATAAAAGTAGGTTTTAATTGTAAGTAATTGAGAAATCAATTCCATGATTATAAATAAAGAGAAAGAAGTAAAGTACGAAGAGCTTAGGAGGAGATTAGTCAAGAGAAACCAATTTCATTATGTTCATTAAGTGAAAATGCAAGGAATGTCCCATATATAAAAGTATAACGTTTTTGTAGGCGAAGACAAAAATGCCCTACATAATAAGGAGAAAAACTATTATCCTCTAATTGGGGGTGGCTCATATTCTTAAGGAATGAGGATTGGGTCAGTAGAAATTGCACTTATAAGATACATTCTTGCTCACTAATGATTCTTTTCTATATGCTTGGGGAGCTAGAGGTTGGTCACCTAGCTCTTTGATTGATTTGGTTCAATCTCCCTATCTTAAGTTCTTCAAAAATTGGAGAGATGGATGTCTTCACATACACCATGCATTTTGGATAGTACAACTGGGTTTGAACCCTCTATAAGAGCCTTTTCTCTTAAAGACTTCTTTTTTATTTGATCATGATTGTCATATGTCAACTTCACAAATATAACCATAAACAAGCAAAATTCTCCTAAAATCTCAGCCCTGTTATTGTCCTTGCCAAGGTATTTGGTGCCTGATAAAATGCAAAGAGGGAGACCATTTGTAGTAGAATGTTGTCGTATGTTTCCTAATGCTCAACGAATCATCTCTGCTATCTATAATGAGAATTGGCAGGGACAAAGAAAAAAAGAAAGAAGATAAAGAAAAAACCACCCCACAATTAGTCATTTAAAACAACTAAACATGCAATAAAAATGGACATAGGGAGGTTTTTAAGCAATTAAAAGGGCATTTAGGTAATTTGGGTGGTGCATTGTTGTAACCTACAATGGAAGATGAGGATTGCATAATTGCTGGTTGCAAAAGAGAAAAAAAAAAGGATTGCTAGAATAATACATTTTCAGTGATTTGAACCGCTAATTTGACGAGCTACACACTTGACCGTAGTTGCCTCAGAAACCTTCATGATTGGAAAATCCTACCATGGTTGACAAAACAACAGTTAAGGAGTGGTACTATGAGCCCTTGAAATCCAACTTAATTTTATTGTTGTTTAGAACTTGGTCTTTAGTGACCTTTTGTGTACATTCCTCTTTTATGAGATGCTACAATTTTGCATGAAAACATCCCTTTTATGGGTTGTAGTTGATCCTTTTGGGTTAACTCTTTCTTGGGCTCCACGGTGAAGGAGTAGGGGACACATTGGTCGGGTTTTGTTCATGGGAGGGTTGTGCCCTTTTGTTCTCTAGTATCCTCAATTCCATAACTATTTCGGGATAGTGGATCATTCAAATCATGTTTGTGGTTATCTTGTGTGTTTATGTGAACCAGTGACTAACCAGGATGGCTTAATCTCCACCATCGCATCATTTGTTGACCACATGGGATGCGGATATTCATATCTATATTAGAGGATCAATCAAATCACCTAATAAAAAACCTGCCACGATTTGGGCGAATGGCTTCGGTCGTGGGTTTGCTCCCCATTGACATGAGTTTCGATTCCCCTCCTTGTGGATTACTTGATGCACGTGGTTGGCAGATGATTGTGTGCATCCGCCGGAATAGTCTCACCTTAAAGGGCCGAGGACACCCCGTCGTCATAAAAAAAAATCTCCTAATTGAAAGGCCCATCATGCTTGGATTGGATTGACTTGATTATGCGTTAGCTTGGCCTTATCCTTTGGCTCGAGGACAAAGAAGTGATCTTAGTCTTAATGTGATGACTTTAATACATATAAGGATGCCATAATATGTGGTTGACACACAAATGTATTGGTTAGATGCATCAGGATTAAGAAATCGCTTGTAATCTACAAGATCCACTGTCACCGTGGACTTCTGATTAGTGACTTAGATCATGGTTACTGGGAATCCATCGGGCTCATCTTTGTGAGCTCACACTTTCGGATTTTTTCCAAAGGTTTTTAACCATTGGATTTTTTAACTGTAGATCGTTCTCATGCTTAATGAACAACCAATGGTCATGATCTATTAGCTTCGAAACTTCATTTGGCATGAGATTAGGAAAAGAGTGCAACCACAATGGTTGAGGGATATGGTTTGTTCTGGGTGCATGGATAGATCTGGTTTGTGCTTTTTTGGTGATGTAGGGCATACTTATGGTGCACATCGTTGTGGACTTCCATACTTATGGTGCAGCACCATAAATTTAACCTCTCTATATATAGATCATATTCTTAAGAGAAATTGTGCCCTGCATGGAGTGCTAGAATGGGCATCCAAGCTTCCCCTCTCCTTCTATGTGTCTAACAAGGAGACGGAAAAAGAGGAAAGAGTAAAAGTGAGAAAGAGAATGAATCTTCTCCTTCCTCCATCATGTGGTTCATCTTTTGGGTTGATCTCAACCGTTGGTTATAGATTTCAACCCTATAGTGAGATTTAGATTTACTTGGGCATCTGCCCTTTGTTGAGGATTGTAACGCCCTGAAAATTGGGGGTCGAGCAGAAACTCAGCTCCCGAGTTCCAACGCATCACTTATTCAACATAGATAATGATGATTGAATGTTGTTCGTATTAGTGCATTAAACATGAGTGAGATTATACCAAAACAACGTATCATACTCCAGAGACAGTTAAATTATGCAAGCGGAAGACTGTGATAGATATATAAAATATAAACTATTGTAAGTCTCCAGAGTGTGAACATGTTACCAGGTTAAATATATACATGTATACTCCAAAATGAACAAAATGAATATACATGGGTGTTCCAAAAGTGCAAAATAACAAGTGTAATGGCATCTAATCAGCAACCCTGTAACCCCGTCGATCAGATCATGGTCTACATAGACCCGCCTGATAGATGCATATAGGAGAAACCCTCCTCATCATTAATAAAAGTCCGGCTCCGCTTCGTAAGCATCGTCATCATTTGAAAGTAAAACAGGGTCTGGTTAGTGTTT
>JAJHSJ010000011.1:53773392-53826664 GCA_021015155.1 Magnolia officinalis
CTTCCTAAAGCGATGAAATTAGTGGCTAACCATGCCATGACACTTCACACGCATTCAGAGAATAGTCAGATGCAATTGTAGATACATTTGTAATTGCTCGAGCATTGACAATCACATTCTTAACTGTTGGCCTGTCTTCTATCGCTTCAAGCATCAAATCAAAGCAATGGGCCTGCCTCCTATCACACTCTTAACTGTTGGCCTTTCCTGTTGTCTCAAGTATTAAATCGATGTAATGGGTTGTGCATGGGGTTCAATACATATCAAACTTCTTCATCAAGTCCTCCAACTTCATGAATGTGCTTCCACTATCTGTGACAAACTGCACTACATTCTTCCTCCCCACCTCCTTCATCAACCCATATATGTATTTTGCATTCTTAATTTCATTGGACCATCTATCACACATCAGCATGACCTCATAAGTGACCCATGATAGCTTTAACTCATCAATATAATGGTGCATTTCAACATCATCATCAAGGTAAGGCCCATAATTTCATGTAGCATATGTGACCAACCCACCCTCGCCCCCACGTTGCATTAAGTAATCATATTCTTGAAGTGCAGGCTCATAGTTGCCTTAGCTGGCACCTGATTGAATATGAAAAACCTTGCCAAAAAATTTCCCCACCCTTTCTCACATCCTGTAAATTCCAAAAATCTTTCAGCAGCTTCTGCTTCCCCCTTCATTCCTATGCATTACTGGATTGGAGGGTACATCTGGCATCCTCACATTACTACTGCGGCACATTCCTAGCCCCCAACTTCCCCTCTTACCACCATCGCGCCCCCCCTCAAGTGTAGACCTCTTGAAAGCATGCGTACTTGCTTTCCTTCACCACTCAACAATCTGTCTGTACTTCGGGTCATCATCGTCATCCTTCTATTGCTGCCCCAAGAACCTGTATTGGATGTGCTAACTCCCACCTAAACTCCCTCGCACACTTGTGCTTATCTCTGTCTTACCCTTTTCTGCAATAGCTCCATCTATGTTGACACCTCTTTCAAAACACTTGTAGTCCACAATGTTTCAATATCCCCCTGTTAGGTGCTCCTTCAAATGAGACACCCCGTTGCTAATTGACACATGCCCATAATAATTTCAGTTGGACCCGTGTTGGTTGTCGGTAAGGAGGGTCTCATGCTGCCAATCAATATTGGGTCTCATGCTGCCAATCAATATTGGGCTGCTTCCCTTTACTAGACATTTTCAACCAAGCGCGATTGGGTAAAAAAGAATATTAGGAACAACAAATAATATCATCTCCAATTGTTTCATAATTTTTAATTAATTTTAAAATCAAGCTTTAAATAATAAATATAAGGATAACTAATATTTTTATAATGTATATAATCTAATGCACATTGAATGTATTAATTAATTGCACTAAGGGCGTGTTTGTTTTTGGATTTCACAGAGATTTACCGTCTCCCTGAGCATTTATTACATGCTCAGGGAAATGCTGTCGTCTGTCAGCGACCATCATGACGTTTTTCCTTGTTTGATTTAGTCGGGCGGGAGTGCAAATCTCCCTGCCCGCATTTGTTTTCCAGGAAGTGGCGGTGCAGTAGATGCGTCTGGATGTATGGATCTGTTGCTGGATCTTCTCAGCCTCAGGATCTCAGCGGAATATTTCAAGCAATATTTCCAAAATAATTATTTCAATGAAAGGAGGTCCAGCATGTTCTCATCGGTCCGCGGGCCGCTTCCAACCCCCTGAGTGCATCTTACGTGATGATCTTAACCGTTCAATGGTAAAGAAACATTTGTCATGTATGATGATGATATTTAATGGATCATATTCAAATCCAAGATTCAAAGGTCAGGATTATTAATGAAGGACAGAATAAAATTGTTGCCTCTATACGTTAGTAGTGAGAATGTGAACAGTTCGGATCAATCTACGGATGCAATCCACGATGGTGTACAGTAATGTGGTGGGCACCCTTCCCTAACAAAACCTACCAACCCCGGATTTAATCGGCTATGCGTACCCTGGCCCATAGATATCCCTGTGCTCCTTGCTGTTGGAAGTTGTGTGGGGCCCACAGAGATGCCTGTTGTAAAATCCATTCCGTCCATCAGTTTTTCAAGACCGCAATAGGACAGGAAATTAAAAAACAAGAAGATCCAAAACTCGAATGGGCCACACCAAACTTATATGTAATCTAATCATTTCTAGGGTATTGCCACTCAGGTAAACTGTAGAGGCAAATATCATCCTGATACAAAACTTCTGTGGCCACCACAAAGTTTCCAATGGTTGGCGTTCAATCCCTGCTGTTTTGTGTGGTATGGTCCACATGAGTGTTGGTTCTGCCTGATTTTCTGATTTTTAGATTCATGTCCTGTCATGGTCTTGTAAACCTGACCCCACAGTACTGCTGTAGGTACGGTTCAAAGTAGATGAAAATAGCTTACCCCAAGTTATGAACTGTTAAGTAGAAAGAGAAGCTATTATAATAACTACCAAACAGTGAGTTGTCCTTCCAAAAGAAAAATACCAAAAAAAACAAAAAGATAAGTTGTTCAACAATCCAAAAGACCCCGGTATCCACCACATATACATCATCGATATAGAACATCAACTGAAAAAACATAACATGATAGCAACACTGAAAACAATATACAGAACCAACATTGAGTCACTAGGGATGCCACTACAGGCACGAGACATCCCTGGGTCAGCTTTCGTCGGAGCTGGGAAATCGGACTCGGGTAGTAAAAACCAGACGTATCGGATACACCAAGGTTTGCCTCATTGGGCACGACGTCACCTACGAACTGCTCTAGGCAATAAATGCCTCTTCTGCATACTTGAAAGATCTGAACCGAGCATGAGAGTAACCCTCGATTTGATCCTTACATTCTTCCCACGAGTAATAAATACTTGGTTGTGTTCCTACGAAGATAACGTAGATTTTCCCCATCTGTTCAAAAAAGAAGTCATTAATCATCTTTAGACTATCGATAATTATATGCAATTACTTACCGGGTAATATGTCAGTGGCGCAAGTGTCGCCATAACTAGCGCGAAACTTAGAAGCCTGCATGTTGTTCAAATTAATTACAATAATCCCCATCAATGCACGTGTTGTGTTCAAGTACTAGCAACGTGTGATATGTTATCCAAAAGTGCGACAAGAAACAAGTAGAAATATTCAAAATTAATTTATACAAGACCCAAAAAGTATTATAGTTAAAAATTGTCTTAAAGGCAAAGCCTACGATTGACTGCTTCCAGCCAGTCAAACTAGGCAAAATGTTCATTCATACTTGGGGTCCATCCCCATTCAACAGCATCCTTATGAATGATATTCTCTTCTCTTTGGCAAAGTTAAGGAAGGAGGCCATATACGCTTCTTCTTTCGATAGCAACTATGTCGCCCATAAGACCTCATCAGTCGTGAGTCCCTCTAAACTCCTCCAAAGCTGATATAATTTGTGTCATCCGACCAAAGTTCTTACCCTTGTCGATTGAAATGACAATTGACTTCATGGCACCCCCAATATCAACCATCCCGGTGCCAATCATTTCAACAGGTCGCTCCACCCTCGGTCTCTTTTTAGAATTAACCGTGGAATTCATGTTGCCGGAGGCATTCCCATGCTGTGTCGGACTCGGATGAGGAATGTTGTTGCCTCCACGGCTGTTGTCAGATGTAACATCTCGGAAAAATCCGTACTGAGACCCGAGTGCCGCCTCAGCCAGAAATCACTAAGAACTAAATCCTTTAGAAATTAGACGAGTTTAACTAAGTGTTAAACTAGATTAGTTACGAAATCCGCTCGATCCACTTTAAATACGATCTGCAAGACCTAAAACTTGTAGAATCATTGATGCTAGGTTACCCTAAAATCTAGGATCCATCTCATTACCCAGTTGCTCTTGGGAGCACAGTGAAACTTCGTATTAGATCTGGACCGCACGTAGAAAGTCCAGTTACTACGAAATTATATAGTTAAGACCGCCTTGCTGGACTTGACAACCATCTTGGAAATCAACTCCAGATAGTGTCCCGAGGCTATTCGCTTGAGCCCAGAGCGAAGAGTGTGAGAAAATGTGGTTTTCTTTAGAAATGAATCTAAATTTAAGTAATCTAAGACTTGTCACTTGCGGGCCAAAGATAAGCAATCAGACCGTCAGAATCTAACCCAAATACACCCTCGGATCAGGAGAAATTTCTTATATATGGCAGTGTACTTGTAACCCTGACGAGTTTCGGTGACCGTTGAACTGAAACTCGTCCGCCACGTGTGATCTGGGAACCCGACTGGAACGAAAACTTAACTTGACCTAGATCCAAGGTTAGTGAGCTTAAGTCCGACCTTTGGCTCAAGGGGGGGGGGGGGGGGGGGTGTGGCTCCGGAAGTGCTCTGTTGAGCCGAAACAGATGGGTTTTGGCTATAATTGAAGTATACCATGGCCCTGGGGCCATTCCCATCAGTTCTGGGCCTATATAAAGACCTAAACCCTCTCTCTCTCATTCATACGAATTTCCTAAACCTAGGAGAGAGAAGAGAGAGAAAGAGAAGAGAAGGAAAGAAAGTGTGAGGGATTGCTGGAGTTTCTTCCTGGGATTCAAACCCACTTATCTACGTGCCTAACTACGACTACCGTGTCACTTTTTGGCAATACAATCCCATTCTTAGGTAAGAAAACCTAACCCTAATCCGTTCTAGGGTTTCAATTAGTTAAAGTAATGAAATAGCTAACCTATTTCATGAAATAGGTTGCCGTTGGGCCGTAGACGGAGCGCGAGTGAACAAACTGAATTCGTTACGCGTTTACCGGCGAAAGGTGCGGACTTTAAACGTATAGGTTATGGTTTTCAAGGCTTTCAATGTCAGTTAATGATATATTACTGACATGGATGCTATTGCACATGTACAAAGTGCTGTCCGTTTCGTTTTTCAGATGTACGTTAACTATGTTGAATATACTGTTTCCTCGTATTGTAGAAAATAACGTATACGTATGAAATACGGATTGTTTGTGTTTGCCATGATTAATTGCTGTCTATGTATGCTAGATACATGTGTATCAACTTCTGGGTGAACGGATTAGCCTAATACCTGTTGTATTAAATACGTCGTGTATGTACAAGTTGTAGCCTAAGTGTTTGTGAAATTGTCTAAGTGAGTAAAACTATGCATTAGTGTACGTCACGACTAATCGTCGTGGGTATGTGATTTTTATCTAGGCAGCAATCCTTTGACGAAAGGACTTGCCCTAATATGTATTCTAACTCCTATGTGTCATGTATGATGTGAGGTGTAGACTAAGTGTATGTAAACATGTCTGTATGAGTAAGTACTTATGAATTCTTCTTTAATTGGGTGTTGAGATAGGATTCTCAACTACTCTAACGATGTGTATGTTTTTCTCCATGTATAATATATTTAGATATCTGTTTGGTTATGAATTGAATGGTTCAAATTCATGTTGATATTATACTTCAAGCATGCTCAACTGATTGTATGTTTTGAATCATTGTTCTATTACTGCTTTGAGTATCTCATATGTTAGATCGATGTAATTGAATGTGTTTGGGCTATTTATAGTCCAGGCAATCGGTAATGGACTTGAACGAGTGTATCCTTGATCCGCCACATGCAAGGTGTGCCAAACGGTTACGTATCGGCCGTATCGGCCGATACGTAACGGTAACGGCTTGAACCGATACGCGATACGGGGTCGTATCGGCCGATACGGTTTTTTGCACCGTATCGGCCGATACGGGCCCGTATCGGGCCGATACGGGGCGTAACGGTCGACCCGTAACGGGCCACCCGTAACGGTCGAAAAAACGGTTTTTTTTTTTTTTTGCCATTTTAAGCACTGTTTTGCTGTTTTTTTCAAATTTCTTGCTTCCAAAGTACTTCTCACCCCTTTACTGCTAATTTCGACCAACCTTGGTTGGGTTTTTGTGATAAAAACGCATTGTATTGCGGCTTTTGTTGAATCGAAGCTCGGGGGGCCATTTTTCAGAAATTCCGAATTCGTCAAAAATAGGTATTTATACTTTTTTTAACATGTTTTGCTGTTTTAATCATGCCATATGTTGTGTTAATCATAGTAGAACATATTAATGTGCATTTTGCAGATTTGGGGTGCCATTTATATTTTTTTCTATTTACGCATGTATTTTTACCCTTTTTTTAAAAATTCGAAAAATCAAATTTTAATGGTTGTTTTACTGTTTTAATCATGCATATGATGTGTTAATCATATTAGAACATATTAATGTGCATTTTACAGATTGGAGTGCCATTTAATATTTTTATTATTTTTTCTATTTACGCATGTATTTTTACCCTTTTTTTTAAATTCGAAAAATCAAATTTTAATGATTGTTTTGCTGTTTTAATCATGCCATATGATGTGTTAATCATAGTAGAACATATTAATGTGCGTTTTACAGATTTGGGGTGCCATTTAATATTTTTTAATATTTTTTTCTAGTTACGCATGTATTTTTACCCTTTTTTTTAAAATTCGAAAAATCAAATTTTAATGTTTGTTTTACTGTTTTAATCATGCCATATGATGTGTTAATCATATTAGAACATATTATGTGCATTTTACAGATTTGGGGTGCCATTTAATATTTTTTATTATTATTTTTCTATTTACGCATGTATTTTTACCCTTTTTTTTAAATTCAAAAAATCAAATTTAATGATTGTTTTGTTTTTTAATCATGCCATATGATGTGTTAATCATAGTAGAACATATTAATGTGCGTTTTTACAGATTTGGGGTGCCATTTAATATTTTTTAATATTTTCTATTTACGCATGTTTTTACCCTTTTTTTTAAAAATTCGAAAAATCAAATTTTAATGGTTGTTTACTGTTTTAATCATGCCATATGATGTGTTAATCATATTAGAACATATTAATGTGCATTTTACAGATTTGGGGTGCCATTTAATATTTTTTATAATTTTTTTTCTATTTACGCATGATTTTGACTCTTTTTTTTTTTTTTTAAATTTGAAAAAATCAATTTTTAATGGTTATTTTGCTGTTTTAATCATGCCATGTGATATGTTAATCATAGTAGAAAATGTTAATGTGCATTTTACAGATTTGGGGTGCTATTTAATATTTTTTTTTGTATTTTCGAATTAGTGACTTTATATTTTTATTTGCTTATATTGGACAGGTTTTGGAGCTTCTTAGGGTTTAGTATTTTACTTAGAACATAAAATCATCTTTATTAACATAGGTCATACAGACATACACTCATCTACCTAACTTAAAGAAATGTCTGGGTCTGGCCAACACAAGTAAGTGAGGATATTGGATGGCAACATTGTGAGAGGGTGGTGGTACTAGGCACCAAATGAAGTGCAACTATTGTGATAGACATGTGACTGGTGGAATTACCCGTCTCAAACAACATTTAGCACATCGAAAAGGTCAAGTTGCGCCATGTGCCAGAGTACCGAGAGAGATAATGCTTTTAATGCAAGCTAGTCTGGATGAGTCGAAGGGTAAACGTGCTGCTGTACAAAAAAGAAAGATGATATTTTGGATGCAGCTCGACAGGAGGTGTTTGGTCCTGAATATATGGGCGTTCGTGATGAAGATATTATTGATTCTGACGAAGATTCAGATCGGGAATTAACTATAGCTAGGGAGAGAGCTTGCGCGTAGCTCTGAAGAGGAAGAACGTCGCCGCATGTTTGGCACGCATGGGTCAGTGTGTGATAGAGGGGGGGCAGTGGGAGTGGGAGTGGGAGTGGGAGTGCAACTGGAAGTGCAACTGCTTCTGTAGGTGGGACTGAGGGTCTGGGGGGTAGGTTTGGTGGGTTACGACGTATGTTTGGAGCCGACGACAAACATCTTCACGTGATGCCCCTATACGTGAAGATGAAGAAGTAAATGAGTCTAGGAGACCCTCTATTGATCCAATCCTGTTTAGGAAAGAATCAACTAAACAAAAAAAAATAAAACAAATGTGGAGTAGAACTTCCGTTGAGAATTAGGTAGAGCAGCAGCAAAGTTATTTATACATGCTAACATACCTCGTAATGCGGCCAATTCTCCATATTGGCAGGTGGTAATTGATGCAGCAGCAGAAGCAGGTGAAGACAATAAAAGCTCCCACGGCTAAGGACATTAGAGGGAAATGGACAAATGCAGAGTATGCGGATGTGAAAGCATACGTGGCTACCTTTAAACCTGTATGGCAAGCCAGAGGATGCACGATTATGTGTGATGGTTGGACTGGCCTAACCAGACGTAGCATGATTCTTCATGCTGTACTGCCACTTAGGAACTATATACCATAAGTCAATTGATGCGTCAGAGGCAACAAAAATGCTACTTATATTAATGAACTAATGGATAAAGTTGTGGACGAGATTGGAGAGGAGAATATAGTGCAGATTGTGACAGATAATGAAGCAACATAAGCTTGCAAGGACATGTTAATGGATAAGAGAAAACATCTTTTTTGGTCACCATGTGCTGCCCATGTATTGTATTGGAAGATATTGGGAAGAAGAAGAATGTTAAGGAAATGGTCGAAAGGGCAAGGGAAGTGACGACGTTTATTTACAACCATAATCAAGTAGTCGCAATAATGAGAAAGTTCACGAAAGGACGAGAGTTTTGAGGCCTGCGGCGACTAGATTCGCAACAAACTTTATAGCATTAGAGAGTTTATTCCAGCATAGGGGAGAGTTGAGTGAGATGTTCGCTTCCCGAGAATGGCTCAACACAAAACATGGGAAGAAGACATCAGCAGGGACCCGGTCGACCATAGGGACAACAAATATTGGAAGAAGGTTAAGGCGATCCTAAAGGTGATGGAGCCACTAATGAGGGTACTCCATCTTGTTAAAACCGATGATGAAGCACCTACCATGGGCTTCCTATATGATGCCATGGATAAGGCAAAGCTTGCAATTCAACGTGATTGTAGAAGTGGGAGACTTATTGGAAGATGATCGACAAGAGATGGACAAAGCAACTCCATCACGATCTTCATGCAGCAGGTTACTACCTAAATCCTAGGTATAGATATGCCCAATCATTTGTTGCGGACGATGAAGTTCGTGTCGGGCTAAAAAATGTGATAAAGAGATTAGAGCCTGACTTAGATCTGCAAATAAAGGCGTTGAATGAATTAGATACATTTGGAAATCGCCTTGGTAGCTTTGGAGATGCTCTTGCACAGCATGCAGTATCTAGGTTGCAACCGGCCGAATGGTGGATTAATTTCGGAGAGAGTACGAAGGCTCTCCAAAAAATTGCAGTAAAAGTTTTGAGCCAGACAACGTCTTCCTCTAGCTGCGAAAGGAATTGGAGTTGTTTTGCGCCCATTCATTCAAAGAATAGGAATAGATTGCAGACTAGAACATTAGATAGACTTGTCTTCATGCACTACAATATAAAACTAAGAATGCGACGACATCATAGGAGCATTACAGCTGCTGATGACGGAGACTACTGTCCAATAAACTTGGACAATATTTATGATGAGGATGACCCACTTCTACCTTGGTTGAAAACAGGGAAAAGCAAATTGAAGAGGATAGTGAAGAATTGAAATTGATGACCCAGAAATACACAGAGCGCACACAAAAGAAGTCGTGCAGATGGTGTGTGGACCCAGTAGAGGGGGGCAGCGTTTATGCTACGTACGGATACGGCTCAAGATCACAAAAGAGTACAAGCAGTGGTAGCGTGACCGTGTCAGATGATGACGACCCCCCTGCCCCTGGTGCTGGCACTTCTGGTGTTGCTTACCCCCTATACAGCCGTCTACAGATCGCGATGACGATGAACATCGACGACGTGGTACACGAGGTCGAACTTACGAGTGTACCGAGTCACGATAAAGCCAGCCAGCCGGAGGAGGGTACATCTAGTGGTGCACGGGGACCGGGAGGTCCGGAACATCAACAGGCTCATGGTTTTGGGTATTATGATGGATATTCTTATGGTCAATTGGATTATAATTATGGTGGTTATACTGAGCCTATTCATCACATTCATGTTGGAATAGCCCTCCCGATCAATATCCATATGATTATAGATATCCAGATTCAAATCCAAGTTACTCATCATAGCAGACGCACTCTCAATCTCAAGATTCTCAACAGCCTGAGTATGGGCACCAGTATGGCTATTCGACGGGCACTGGTGGATATCCTTACTCGGGGTCAGAGTCGTTGCCTAGTCAGGATCAGTCATCCTCTGGTTTCGTTGATCTAGTATTTCCTTCTGGCACTGGATATTATGGATATGCAGCACCTACACCTATTGGACAGCCTCAGCCTGATGGTGACGATGACGATGATGTGGAGGTCGAGCAACCACAAAAAAGCAGATTTTCATTTTGGTGGGGTGAGTCTGGTGACTTGTGATTGTGAGTATATATTTGTATTAATAAGGTAAGTATTTGCAGCAGACAGGTCACAACAGTATTATTGCAAGAAGCCATGTAGTCATGCACACACTTGACACTACCGAACTTGTATTTAAAATAACTCCCCTGACAACCAATCAAGTAGTAATCCTTAATCAAGTGGCAGGGGAGTATATCAGACACTACTAATTTTTTAAATATTCTTGACTTGAGGATGACAGGTCAGGTTATAGACAGGAATCACAATCACGTGCACAGGTATGTTCGAGAAATTCCTCAAAAATAATTGCAAACACCTAATGTAGATATTTTCATATTACATTCATTCTAATATATCTATCATTGATAGTAGATAGTTAGAAAAATAAATATATGATATTTGTAGTCAAATTTAGGGTTATCTGATTCATAAATTCATCAGACAATCCGATACAACTTCTCACCAAAGAGTGGACCGTTACACCACCGTAACCATGTTCCAATTTATAAATGAATGCATATTTGGATTGCTTAGAATATTCTGGATTTAATCCATATTTTTTCATATTTTTTTGGCAAAAAAAATTTTTTACGCCGTTACGGGGCTGTTACGCCCCGTATCGCCGTTACGCCCCCGTATCCGTATCGGTTTTGGCGGTCACCGTTACGCCAACCGATACCGTACGGGAACGGGACACCTTGGCCACATGAGACGCGCTGATGAAACCCGAGTCGTATGTCGGTTGGCGACAGTGGTTAGGCCACACGGAGTGCTTATGCATTCATGTCGTTCAACTCGATGTGCGCTCGTGCTAGTCGAGCCGTCAAACAACCCGATTTGCCCGATGTATGTTAACCATGTATGGTCATTTCTGCTTGAACCTAGGGTACCAAACTCACCAGTGAAATCCCTACTAACCTTGGTACCTTGATCTGCTAAGACTTATGAGCGGACCGGACATGGTGGTATGGGACACCGTGGTCGAGCTGTCGGCCTACGCTTGTGGCGACGAGCTTCCCCGTAGTGACCATTGAGCAACACAGACTCGAGAGCCGAATACGGTGGTATGGGACACTGTATTCGAGCTGTCGGCCTACACTGATAAGGTGATGAGCCCTTTGTAGTGACCTCGAACATATTCTGAGACTGCGGTGAGGCGACGAGCCTTTCCGTAGCAACTAGAGTAACTAGGTCTGCACTGATAAGGCGACGAGCCCTTTGCAGTGACCTAGAACCGTATCATCGTATGAGTTTACTAGGACTGACCACCCTGGAATGGATCCTTGTTGGGAAGTGATATAATGGAGGTACCTTAGTTTCCCAATCCTGTTGTATGAAAATGACTAATAAAGAAATTGGTAATCACGTTCATGCACCGCATTACGTGTGTGTTGGCGTTGATGGTCAAGCACTGAGGGAGTGTGGCATGCCGCGATCGTAAGGAGAGCGCTGAAGGAGCGTAGGCAAGGGCATGCATCATACATACATACCATACTTGCATTAATAAGAGACTTAGGGATGTGTGATGTGTTTATGCTTTATCATTACCGCTTGATTGAATTGATAACATGTAACTTTACTTTATTGTTCCACTGAGTTGATCACTCACTCCCACGTTACAGGATGGTGTTGCGCACACCAACCAGACCTTGTCTTAGATGCAGGTGGTGGCGATGCCTACGAGGTGGAGCCAGACTTCGAGGAGGACGAGGAGGCCTTCTCCTATATGCAAACTTCAGGCGGGTTCTTGTGAGCCGTGGCCTGACTGGCGGGACTTCTTTCTGAGATTTTGAATAGAGAATACTACACATTTTGTATATTTTGGAACTACACTTGTAATCCTTGCCCTGGCAATGCAAACATATGTTGGGGACATACACTGGTTTATACAGTTATATATATTCGTTTCAGTCTTCCGCTTGCATATTATAACTGTCCCTGGATTATGTTTTGCTGATTTGGCTTAATCTTATTCATGTTTCATGCACTAATACAGACAACATACAGTCATCATTTCATATGTTGTATAAGTGATGCGTTGGAACTGGGGAGTTAAGTTCCTACTCGACCCCCGATTTTCAGGGCGTTACATCAGACCAATGGATATGCAGTGCATCATCGCCAAGATCTTCAGAAGATATTATGTTAATATCATCATTCAGATCAACAGTGTGGCTGGACGACACATCCGTATCTCTTCATCGAGGAGAGTGTTGCACAGGGGGGAAGTAGCCAGTGGCACATGATTTACCAGTAGCCCTGTCGTTTTCAAAAATGAAGTCGAGATCATTATACCTGGGCATGGGTTTGCCACAAAACTGAGCAGCATCTGATGAGACTACAAAAAAAAAAAAAAAAAAAAAAAAAGGGTCATTAACATCGCACTTTGTATGATGAGATATGATGTAACTGTTAAACGAGTTATACCTTAATATAGTCCATCCACACTTCATCTGATGTGACGACGATTTGTAGGTCTGGGTCCCATCCAAAACCAGACGCACTCCATAGATCTTTGATAGTGAAGAAGTTTTTTTTTTTCGTTGTGCGGATGCGATTCTTTACGTTCGCGTTAGTGACCTTGAGGCCTAATTTCAACATTGTATTTTCAACGATTCTTGTAAATGATTCTATTTTAAAGCCAGCACCACTTCTTCTAGAAACGACTAGCTCCATTAGTCCGTTGATTAGGATGCCGTCCATGTCATCCGTCCACCGAAGAACACATCCATAGGACCATTCCTCAGTTCCATTGTTCAGTGTATGCTTCCTGGGCGATCTCCATGGGGTACTACTAGGTGATCTTAGGTGATTTTTCGTCGAAGTAGATAGTACGGATCATCTATTCGATGACATGGACCCACTTCAGTCTACCTCAATCTGTGAGAAGATAAATTACGAATGCAAGTTTAAAAAATTATTCTACCCTATGATTAAATATTATGAACTGAATCGTATCCGGTTAAAAAAAAAAAAAAAAACGAGCTTGCATATTATATATATAAAAAAACAAAATATGGAACTGTCGGCATTCGTGATCAGTTGGGTCATTATTGAATGCTAATCCAAAAATCATCGTTAATGTTCGTCTTCATACAGTGTATTTAATTTGTTTGACTCACTGGATGAGCTTCGTTCCACATTCTGGACGCTATTTCATCGCGTTTTCTGGCCCACTCTTCTCTTTCTTGTTGAGTGACATTCAAAAGCATTACGACCTTCATCGAGGACGAATACTTCTGTAGGTACACACCATCGGCACCACAACTTGATGACCCCTCAACCTCAAACATGTCATCGTCTCCAGATATCCTTATGAAGTTGTGTAACACACAACTAGCTAGCATTATCTTCACTTGAGTTTGTACAGGATATTGTGGAGCAGTCTTTAGAATTAGGAACCTGGCTTTCAAAACTCCAAAACATCTTTCTATTACATTCCTCAGTTGTGTATGGCGATAATTGAATAACTCCCGAGCATTGGGTGGCCCAATTCAAGACGTTAATCACGTTTGCCTCACCAAAACGACCAAGACGAAGGATTTTGTAAAAATAGTTTAGAGTACATACCCGTTTCACGAGTCGTTCCTTCACGAAAAGTCCCTGCTCTGCAACCAAGGTTGGTCTTCTTCACCAACAATATCAACCTTCTCTCACCTGTAAGGAGGAAGACATGGTGATTCAGTTATAATATTGGTAGGTACTAGGTATTATCTCCTCTGCAAACAGCACTACACGATATCATTCTTTATAGCGTTGGGGAGAACCTTACCTGCGCAGGAGGGTTTCACGGGTGGAAGCCATGGAATTGAGGAATTTCCATAATATAGGAAGCTATCAAGGCCTCCTCTGGTGCGTGCTCACGCGGACTACTGAAAGCTGGAATGGTCATGTCGACGCCTTGAGCGTAACAGAGGATTTCGCCCGAGATTTCCTTGTTTCACTCATCTGCAGAAACGAGTGAAAAGCCATTTGCCTACGGGATATATCCGGTGTAAATACTCTTCCTACCAAACGAGATACGCAGTCATGATGGGTGAAATCCCTGTGATTTCACCACACCCTGGAAATCAAACAGGCCCTAAATCTGTCTTGCAATGTAGTGTATATTTATTAAAAAATATTTTAATTTTTAATTTTTATAAAAAATTAAATTTACTTTTGAAAATAAATAAAAGAGTGGTTGATGTCAAGATCAGCCTACACTCATCAATACACAAATATATTAAAAACCTATTTTGGTTGGTTAGTATAATTTAAAAAGAAATATCTTTTTAATTTAAAAACAATTTTCTTTCGAATGTTCTAGGAACTTATGCCAATCTATATATCAACCTGTAAGCACTCTAATATGGAAATTTGATATTCTAATTGCAAATTAAATTGTCAAAATCGGGGGAATTCAAAATTTTCCCAAATTCCTTATTTTTCCAAAATCGAAAATCGGAGGTAAAAATTGATGATCGAGCATTCGAAACATGCAAAATCATGAATTATTAAGTTGGTTCCACTGATTCTAAATCAATTAAACAAGAAAAAAACACTATAAAAAAAAAAAAAAAAAACTGACAGATTGGGTTCTGGTGTGTCTCGCTCTCCGATCTCGATTTCCCCACTTGAATCCTTTTTATCTCGAAACAACTTTGAAGGGCTGGTCAAATCCTCTTAAAAATCTAATTAAAAAAAAAAAAATGATTTTTTTTGGGCATTTTTTCCTATATAGGAGTTTGATAACTCTACCATCATTGATATAGTGCACTATTTCACGCGATACAATGGAGTTTGATAACTCTACCATCGTTGGCGCGTGATGTCGATAGTATCGACTGATACTTTTGATATTTACTTCACCGGTCTTGTGTAAATGCTAGATGTTGCATAAGAGATTGTCAACATCACAAAATTTTCCAATGACGAACCGTGCGAAGCATAGTATGTGATGTGACCATAAGGCAATATAGTGCACTATTTCACGCGATACAACGGAGTTTGATAACTCTACCATCGTTGGCGCGTGAGCGTGATGTCGATAGTATCGACTGATACTTTGATATTTACTTCACCGGTTTTATGTAAATGCTAGATGTTGCATAAGAAATTGTCAACATCACAAAATTTTCCAAACGAACCGTGCGAAGCATAGTATGTGATGTGACCATAAGGCGGAAGCTGTGAAAGTATTGTTTCCCAATAAATGGCAGACAAGCTCAAGTTGAATGTGGAAAAATGTCATACACTTGACTAATTACATGGTTGAAGAAATGTGGCAAAGTTTAGGTAACCGTTTGATGCTTCGTCTCTTTTCAATTGAAAATTGTATAAGGATGAAGTTTTGTGACGTGGTCACTATGGACGTATGCCAATTCTCTTGGATTGTCCTCAGATTTTTGAGTAAGGAAATATGAAGGTCACCTTTAGCCCCAATGTGTAAAGAAATTGATCCTCAATATTCTAAAGAGGGACGGAATTTCCCAACCATCTAACAATTTGAGGAAGAGCCGTGAGACCTATCTTGAAAGCATTAGAATCAATCCTTGGGGATTTGAGGATATTATGACAAATGAATTACTTGATGGCTTTTCTCCCATGAGTGACATCCCACACCACATCAACCTTGATCATGGTTCAATCTTTTCAAATTTAGCTCACTATTTATGAATCCTAGGGAACATGAGGAACTACAAATGACGTGTGAATGATTTATCACAAAAAAGGTTTGTGGAAGGGAGCTTATAGCTATCAAGTTGTGTGTGTGTGTGGGGGGGGGGGGGGGGGGGGGGGGGGGGGGGGGGGGGGGGGGGGGGGGGGGGGGGGGAGGCGGGGGGGAGGAGCATTGCCAGTGATCCCTGAGTACTACCACGGACCGGTTAATTCTTGTGGATGGATGGTTGTTACTCAATCCGTGGTGGTCAGTGGTTTGGGCTTATTTGGGCCAAATGAATTTGTTGGATGAGGAAATCATATAACTAACTATTTTATGAATCCCAAGGGAATGTGAGGAACTACAAATGACTAGTGAATGAATGATTTATCACAAAAAGGTTTGTGGAAGGGAGCTTATAGCTATCAAGTTGTGTGTGTGTGTGTGGGGGGGGGGGGGAGGCGGGGGGGGAGAGCATTGCAAGTGATCTTCCCTGAGTACTACCACGGACCGGTTAATTCTTGTGGATGGATGGTTGTTACTCAATCCGTGGTGGTCAGTGGTTGGGCTATTTGGGCCAAATGAATTTTTGGATGAGGAAATCATATAACTAACTTTTTATGAATCCCAAGGGAATGTGAGGAAACTACAAATGACGTGTGAATGATTTATTACAAAAAGGTTTGTGGAAGGGAGAGCTTATAGCTATCAAGTTTGGGGGGGGGGGGGGGGGGGGGAGGGGGGGGGGGGGGGGGGGGGGGGGGGGGGGGGGGGGGGAGGGGTGTATTTGGGCAGTAATGGCAAGTATTTGGTGCAGAAACTGGCCATTGCAAGTGATCTTCCCTGAGTACCACGGACCAGTTAATTCTTGTGGATGGTTGTTACTCAATCCGTGGTGGTCAGTGGTTTGGGCTTATTTGGGCCAAATGAATTTGTTAGATGAGGAAATCGTAGAACTAGTCATCTTGCTTGATTATCTGAAGAATGTGATTCCCTTGCCTCAAGAAGAAGACTCGATGGTTTGGAAAGCACATAGTTTGGCTACTTTTTGGTGCATTTGCTTTACATATTGATTTCTAAACTATTTTGTAGCTCTATGCCTCCCTACTTGTTTCATCAGTGGTATCATGGTACTTCTAGAATTGTGACCTTTGTTTGACTAGTGGGAAGGAAGAGATTGTCAACCATCAATAACCTTAAAAAAAGATCCCTCCTTCCCAACATTTTTTGATGTGCATGGGGGACGCGGAAATGGTTGAGCACTCATTCATTCTTTGCCCCTTTGTCTTAAAAGTGTGGGAGCATTTCTTGCTTTCTTCCAAATCTCTTGGGTGATGTCGATATAAGTTTAAGATCTTTTTTTGGGCTTGGCATGGAGTTGGAATAGGCAAATTTGGATACTCATTGCAATGGCAGTTCTTTGGTTTATTTGGGGGGATCAAAATAATAGAAGTTTTCAGAACAAGGGATCTTCTGTGGAAGAGGTTATTGGTTAAGTTAAGAATGTTGTTTTGGGTTTGGGCGTCTTTTGTTAATGTAGCAAAGTCAGTTATCTTTTTTCTTTCTTGAGTTGTAGTGTCGGGTTGTATTCTTTTCTTGCCTTTTGCTGGTGTCTTAATAAAATTGTGGTTATCTCTCAATAAATAAATAAATAACTCGGGAGGGCATGAGGTAATCTGTTATTCTTGCACTTTTATTGGAATAAGGGATGGTAGTTGGAGAATGTGTGTGGATAGTAGTGATGGGGTTTTGGAAAGACATAAAGAAGGTGTTTCATTGTGGTAATGGTGGGCATAATGGTGCCTACCATTATTTGATACGTTGAATCGGTGTGTAGCAGCCGATAGGGGGGGGGGGGGGGGGGAATCCAAAAAATATCCATAAAATCCAGAAAATTGTAAATGTTCCAAATATGCATTCATTTATAATTTTGAATATGTTTATGGTAGTGTAATGGTCTACTCTTTGGTGAGAATGTCATATATGTCTGTTTGATCAATTTATGAACCCGTCAACCTGGAATTGATTACAAAACTCCTAGATTTAATTTTCTATCTAATGCCAATGATAAATATATTGGAATAAATGTAATACCAAAATATCTCACATTTGTAGGTACTTGCTATTATTTACCATAATTTAATGTACATTACATACTTGAGTACTTGCATACATTACATTGTACAATCCATTTAAAGTTTTCAACATACCAGAGAATTTTTTGTTCTATCCTGTGATTCTTACCCTGTCATCGTAAAGAAAAAAAATAGTATTGTTTGATTAGCTCCCCTACAACTTGATTATGAATAACTTGATTGTTTGTCAGGGGAATTATTTTAAGCACAAGTTTGGTAGTGTCAAGTGTGTGTTTGCTTGGTGAAAGTGTGGGTGTAGAAATACTTAGATGTTAATAATATTTTTAAAAAATATACTTAATAAAACTCACTATTCAGTCACCCCCACCAAAATGAAATTTTGCTTTGTTGTACTTGATTGACCTCCATGTTCTCATCATCATCTAGTTGCGATTGTGAAATAGGTGTTCCATATATCCAGTGCTAGAGGGAAAGACCAGCTTAATGAAACCAGAGGATGACTAATCCCTGACTAGGCAATAACTCTGACCTCAAGTGAGGATATAGCCGTACTGCAGAGAGTGAGACTGTCCGCGATGAATTACTTATATTTGGATCTGGATATCTGTATCCATATGGAACATGTTGATCAAGAGGACTACTCCAACATGAGTGCGACAAAACAGGCTTTGTATATTGCCATTGGCCATAAGAATATCCATAATATTCGTGATTGTAAGCCTCTTGATGTCTCGGTTCTCCACTGGTGCTAGCCTCCCCATAATGCTTCCTCCCCAATGGCTGGCTGTATCGTGACTCAGTAGACTCATAAGTTCGGCCTTGTGTACCTTGTCGATGCTTATCGGCCTCTGATCTATAAACGGCTATATGGTGTGTTGAGCAATACCAAAAGCGGGACCAACATTAGGTGCATCATCGGCACCATCACCATGATCATCTGCCTCGGTCTCGCTATTGCTGGTGCTCATACTATTCTGCCAAGCCAGGCTTTAGATGAAATCTGCCCCTCTTTGCATGACTCTCTTGCTGTGCCGCGTGCAGTGTTCGAAATATCGGTACCACGCTATGTATCGCACCCTTGGGATACAATACAAATACGTTTCGGTTATCGCATGGGATATATCGCTTGTATTGAGTAATTTATCGTACTTTTTGGGAAACATGGGGAAACATTGGGAAAATGGTTAAAATTTTCAATGAAAATTCGGGGATGGTTAAAAAAGACCTTAATACATATTTTTAAATCATAACATTTCAAAAAAAGGCGCACGTAATAG
This sequence comes from Magnolia officinalis, assembly GCA_021015155.1. Lineage (NCBI taxonomy): Eukaryota > Viridiplantae > Streptophyta > Magnoliopsida > Magnoliales > Magnoliaceae > Magnolia > Magnolia officinalis. The sequence continues at coordinate 53,792,778 of JAJHSJ010000011.1, forward strand.
GTATCCTTTGTATAGGGTCCTAAACTATGCGCTGTCTAACAGAACTAATGCAACTATATTTAAATCGAATGCATGACATTTATAAATGTACCAAGATATGTATGAAAACACAATCAATTAATTGAAAAGAAAAAGAAGAAGTAAAAATTGAGAAATATACATATCAATGATGTGCTGGCTGTGGCCTGGACCCACATAGAGTTGCGCAGTGGCTCATAATCATCGTCTCCATCTCGACGGGGTTGGGAATAATACTGCTCCTCCACAAATCGATAGTACTGTGCCCAATTCATAGTAGAGTGGTACCAATTAAGATACTCCCTTCCATAATGCTTGTACTCATCCTCTTTGAAATGAACCAATATGCTTATTCGTTGGTATTGCGTAATCGTCACATCCTGTGATTGATATGGATCTAAGAAGGGCATAGATGAAGCTCTTGGGTATCCATATTGCTGGCCATATCCATATTGTTGCTCATATCCCTGACTATATGCAGAAGTGAACTCCTGACCATAGTCGAAAAACGATGTGCCGTAACTGCTGGAGTTGCTCGCTACATAACCACTAGGTCCATACCCATACTGTGGCATAAAACTCAAGCTACTCTCTTGTATATGTGATTCATATAACTCGAGCTCGCCTCCCTCGTCTATGATCCAAATCTAGAGCTACCTCGCTTGTCATGAATGCCTGTCCCTTATGCATTTTGCTAGTAGCTCTCTCTCAAAATCCGAAAGCTTCTGAGTTTGCTTTTTCTTCCATAGCCTTTAACGCTCATGTCTTATTGTAGATAAGACGGGGTCATGTTTCTCATGGACAAGAACCATAGTCAGAGTCCTACGTGGCATGATCGAAATCCTCCTCTCTAGTGAAAGGGTTAATAGGCCTCTAAGACTGACTTTTACCCTCACTGCCGCCATCCCTATCGCCATCATTACCATCATCACTACTGTCATCGAAGTCATCATCACAGTCATCATTGTCATCACCATCACTGGACCCACCCCCCGCATCACTCTCTGACTCAGTTTCGGTATCAGACAATGTCTCCCTGTCACGTGTCTCGCATGATAGTGACTTCCACGGACTGCCCTCTGAACTCCTCGTCAATGGGTCGAATGTCTCATCATGAGACCTCTACTGCTCTACATGTGCGTCAATATCAATTCCTTGTTTCGTTGCCTCCGCCACAACATGTGGCTTTGGTCATCCATCGGAAGTATCCAAGTCATCTGACTTCACCTACTGGTAAACTGGGTCCTCATCCTTAACATATGCATGCTATCTGACCGCCTTCAGGTCCAGTGGGTCTTCCTGTACTTTTATTCTTCCTTAGGCGCAGAGCAACCTCTTTCGTAGCTTCATATTGCAGTGGCAATACACTAGCTTATGAAGCTTCTCATACCCTGGTCTTTTCGAAGAAGTGGTCCATGTTAGCTAGCCAGTTAAGGCAACGCTTCGGGTTCAAGCGACCATCAAAACTGGGAGCATCGACTTTGATGCTCTTCATAACCCTTTCCTCAGGGTTGTAACCATCCTGTGAATCTCTACGGGGTACGTGGGCGTGTGGTCCTACGTGACCTACTCGCTGACCAAAGTTCCTATTACGACCCCTAATGGGTTCTACTGGGACTGGACTCTGCTCAACTGGGTCCTTATCCACTGGCTTGCTTGCCTGAGATTGGTGGTCTTCCTCGGTGATGGGAGTACTGTGAGAGGTAGCCTCTAGCCGCGTGATCCGTTGGTTGCTGGCAGTCAATTGCACGACATTGGTCTTATTGTGTGTCTCAATGGCTGTTAAACGGCGGTTAATCTTTTCGAGAGCCTCGACAATTTGATCCGGGTTCATGGTGGGGAATAGACCAAATCCACGACCTGTTCGCGTTTGCGTCACTAAACGACCCTAACGAGAGACAACTTAGCTGAATGCGTACTATATGATGAATGTAGTGCAAAAAAATTCAGATTTGACGGCGATCAATGTGATGCTAAATGATGCATGTGTTCTATGTATGATGACCCTTAGTATCTTAAACCCTACGGACAACCCTAGAATGATTCTAATAAGGCTAAAACTGAAAATTCGGCAATTAGGTGTCTTAAGGTCACTAAATCTGAAAATTCCAGCAATATAAGACTTCAAAAATACTCAAGCAGAAAATTTAGCAGGCCAAATCAGAAAATTCAGTAAGCTGTATGCGACCTATATGCTCTATTATGAGTATAAGAATTTTGTCGAATACCTACCCTACTCTAGACCTAGGCTCTGATACCAAATTTAATGTAAGATGATGGAAAATATCTTAGGATGCAAGATGAGAGTTCAATTACATATTAATTTCAGCAATCAACATGTAAAATCAAACATATCCACGTAATAGATTCGGATATTCAGATTTATAACACGGAGATCCTAGGTTATTACATACACTGTGCATGGAAATATAAAATAATTCAAGAGTGGCCCACTTTGAAGTAGGGACTTCTAATCTAGTGCAGGTAGTGTAACAACCACGTAGATAAACGATGATGCAATCAAAATTCTGATTTGGGGAAAGTTTCACAAAAAAAAAAAATCAGATTTTTATTAAGGTTTTGAATTGATAGATGGGTTGTTGTTTTATTTATTTATTTATTTATTTATTTTTTAAATTCAAAGGATCTAGGTATTAAGGAGTTTTGGAGGAAAATCAAAGAGGGAAAACCCCAAATGGGGGCCCACACATGGCTGCTCGTATGGACGCATGCGTACGTGCACGTGCGAGTCCACACGTGTCTAGGTAAAGGAGAAGAAAGGGAGGGAGGATTGAGTGGGGTTTTGATGGGTTTAGAAGGTTGTAATGGAAATGGTAAGAGGAAAATGAGAAAAAGAAGAATACCTTTTGAAGAAGAGAAAGATGAATGATGTACATTGGGGAATCCACCACCAAACAAGTTTGTACCCTTCCACAATTCAATTGGAAGGGAGGATTTCTCACAAACCCTAAAACACGAGGAAAAATCCTTCACGAAAGAAAGCTTCTTTTTTTTTACTCAATAACTCCACTAGGGTTGGACCTCCACCCCCATGTTTTTATAATTAAAGTTTTGGAATAATTACAACTATGCCACTTAAGTGAAATGACCCATCATCTAAAATAGGAAAACTAAAAGACTTGTTATCAATCCCAACCATCAAATAAATCCTAAAAATAACAAAAAACATAAAGGAAGAGCAATATCAAAGTCCAAGGGGCCTAGATATGGAAGATCTAGCTGCCCGATGGCCTGATTGACAAGATCCAATGGCTAGATCGACACGAAATAAAAATACTATGACTAAAATGGCCACCTAAGAAGCCCACATGCATCATCCCACAGTGAGGTCTTCCTGATGCACGTCCAATGCATGTGAGGTCTTCAAAATGGCCGGGCCCCATTTGGAACTCGTCTCCCATCCACAAAGAAAACTGTGTAGATGTTGGTGGTCGTCTCTATCTCTGGTACACCCAAGTAGGTCATTTGATGTCCCCATCAAATATCAAGTGGGTATAACTCCTGGCTTTCGAATTTATCACTTGTATGTAAGGTATAGGCGATAATTTCGGTGAAGTATAGGCTGATCATGCACACCGAAGCAAGGTGAATATTTTTCTGAATCATGGATATTTATGTTAAAGGAATTGGCTATGCATCCCAATATGTGCTCCAAGGGAGAACCTGATAGTGGAGCTTAATGGAGGAGGCTTAGGAGGTTATTTCAAATGTGATATGACCGTTTCAATGGTGATAGTGTTAATTTTGGCCTAAGTTACAAAGAGATGTGGCTGAAATTGTGGCACGTTGCCGATGTTTGTCAAACTTCACATGATACTGGGTTATGCATGCCATTGCCAGTAACTTATGGGCCATTGGAAGACATCTACGTGGTCTTGGTGTTGGGTCTTCCGCAGATGCAATGAGTATGCATTTTGTTTTTGTTGTGGTTGGCAAGTTCTTGAAGATGGCACATTTTGTCCATGCTGAAAGACACTCGATGCTGTCCACGTGGCAAACCTATTCTTTAGATAAGCTGTACGTCCACACCAGATTCCAAAGATGATCACCTCAGACTAAGGCATAAAGTTCTTAGCCATTTTTGGAGGACTTCGGGGAAGTGTGTTTACACTGTTCATTGGATATCTCTCTACAGGTAGAAATGATGCAGAGAGACCGTCAATGTTTCCTTTCAGAGGTAACATTCTGCTATGGTGCATATGAACAAGAGAATTGTTGGATAATCCCTTCAGTGACAAGAAAAGAAGTGAGTACGCTTGGACTGTAGATGTTTACTATCTCTTTATAGTGTTATGGTGCACACTGTAGCGCGTATGGTAGCCTATTGTAGCTTTTTTCTTTTTTTTTGGTAGCAAGCATTGTGGCCTGTATCACACTTAATCTTATAGAAGAGAAATCCTGAGCGACCCATAGTTTAGCTAGAAACAAGCCTTTTAGCCTTAACATTTAACTAGTTTTTGGGAACCACTTGATAAACAGCAGGACCTGTAGTTTGTCTTTGGGGCCCACATCATTGCGTGCTTCTTGTGATCATCCATGGTTGAATTAGTACCTCGACAAGAAAATTTCATGTATCATGTGGTTCTAGGTTTTTACTATAATAATGAAGTACATAGACCAATTAGTTCTAGATTTTTAGTTTGGAATCCTTTAGCTTCCTATTGTTTAGCCCAGAAAATGTACAGTATTTTAATGCAAAGATCATTTTTCACTTAAGAGTGTATATTCTTGTCCCATCAAGTTACAATGTACGCGAACATTTCAACCTGGATCAGCCTCTAAAACCAACAGTTTTTGACTTCTGGTAGCCGTGAGCAAAGTTTTGGGCTGTCTTATTTACTAAACATAATTGAAATAATGAACTCAAAATAATTGTCCGAAAAAAGAAGAGGAAAGATCACGAATTACTGCATGCCTCTTCTTGCATTTTAGTTTTTAATGAAAGACAGATTACAGAAGGAATTGAATATAATCAAAGTGAAATCTATGGTGATGGATACTTTGTATTGTCAAGTAATTTCTTAAAACATCACATATTGCATCCTCGTTTATTCATATAGCAGTCCTCATTAACACATTGATTGCTGCAGCCATTTTACAGTTTCCAGTCATCCACAAGAAGCGGCCTCCAAGATCTGGCTATCAGCGGACAGAAATAAATCGTAAGGTCTTCTCTTTGTACAGATGGGTCTAATTCTGAAGTCTAGCCTCTGAATGTGCTGGTTTCTTATGATTCGTGCATTAGTGACATGCTTGACTTGTATTGCCTGAGATTTTCTTTTTGGATGTAATGGGCCTGCATCTCTCAGTTTGTAGGATGGGTCTATACTGCCATTTATATAATCGAAAGAGGCAGTTGCAGCAATGGTTTTCATCCTGAGATACAAATTCTAGCTAATGGTTAATTATGGCTTTTGTGAATTTCATGAATTGTAATTTGTTATGATCTCGTCTTGCTTTGCTACAACTTTGAGAAAGAAAAATCAATTCTGTGTAGATTCACGAAAAATCAGAAAATACAGAAGCAACTCACTAAAGATTCTGGAAGTGCATAAACTTGAAAATTTGGCTGTAGGATTGATATAAATCAAGCAAAATTCTGTGCGGTTATATACAGCCATTGCTTAGAGTATCTGCGATATTATGGAAAGATCCCTGATATTATCAACAATATATCACTAAGTATTGCCAATGTATTGATATTGCCAATGTAACACCAATATTTTCAACCATGTAAATTCTAGGTGTCGCTCATATTGCCAGTGTATCAACAATATTTTGATAATATCTCCAATGTATCGATATCGCCAAAAATCTACTTATTAAAAAAAAATTCATTTCAATATATATTTTTTTTATGGGCGCATGGTTTTATGATGAAATGTGTGTTTGTGTGTGTTTGTGTGTGTGTGTGTGTGTGTGTGTGTGTGTGTGTGTGTGTGTGTGTGTACATGCATTGATGGATGGATGGATGTGTGTGCGCGCGCGCGTGTGTATGCATGCATGGATCATGCATGTGTGTTCGTATGTATGTATTGTGCATGCATGGATGGATTCACCATTTTCCTCATGTTTCCCCATGTTTCCCCATGATTTCCCAATGTTTCCATATGTCAATGATATATGCTTTTAGGCTCCATTAAAAAGAAACCTATTATTTGATTCCTATATATGCACACATGCGTCTTTTTCACTATTATTTGATTTTAAATATGTAAATGTGTATTTTAGCTCTCCCGAAGTTTCACTAAAAAATTCCACCGTTTTCCCGTGTTTCCCTGCATTTTTGGAAATTGGTAGGTGATAATGATATTGTTCCCGTATCCTTGGCCAACGAAACTTGTAGCGATACATCCATCCATGCATTCACATATGCATACAAAATATTGCAAAAAACAACGATGCACAATAAGTTTCCACTTTATAAGGGCCTAAACCATGTGTTGTCAGAAAAACTAGTGCAAAATATATTTATAAAATTTGTAACTAATCCATGTATTGGTCAGCACTCATCAATATATAAAAATTTGAAATTAATTAATAATGAAAGACATTTTCCAAATAAACATATCTTTTATTTCTATATTTTAAAAATTAAAAAAAAAAATTGAAAAAAGGAAAAATTATGGCCATTCAATAGATCCACCCTCACTAATGAACACATCAAATTTATACACGTTCTTAATTGAAGGGATGAAAATGGAGGAAATAAAATTTCCTCAATTTCCCCCCATTTTCCACTTAAATGTTGATTTTTTCATTACAAATATATGTCACTGCATGAGAATCATGTATGGACTTGGATTTCGATTACAGTCCATCCAACATTTGAAAAAAAATAATTTCCTATAGGTTTTTTGTCACCGTTTGAGTTATGGCCCGTTTCTGCTTCGAGTCTAGATTTCTCTGCTAAATGCAAGCTTTGATTGAACAAAATCCAACAAGAGTGACTGAATTCACCCATGGAATAAAGTCCAAAAAGCTCCCATAAAAACATGGAGATCTTTCAGTTTTTTGGGATTTTTTCACCAATTTCTATCAATTTTCAGCTATTTACCAATGTTTCCCTATTATCAAGGATGTTATCACTATTATTGCCAATACTAGCTACCACGTAACTTTTATGAGGGATGTCGGCAATAATATCGTCAATTATCGTCGAAATTGTTGAAAATATTGACTTATATTTGGATTTTGTTTTACAATACTAGCAGTTTTGGTATCCCTAATAATGCCAATAATATCGGCGTCATTACTGATAATATTGTTGATATTTGGAACACTGGGCACAGGCTAATTTTCAGGTTTGGCATGTCTTGGGTATGGGGCTTTCACCCTTCAGTTGTCCCCGGCTTCCTTTGTTGTTGTCGAAAGCGGCCAATTTTAAGTTGTCTTCTTTGTTGTATTTTTCGTTCTTGTCTAGTTTGAATAAAGAATATTTATTCATAAAAATAATATTTTCCATCACCTTTTATTGGTCAAAGCGACAATGCACTTCAATGCTTGATTCTCTCATGGAAGATAGGGTCATTAGAAATGTGGATGGTAGCTTGAATGTCATATTGAAGAGGAATAATAGAATCAACACCAAAGCCCATTTCAAGAGAAGAGATTTTAACCATACAATCTCACAACCCGTGTTTGCCATCGCCTAGTACTCAGCTTCTGCAGATGATCAAGCAACAACACTTTATTTCTTGCTTTTCTAAATGACTGGATTCAATACTTTGAGTGTCGGTATTGAAATATCATGGGAATCATCTCAAAATCTCACATGTCATGTATGTATTGTGTTGGTGTACACAGATTCATATACACATTTGGAGTACTGTATATGACTAGAATTAGGATTAGGATCAGATCTTCTAATCCCGTTTCCTTCTTAGCTTTATCTCTTGTTTGAAGTCTCCTTTTGTAAATCATACTCTTTGTAGCTTTTCTATATATAGAACTTTTAGGTGAAGAGGATGCAACAAGCTCTTCTCATGTTCTTCTATTCTTCTTGTCTAGCATGGTATCAAAGCATTGCTGATCCATATTCATCTCCTTTTCCTTCTCTATTCTTCTTTTCCTCCTTAAACCCTATTCCTCTTTCTTCTTTCCACTCAGATTTTGAAGGTCCACTGTCAGATTTCTACTTCCTTGTAACATGGTGAAAGAGAGTTTTTCTCAATCACCATCCTATAGCTGGAAGTTTAATGCATCATTGATGCATCCGGAAGAGACCTCCACCGGCCGAAGCATTCTCCAGCATCTGAATCCAGTTCCAGTAGGTTTTCCGGTGCCGTATCTTAGTCAAAACCTCTCCAGGACCATCGGATTTCAAATCCGACACTAGTTCCAGATCCAAATCTGAGTCTGGTCTCCCCTAAAGTCACCGGAAATCCCTTTTGAATCTTTTATTGCTCCTAGAACCACCGGAAAATCTTTGGGTACTTCCTATTGCTGTTGGAATCAATCCCTGTCTCCTCTGCTGCCGAAGCCATCTGTGGGACTCCCATTGCTGCTAGTCCTTGGATCTGAACCAGAAACCCTTCGACGTTGTTGAAATCTGGCTGCTACCGCATCTGCAGTCGCCAAAAACCATCCGTGGGCTTCCTATTGTTGCAGGAATCCTCAGATCTGAACCGAAATCCTCCGACGTTGTCGGAATATGGCCGTACCACCTCTATAGTTGCCGAAAGTCCTCTGTGGGCCTCCAATTGCTGCCGGAATGATCAGATCTGAACCAGAACTTCCACTGCTGCATCTACAGTCGCTGAAAGTCATCCATAGGCCTTCTATTGCTGCTGGATTTGGTTTGTGCTGGCTCTATATGGTGGTAAGTGCCTTCATCTATCTCCAAATCTACCTTCCGGACCTCCTGGATCGTCAAATCTACCCTCTGGACCCAGAAAACGACTTTTGGTCCTTCGACACACTTGATTTCCCTCCAGGACCATCAGATGGTTCTCTTTATCATCTCTAAAAAGTTTATTTATTTTTATTTTTATTTCTTCTCTACTGTAATGGGAAACAATAAACACTCCCATATTGCATCTAGACAAATGGACACCCCTAGTCTTACAATTACTATAGTCAAACTAGATGACACACATTATTTAGAGTGGTCCTAGGCAGCCCGAATGTATATTGGAGCAAGGAAGAGACTGGGATACATTATAGGAGCCAAGAAACAACCCAATTCTAATGACTCCATGTTTGATGAATGGGAAAGTGAAAACTGGCTTGTAATATCTTGGTTGCTAAATTCCATGTAACCAAACATTAGTCGTGGCTCTATCTCTTGAAAATCGCGAAGGATATATGGGTTAAAGTTGCTAAAATGTACTCTCACCAGGAAGAGCCCGCCTTTATCAACTCCACGTAGAGATAAATAACTACGTACACGGAGATGGAACTGTAGAATACTTTGCTAAGTTGTACAGAAAATGAGAAGAATTGGATAACAATCAAGGTTCTATTACAGATCTGTAAGATTTGAAAATTCAAATACGTCAACTTTGAATATTTAAGTTTCTCACTCTTCTTCGTTTAGACTTCGAACCTTAACATATACAGATTCTTGGGAAAGAATCTCTTCCTACCCTTGAATTTGTATATAACATGCACGGAGGCTATAGATGAAGAAATATCTCTCACGCCATCCTTCCAAAACGGTCAGCCTTGACTACGGATTTCAAAAATGTCAAGGAACAGGGAACTGGATGAGGAAACACAGACAAAGATAAGCTCGGATGCACATATTGTGGAAAAAGACAACATCTAAAAGAATACTGTTGGGTCCTTCATCCTCATCTACGGCTAAAAGGATCTCAAAAGCAAAGTCTTTTGCCAATATGAGCACTATTGAAGATACTTCCATCCATAGTAATCCATACTCAAAGGACAAAACCATTAGTGAGCTATAACTAGAAGTGGCAACCCTTCAAGCTTCCATCTCCGTTGTTAACTAGATAGGGCAGTCAGGTAGTTTTGCAATTGGTAACCATGTCTCTCAGACATCCCGAATCATTGATTTAGGAGCATCTGATCACATGACAGGTATGACCGACAGATACACCTCCTTTCCTATATCCAATAATATTAGATTGGCTGATAGTTCTCTTTCTAAAGCTTTGGAAAAAGGAACCTTCCATTTTTCTGATTCCTTGTCTATATCTTCTGTAGTTCATGTTCCTTCATTTCCATCTAACCATTTTTTTTTTTTTTTTTTCTATAAGCTCCCTAACCAAACAATTGAATTGTTATGTTATTTTTTTATCTGTCTTATTGTGTTATCTAGTATCTGGCAACGAAGAAGATTATTGGTGGTGGTCATGACGATCGAGGGCTTTATATTCTCAATCGAGAACAAATCAGTTATGCTCATGTTTCTGCTTCCAACGTAGAGAATAAAAACCGGGTGACCCTTAAGCATGCCCATCTAGGTCTCTGTTTGTAGTATCGATAATATCAGTCGACATTATTGGTATCGAAGCTCAGCAATACAAAACCCTGTCGGAGTATCCAAAATCCAATGTATAACAGTATGTATCGCAATGTATGCACGATATTGTGTGTATCGCAGATATCGCGATATATCACAAAATATCGGCACAAGCTCTTTTGTAATTTTCTTACGTATCGATCGTATCTGTGAGTGCGGCGCCATGTTGAGAAAAACCTCAAAATACTTTGTTTTTTCTTCATTTTCCTTCTTTCGTCCATCTTCTAAACACCTCTAGGGTGGATTTCAGTCCATCGTCTTGAATCTTTTGGGAGAAAAACAAAGTTTTCGAGCCATAATCAAAATCAAAACGGATTTGGGGCCGGTTTCGATTTGGTGACTATTTTCGCATTTTGATCCTTTTTTTTTTTTGTTTAATTCATATCAAATCAGTGCTAAAAGATTAGAAATAGTTGATTCTTCATTTTGCACGGAAAATCAAGGATTTAAACCTTCGATTTCGAGATTTAAGGATAGGTGGTCTGATTGGGGGGAAATTAAGGAAAATTAAAAAAATTCCTCAATTTCTCCAAATTGTTTGCAATCTTACTGTCCAACAAACATGAAATCAAACATGCATGAGGCTTGATCTACTGTTATTGTAGTTTTTGTGAATTTTTAGAAAAAAAAATATTTTAAAATAAAAAATAGTTATATATTCTATATCTATATATATATCTATATATATATATATATATTCAAAATTTCATCTCTATATCAGTGGTCAATTGTGACGTAAGACACCCTAATTATGATGCATGCTCATGAACATAATTAAACAGTGGAAATAAAAGGAATAAATGATATAAAATTCTAGCAGTAATCATCATAACTGAGAAAATCATAAAGGAAACATGCAATGGAGCAGGCCATCACCACAACCATAGGTTGGATCCGGCGAGGGATGAGACCTCCCGATCTTGCATGGTCACACCCAATTGATCAATGAAGATCACTAGTCCGAAGAACCAAGAAGTTTCTCGGATTAGGGATTTGAGAATTTGGGGGTTTAGGGTTTAGATCGGTTCTCAAGATTTTGATCGAAGAAGGATTAGCCAAAACTGGAAAATAGAAGAAAAAAATTATTACCTTGAAGAAGTTGGAGGGACACAAGAAGAAATTAGAAGAAGAAGATCAAGGGAAGAAAAGAAGTACTATTAGAGAGAAGAGAGGAAGGAGGCAACCAAAGGATTTGCTTTTCATTAATCAATAGTTGAAATTCGGATTTAGGGCTTTGGCCCACTTAAATAAGCAAATAAAAACATAAAATTACTAGAATACCCCTAGAATAAGTAAATAAAGAGATAAACTTACTAAAATACCCCTAAAATAAGCAAATAAAGACAAACTTACTAAAATACCCCTAAAATAAGCAAATAAAGACAAACTTACTAAAATACCCCTAACTAAGCAAAAACGCGCAAATAACATAAGTACGGGAAAGTTCGGGCGCTCGGTCTTCTTTCTTCAATCTTCCTTCACATGTGTCTTCCCTGAGTGGGGTCTTCTATATGTCCAATCACATGTGAAAGGTCTTTAGCTCCTCAATAGTCGCCTATCCACAAGGACGACACTTGTGGTTGGCGCTTTCTTCGTTGGTACACCTTGAATGCGCTTGTGTCCGCATCAATTCCCCTCAGGTGGGAAAAACTCGACTCCGACGAGTTGAAACTTTTGTAGCGCTCTAGTAGATCTGGATTAATACCCTGCAATGCGTCGCCCGATAGCCATGTAGATTCAGACGATGGTTTGTTCTTCCACTTGACAAGATACCTTTGGAAACCTCCATCTCTTGTGGATACTATCTCGTCATCCAAGATTTCCTCAATTTCTTCTTTATGGGTAATGGGTGGAGGAGGGGGTGGAAGGGGTTGGGTAGCAAACTCAGAAAAAGGCCATGAAAGGGACGATGTATCAACAATGGGAGTATGGGCACGGACTAGATCTTCCACATTAAAAGTTGGATTAATGCTCATTTCAGGTGGAAGGTCAACCTGATACGCGTTGGACCCAACCTTTTGTAATATCTTGAATGGTCCAGCACTACGCGCTTGTAATTTTTTTGCAGATCCTTGAGAGAATCGCTCTGGCCTTATTCGCACCATTACATAGTCTCATTCTTGAAATTCTTGCACTCTATGATGAGAATCAGCTGAAACTTTATAATCATCATTGCTCTTATTTAACCGGTCTAATATTTGTATGCAAATCATGAATATGGCGTGCAAATACATCGGCTGACTCAAAAGACCTTTGGGTAACAGACATAGGTAAGAGATCTATGGGCATTCTAGGTTTATAACCACTTACAATTTCAAAAAGACTCAATCCTGTAGATCTATTAACTGACTCATTATAAGCAAGTTCAGCAGTTGGTAAAATGAGGTCCCAAGTCTTAACATGTTCACCCACTAGACAACGTAGAAGATTTCCAAGGCTACGGTTTACCACTTCAGTTTGACCATCTGTTTGTGGGTGGTAAGCGGTAGAAAATTGCAAACGAGTTCCCATAATGTGCCACAGTGTCTTCCAAAAAAATAGCTAGTAAATCGAACATCACGATCAGACACTATGGTTTTAGGTAACCCATGGAGACGCACCACACCATCAAAAAAGAGACGAGCAACATGAGACGCATCTGACGTCTTCGAACATGGGAGGAGGAAATGCGCCATGTTAGAAAAACGGTCCACAACGACAAAAACGGAATCGTGCTTTTTTATAGTCTTGGGAAGCCCAAGCACGAAGTCCATACTAATGTCCTGTCACGGAGCATGTGGCACTGACAATGGCGTGTACAGCCCGGTATTTTGCTTTCTTTGCTTTGCCAGCTGACATGTTTGACACTGCCCTAAAACTTTGGCTACGTCTCCCTTGAGGCTTGGCCAATAGAAACGATCTTCCACGAGGGCAATGGTCTTATCACGACCAAAATGGCCAGCTATCCCTCCTGAATGAAGCTCCCAGATGAGGAATTCACGAAGGGACATACGGGGAATACAAAGTTTGTCTCCCTTGAAAAGAAAACCATTTTTAAGAACATATTCACCCATAATATGCTGGTCACTAGAGAGCGACGCGTAAGTACCCCCAAAATCAGGACATATGGGGTATTCATCTTTCAGTTGCTCAAATCCGACTACCTCTACACTCAAGGAGTTGAGCAACGCCACTCTCCTACTAAGGGCATCCGCTGGTTTGTTTTCAACCCCGGCCTTGTGTTTCAAAACAAACGAATATTCCTGAAGAAAATTACCCACTTGGCATGCCTTGGGTTGAGTTTCTTCTGAGAATGCAAATATCTCAAAGCCTCATGGTCAGAAAACAAAACGAATTCTTGTGGTAGGAGATAGTGTCGCCAATGTCTCAGGGATTGCACTACCGCATAAAATTCTTTGTCGTAAGTGGAGTTTTTTGTTTTGCCTCATTAGTTTCTCACTGAAATAGGCCACTGGGTGTCCTTCTTGACTCAACACTCCACCTATACCGACACCAGACGCATCACACGCTACTTCAAAGACTTTAGAAAAGTCAGGTAGACGCATGACAGGAGCTTCCACCATCTTGCCCTTAATTTCTTTAAAAGCCTTGACTGCGGCTTTAGACCACACGAACTCTCCCTTTTTCATGCACTCGGTAATGGGAGCCATGATCGTGCTAAAACCCCTAATGAACCGACGATAAAAAGTTGCTAGGCCGTGAAAGCTTCGCACCTCATGAATGTTCCTTGGTTCTGACCACTCAACTATGGCCCTGACTTTTTCAGGGTCTGCGCGCATCCCTTCAGATGACACTATAAATCCTAAGAACACAACTTGGCTAGACATGAATGCACATTTCTTAAGATTAGCGTACAACTTTTCCTTCCTAAAGACACTACAGACCTTCTTTAAATGTTCAAGGTGTGATTCCTTAGTGGTACTATAAATAAGAATATCGTCAAAGTACACTAGTAGGAATTTTTCCATGAACGGCATCAAAGTTTGTGTCATCATCCGCATGAAAGTACTGGGTGCGTTAGTCAAGCCGAAGGGCATGACCAACCACTCGTACAACCCATCTTTCGTCTTAAACGCCGTCTTCCACTCATCTCCTGGGTGTATATGGATTTGGTGATATCCACTCTTGAGGTCTATCTTAGAGAATATAGTGTACCTGGTCATCATGTCAAGCATATCATCAAGTCTAGGTATAGGAAACCTATACTTAACAGTAATTTTGTTTATGACACGGCTGTCCACACACATGCGCCACGTGCCGTCTTTCTTTGGCGTCAACAATGCAGGCACGGCACACGGGCTCATACTCTCTTGGATGAAACCCTTTTGCAGAAGCTCATCAACTTGCTTCTTCAACTCTGCATGCTCTGCAGGGTTCATCCTGTAGTAGGAGGTTGGTAAAGTAGACCCTGGGACAAGATCAATGGCATGCTGTATGTCCCTCATAGGTGGCAACTCATTCGGTAAGTCTTTAGGAAATACATCACTAATTCCTTCAGGACCGAGGTCACCTCACGGGGCAACTCTAATGGAACCTCAGGTGTAATCTCTCTAGCCACAAGGGCTTACACCATAGAATCCTCCTTAGCCTCTTTTTCAAACTCTCTTGTGCTGATTATATGTAGAGACTTAGGTTTGGATTTCCTCATTCCTCTAGGCTCACTTGCCTTCTCATCCTTCTTCTTCCCGTGTATTCTCAGGTGGCATGGGATTAAGTTTGATTTTTACCGTTATACATAAAAGTACACGCATTCGAACGGCCAAAGATCGTGACATCATTATCGAATAGCCACGGTCTACCTAGGATAACATGTCCCACATCCATAGGTAAAACATCACACCACAGGGACTCTTTGTATGACCCAAACTCGATGGGGACTAGACATTGCTGGGTGACAGGTAGGGATGTCTTGACAACCCAAGAAACTTTATACGGGTCTGGATGAGGTGTGGATTTCAGTTTTAAGCGATCTAAGGTGCTAGTGGAAATCACATTCTGACAACTCCCACTGTCACTATCACCTTACAATTCTTTTCACCACACTTGGCAATAGTGTAGAAGATAGTGCTTCGACGCCAGTCAGCACTACTTCTAGACTGAGCTAGCACACGCCTGACTACTGCAAGCGTTGCTTCTCCATCCACTTCTTCATCAGTAAGTCCTCCTTTAGGGTGATACTCTTCAACTTCATAGTCACCCTGGTCATACCACCCTCGTGGGACTCGCCTATAACTAAGGTTCACCACGGCTCTTCGTAGGACATTGATTAGACATGTGGCCAAGATTGCTACACTCATAGCACCTCACTTGGCTCATGTTACTAGGACCGGCACCAAGAACCCCTTTGCCCTTGTCCTCTCTAGGCCTAGGCGGAATGGTCGCCTGTGCCCTAAGTTGACTACCAATATTAGGTCTAGTTCCCTGGGAAATAGATCTAGTACTGGAGTCTCAGGACTCAAAACGACGAACGACAGGAGCCTTCAGATATTGCTCTAACTCCTGCACGACTTGATATGCTTCATCCAAGTCCGTTAAGGGCCGAGTCATAAGCTCGCGCTGAAGATCCGCACAAAGGCCCGTCTTGAAACGCGAGAGCGTTACTAGAGGGTCTTCTCGGATATCACATCGCATCATATACTCTTCAAATTTAGCTATGTAGTCAGCGACAGACATTGACTCTGGCGTAAGGATTGCCATTGGTCAAGGAGCTTCTGACGGTATGAGAGAGGAAGGTACTCTCCTTCAACTTCTCTTTCATCTCATACGAATGTGTGATAGGGGCTCTACCAATTCTCTATCCTACGCTCGGTGTTGGTCCAGAAGAGCTTGGCTTGACCCACAAGCTTCATCTTAGAAACCGCATTTGACGGTTTTCCGACATGCCATACCACTCAAAGTAGTGGTCCATGTCAGTAACCCAGTCAAGGAATGCCTTGGGATCAAGCGCCCATCAAAACTCGGGGCCTCAACTCTCACATCTTCATCGCACGCTCATCTGAATCATAGCGGTCTTGATGATCACATGTGGCTCGTGCCTCTCGCACCACACCACGACCATTACCATGATCTCTATCCTCACTACTACCACGTGTGGCAGTGCGTTCTTTAATGATTCCTTCCACTTGGGAGTGCGCATCACCCCCTACAGCGGGGTTTTCCTTTTGGGACGCCTCTAGTTGCTCGACTTTAGTCATGGTAGTGGTAATTTGGTTCTCAAGGCGGACAAAACTCACGCTTTTGACCCGCTTCTAGGGCAGTTATCTTTTGTATCAATTGAGCAAGTTGCTCAGATAACTGCTCGTTATCATGGTAGGTTGAAGTCCGAAACCTCTACTCTTCTCGTGGGCATATAACGAAGACTTGAAACCAAACTCTACCCAACTAGACTATTATAGGTGTTATAACTTTCAAGATGAATGCGATGAATGCAAAAACTACTATGATAAGTTGAAACAGGAAAAAAACTCAAATCTGAAAATTTTCAGATTAGAACTTTCTAAAATTGAAAACTTCTAAAATCTGGAAACTTTCTAAATTAAACTTAAAAATCAAAACCCTAATTTGATAACTTGATCTAGACAAAAAAACCATGCAAGCCTAGGCTTTGATACAAATTTGACGCAGGACAACCCTAATTATGATGCATGCTCATGAACATAATTAAATAGCGAAAATAAAAGAAAAAATGATCTAAAATTCTAGCAGTAATCATCATAACTGAGAAAATCATAAAGGAAACATGCAATGGAGCGGGCCATCACTACAACCATGGAGTATGGAGTTCAATTACTACTTAGGTTGGATCCGGCGAGGGATGAGACCTCTCGATCTTGCATGGTCACACCCAATCGATCAATGAAGATCACTAGTCTGAAAAACCAAGAAGTTTTTCGGATTAAGGATTTGAGAATTTGGGGGTTTAGGGTTTAGATCGGTTCTCAAGATTTTGATCGAAGAAGGATTAGCCAAAACTGGAAAATAGAAGAAAAAAAATTATTACCTTGAAGAAGTTGGAGGGACACAAGAAGAAATTAGAAGAAGAAGATCAAGGGAAGAAAAGAAGCACCATTAGAGAGAAGAGAGGAAGGAGGCAACCAAAGGGTTTGCTTTTCATTAATCAATAGTTGATATTCGGATTTAGGGCTTTAGCCCACTTAAATAAGCAAATAAAGACATAAAATTACTAGAATACCCCTAGAATAAGCAAATAAAGACATAAACTTATTAAAATACCCCTAGAATAAGCAAATAAAGACAAACTTACTAAAATACCCCTAACTAAACAAAAACGCGCAAATAACATAAGTATGGGAAAGTTCGGGCGCTCGGTCTTCTTACTCCAATCTTCCTTCACATGTGTCTTCCTTGAGTGGGGTCTTCTATATGTCCAATCACATGTGAAAGGTCTTCAGCTCCTCAATAGTCGCCTATCCACAAGGACGGCACTTGTGGTTGGCGCTTTCTTCGTTGGTACACCTTGAATGCGCTTGTGTCCGCATCAAATTGGATCCAATTTCAGAGTATGTAGGACTTTGATGAAATCATCATCACATACATCAATTTTGGGATTTAGGGGTAGGTGTTTTGATTTGGGGGAAATTGGGGAGAATTCAAAATTTTCCCACATTGGTTGCAATCTTGCTGTCCAAACATGAAATCATACATTTATGAGGCTTGATCTATTGATTCATGTAGTTTTGGAGATTTTTTGGAAAAAAATATTTTTTTAGTTAAAAAAAAAAAAAAATTCTAGTTTTATACTTGCTTTGCTTTTGAATGTATTGTTATGTGTTTTTATACATCTTCTTACATTTATAAATTATATGAATAAACTTTGAACAACTTTAAACAGTATAGTCAAACAACGCTTAACTTATGATCCTATACAAAGCAAACCTATTATATGGACTTTATTATTATTATTATTATTATTATTATTATTTATAATGTTATGATTTAAAAGTTTATACCAATGTCATTTTTAACAATCCTTGAAGTTTCATTGTAAAATTCGACCAATTTCCTAAAGTTTTCCCAAAAGTACGATAAATTCCCCTATACAAATGATATAGCCCACGCGATAACCGATATGTAAGTAGAGAATGATTTGATGATGATAATGTGAAGAAGAGATGAGAATATTGAGAGTGAAGAAGAAGAAGGAGAGTTTTGGGAGAGATGATGTGTTAGGCTTACTTGCCCTAACACATAATATTTATTATAATAAAGCATATAGTACACCACAGGAGAAGAGGGAAGTGTGCACATGCACTTACACTAAAAGGGGCCACTAACCACATACACAATACACTAGCATTCTCTATAATGTATGTATGTATCGGTTATTGCATGAGATATATCGCTTGTATCGGGGAATTTATTGCACTTTTGGGGAAACATTGGGAAATTGGTCAAAATTTTCAATGAAATTTTAGGGATTGTTAAAAATGACCTTAAAACAAACTTTTAAATCATAATATCTTAGAAAAAAATGCTCATAATAGGTTTCCTTTATATAGGGTCCTAAGCTATGCGTTGTCTGACTGAAGTAATGCAACTATATTCAAATTGAATGCATGACGTTTATAAATGTATGAAGACATTTATGAAAACACAACTAATTTATTTGAAAGCAAAAGAAGTAGAAATTGAGAAATATACCTATGAATAATGTACCCACATAGAGTTGTGTGGTGGCTTGTAATCATTGTCTTCATCCTGACGGGATTGGGAATAATACTGCTGCTACACAAATCGACTGTATTGTGCCTACGTCATAGTAGAATGGTACAAGTTAAGATACTCCCTAATATAACGTTGGTACTCATCCTCTCCGAATTGAACCAATACGCCCATCCCTGGGTGCTGTGTAATCATCATAGTCTATGGCTGATATGGATCTTGGATGGGAATGGATGGAGCTCTTGGATATCCATACTATCCATATCCATATTGCTAGTTTGCTACCCGTATGTGGAAGTGAACTCCTGACCTAGTAAAAAACGATGAGCTGTAACTGTTGGAGTCGCTCCCCACATATCCACTAGCTCTATATCCATACACATATTGTGGCACGAACTCAACTACTCTCCTATGTTTGTTATTCATAATCATGTTGTAGCCTAGGACTCGATCTCCCCTCCCTCGTCAATGATCCTCGTCTAGGGCCTCTGATACTCCCACGACTGTGTGTCCCTCATGGATATCGCCAGTAACTGCTCTAATTCTATTAGCTGCTCAGTCTTCTTTTCTAGTAGCTGCTTACGACTGTATGCCTTGTTAATGACAAGATGAGGCCATGGTTCATCTGGACAAGAACCACGATCAATGCCTTGGCATAATAAAAATTCTTCTCCCTGGTGAATGGGCTAAGAGGCCTCTGAGACTTCCTCTTGCTGCACCATCTCTGCCACCATCATCACCATCATCGCTACTATCACCAGAGTCACCATCACCCTCACCATCATCTCTGTCATCATCATCATCGGACCCACCCCCCGCATCACTCTCAATATTGGTGTTTGATTGTCATCCCGCCACATGTCTCGCGTGATAGTGATTGCCGCAGACTGTCATCCAGACTTCTTGCTAATGGGTTTAATGCCTCATTAGGAGATCTTTGTTGCTCCACATGTGTGTCAACATCAATCCTTTGTTCAACTGCCTCCGTCGCCGCATGTGGCTTTGGTTGCCCATTAAAAGTATCTAAGTCTTGCTTTTAAAATATTTAAAGTAACTTGCCTAAGTTTTTTGCCGTTTTCTATATAATCGCCTAGCTTCATATACCATGTGGATTACATACGATTTTAGAACCATATTTTGTAAAAGGCCAAAATGCCTTTTGTTTAAACTAAACCGGGGGGAGGGGGGGGGGGGGGGGGGGGGGGGGGGGGGGGGGGGGGGGGGGGGGTCCGAGGCTACATGGGGCCCACCATGGTGTTTGCGGCCCGTTCATATGTTTTGCTAGCTCATTATGGAATGACCCAAAAAATGATGTAGATCCAAAGCTCAAGTGGGCCACACGAAAGAAAAGTGGAGATTGTACGCCCACCATTGAAGCATTCATGGGGCCATGAGCTTTGGATCAGGTTAATATTTTTGTTTTTTTCGGTTCATCCCAGTGGGAATGACCTTATGAATGGTTTGGATAGCATATAAACATCATGGTGGAGCCTAGAAAGGTTTGAACAGTAGGAAGCCCCTTTCCAGTGTTTCCAATTATATGGCTCACATGAGTTTGAGATCCACTGTATTTTTGGTCTCATGTCTTAACACGAGCTACCAGAATGGATGGACATGGTGGATTTCTCACAAACATCATAGTGGGAACCACTTGCGGTGGGGTCAGTCAGGTCATTCAAACATCACGTGGCCAGCCTGGCAGAGAAGGGGGAGTGGATTAGGTGCGGCCTTGTTCTCACCCAACATGATGTTACCCTGACCGTGGGGCCCCTTCATGTAGGTATTGTACATCCACATTGTCCATCCATTTTTCCATATCATTTTAGAGCATGGCCGAAAAATGAGGCATATGCAATTCTCAGGTGGACCAAAGCAAGGAAACAGTAGTGATTGACCATTAAAAACTTGTGGGCCACAAAATTTTTGGATCAAGTTGATATTTGTTTTTCCCTTCATCCAGATCTTTGTGACCTTATCAAAAGGTTGGATGGCGTGGAAGTACAATACATGCATCATGGTGGGCCCCACTGTTAGGGCTGCACCGTGTTGGGGGAGGTTAGGGTCGCGCTTACTCCACTCCCCAGAGGGAGAGTTCGTCAGTGTCCTTGGGTCGAAAGCTAGGTGGGTCCCACCATGGTGTTTGCGAAAAATCCATGCCATCCATCCGTTTTGCCAGATCATTTTAAGGCATGACAAAAAAAAAATGAGGCAAACCTAATGCTCAAGTGGGCCACACGAAAGAAAATAGTGGATATTGTACACCAACCATTAAAACATTTGTGGGGCTACAAAAGCTTTGGATAAGGCTAATATTTTTGTTTTTTCGGTTCATCCTAGTGGGAATGGTCTGGATTGCATATAAACATTATGATGGAGCCCAGAAAGGTTTGAATGGTAGGAAGCCCCTTTCCACCGTTTCCACTTGTGTAGCCCACTTGAGTTTTAGATATGCTTGATGTTTCGTCTCATGTCTTAACATGAGCTGCCAAAACGGATGGTTGGTGTGGATTTCTCTCAAACATCACAGTGGGCCCCTCCTACGGTGGGGTCAGTCAGGTTATTCAAACGTCACATCACTAGCCTGTAAGGCAAAGAGGAGGAAGTGGATTAGTTGCGGCCCTGGTCTCACCCAACATGCACCGCCTTGACTATGGGGCCTACCTTGATGTATGTATTGTATATCCACACCATCCATTCGTTTTCTATATCATTTTAGGGCATGGGCCTATACAATGACACAAATCCAAATCTCAGGTGGACCAAAACACGGGAAACAATTGTGATCGTCCGTTAAAAACTTCTCGTGGGCCACAAATTTTGGATCAATTGATATTTGTCTTTCCCTTCATCTAGGTCTATGTGACCTTATCAAAAGGTTGGACAACGTGGATATACACTACATGCATTAGGTGGGCCCTACTGTCAGGGCTGCATCATGTTGGGTAAGGTTAGGGTCGCACCTACTCTGCTTCCAAAAAGAGAGACGTGTCCTTGGGTCAGAAGATAGGTGGGGCCTACCATGGTGTTTGTGAAAAAGCCACACCGTCCATCCGTTTTGGTAGATCATTTTAGGGCGTGACCCAAAAAATGAGGCAAATACAATGCTCAAGTGGACCACACTACGCAGACCCATTTTAGGGCCCAATGATTGCCCACCGTTGAACCTTCTTGCAGATAGTCAAAGGCAATGCTAACAATGTATAACATTCATAATATCTAGTCTACTTTGATTCTTATGACCCATATATTAGTAATGTTGTACTTAATGATAAATTGAGCAGTAGATAATGGAGTTACATAATGCCTACATTATTTCCTTGTTCTTTTTTCAATCGGGTTACCAAATAAAAATAAAGAAAAAGGAAATAAGAAGTCTTGGTAATTTACTTTCACATCATATCCTTTTAAATTATGCATATTTGTCTTCACCAAAATTTTGAGGTACATATTCTTTTGCTCAATTGATTCTTGTTTACTGGTAGGGATTTTTCCCTTAACAAAGAGGATAGATTGTATCTATTTTGATGCCTTGAATGGTCAAAAGGAAACTTCTTTACAGACTCAATAATTCTTTACTACTTTTGAAGCTACATTTCATCTTTGCAACATCCTTGTAGCTTACTTTTGAAGCATTGACTGATAATATTTGTATGTCCGAATAAAGACAAAATGGATCACAATTTTTTATTTTTGTTATTCTCATATAAACTTTTAATGAGGATCTTGTCTTGTTCTATTATAGGTGTGTTTATAAAGTATTAACATGCTAAATATATTTCTTCAGTGATTTCCATACTTGAAGATGGAAAATTTGTTGGAAGTATGATATTGCTATGTTTATAAAATCTCCCATGGAAACTATGTTGCTTTTCTTATCTTTAGACTTTAGGTGAAGTGATGTAAATATGGGAGACTATATGCTTGTATTTTTACTTCAATTATTTTCCATGATTTCCTTACTTCTTTCGATGTTGTCTTGTAGCTTCCACTTGGGAGATTAGGGGACTAAACCCATCACCTACTCCAAGTGCTGATAAATGCCTTGTGACACAAACGTTGGAGATACACTCTAGTGGTTGGCGTAGATGGAGACAAAATCATTACTCAAAGTTTGAGAAGACCATCCCTTGTGCTTTTTTGTGCCAGGTAGCAGGTTGAGTAACCTAAACTTTCTCTTTTCTATATCTTGTAAAAAATAAAATTCTCCCCTTGTAATAGTGGCATCATGCCTATGCTTTATTGTGGTGTGCATGTGTTCAGATGAACTGCACAACTTTTGGTTACTATTCATTGATAATTTGCAGATTATATAGTTTATTTTTGTGGTTGATAATATAGACTCAACAATTACTAAGTCTTATGCTATTGGCTTTGTTGTTTTGTTCTATATCTAATGGTTTGGTAATGTGGTTTGTAAACACCTCTCTATATGAAGGGGCTAAACCATCTAGTCTAAGAGTGTGAAGCGTGTAGGCAATGTAACACCTTGTGCATATGGGACCTCTAATCTAGTAGAAGTGCCCCAACCCTGGTCTTAATATAAATCTTGTGTTTTCTCTTTGTTTAGTTGGTTTTTTCTAATATAAAAAGAGAAAACACGAGAGGTTTATATAAAGAGCAGGGTTGAGGCAGTCTTACTAGATTAGAACTCCCAAGTGCACAAGGTAAGACATTGCTTACTCGCTTCACTCTCTGGCTTAGCCCCTTCATATCAAGAGGGATCACAACTGACATTCTCGCAAGTATCCATTATGGGAAAAAACCATAGGATTGATGTGGAAGCATGCTTGATATTTTAATGATTTAGATCTTGTGAACCGTGATACAAAGCCTCAAAGTGATTATTACACCTTTAGATCTATCAATGGAACAAAAGGCAGTACTTGAGTCCCGACTACAAATGAGAAGGGAACACTTGTACACACGTTAAGATCTTAGTAGGAGAAACTCAGATTTTGCACAATTAAGGAGCAAGATCGAGGAAGAGGATAAAGGAGATGGAATTTTGCGTTGGGATGGATGTGAAGAACACATACCCAGGACCTATATTGTAGTATGGACCGTTGGGAACTTCGAAAGGCGGAAAAATAAAAGCTTTAAAAAACTTTTATTAATGCAAGATCAATTCCCCATCTAGATATAATCAAATTTCAAAACCCTAGTTTGAATGGTTTAGATCATACCTTAAGGCCGCAAGTTTTTTACTTTTGTGAAGAATCAATGTGGTTCTTTCTCAGATTGAGGAAGCCTCTCCGAATCTATCTCCAATAAGATAATAAACCCAAGCTACTAAGTCTATCCATTATAGGGCAGTAAAGAATGGTTAGAACTAGAAGAACATGGGCAGTTGATCAGATGGGCCACAACCAAGGTATTCCGTATCGGTAACGGTGGTCATAATAGTCACCACCATTACCGATACGGGTATTGGCCATAACGGCTGATACGGGTCATAACGACCGTTACGACCCCCATAACGGTTGAAAATTTCTTTTGCCTGAAAAATTCTGAAAAAATATCTAGAAAATCAAGAATAATGTAAATATATCAAATATTATATATATATATATATATATATATATATTAATATATATATATATATATATATATATATATATATTTGTTTGAACATGTTTATGGTAGTGTAGCAATCCACTCTTTGGTGAGAGTGTTGTATCAGGCTGTCTAGTGAATTGTTTAATATGATTATATATCTAATGTTTACACATTACAATCAAGCATTAGGACTAGAAATCAGAAAAATGCATAAATACTTCTTTTTCAATTTTTTGAAAACAATTCAAAAAAGCTATTGGATTCTATTCGCTCAAATCACTTCAATCCACAGTTTTAATCTTAAAAGCTATATTAAGAGTGGTTGAAATCTGTTGTAAAATAATATAGGAGAGTTTTTGGAATGAGAAAAGTGAAAAAGAGGAGAAAAATGAATTTAAATAGAAAAAAAAGTGGTCGTTTTTCAACCGTTACAGGAGTAACGGTCGTTATGCCCTGTAACGGCCTTTACGGCTACCATAACGGTTGATACGGTCTCAAAAAAACTAACTGCCCCTTTTCATCCCCGTATTGCATAATAGTCATGACCATTATGTATACATATCGGCCTTTAAGGGTGAATCGTAACAGATACGGACACCCCACAATGAAGATGGGAAGAGATGAGAGATTATCTTCTTCTTTTTCTTCTTCTTCTTAGGTCAATTTGGATACAATGGCCATTGCCTAAAGCATTGGAGGATTGTGTCAAGCCTTTGGTCCAAGAGACTTATTATGCCCTGATTGGATTGCCTTGATCATGTCATAGTTTTGACTAATCCTTAGACCTAAGATCATATGGGGAGTGCAAGCTCATGGTGTTTTGTGCTTTGGCACACCTGCAAGGTTAAATTAGTGGCTAACATAAGGGTGTTGTTGGGTACAAGTATAAAGATATGGTCATGGTCCATATGCTCGAAAATGGGATTCACTAGTTGCCTCGATCAAATTATTAGTGGCTTAGATCTTAGTGATGATCGTCCATCAATTGCTTGGACCTGACACTTAAAAGGTTTTAAATGTTTAACCATTTGTCTTTTGTTTCAACCATTAGAAGTTTTTTATCGTGTTTGATGGATATCCGATGGTTAAGATTTTGTGGTCTACCTTTTAGATAGCATGTGATTTTGCTCAAGAATGGATGCTATTGGACAATATAGGGATTGAGTAAATTTGGGTGCATGTATAAGGTAGGCGTACAAACATTTGACGGTGTAGGGCATTATTGAAGTCTGTAAGGGTGAGGTGCACTATATTTGAGGTTCCTTTTGAAACCTCGATTCCTCTTTATAATAGATCCTATACCAAAGGGACAGAGCAAGAGAAAGCCTTGGACGTCCCCACTCTCCATCCCAAGGGATGCTTGGTGTGGGGATGTCTAGACTCTAGTATAAAGAGAGAAAAGAGAAAAGAGGAAGATAAGAAGGGAGAAAAATTCTCTCCTCCCCTCCATCATACGTCCACACGTGTGGTCCCCCTTGTGGATGGTTCTCAAGTGCATGTGCCCATCCCTAACTTGGGTGTGTTGTGGCTCTTTGCTCTCCTCTTTGTTGCAATAAATTGGGGAGAGACCTACGTTCCAGGATTGGCATTGGACTTGTGTAGTGATCACATGCCACAAAGCGGAGATAGCATCATAGCCATTAGTTTGTGCTTTTGGGTGCTTGATAATATCTAGACGAGGATCCTAATTAGATTTTAAAATTGGGATGTCAAAAAGTTTTACACTTCCTTGTCTTTCAAATTTGATTAACAATTCACACTCCCATGTGTGGAGGGCACTGGCAACTTGATGCTCGATTGTGGGGATTAATCCATCTTGGTTCATATAATACAAGATGACTATAAACTAATCCTAGCTTGCTTAAAGCCGCTTGGGTGGTTATGGAATATTTCAGATAATCAAGAATCATGGATCATTAACTTTCCAATAACCCATTTGGGCCTTTATGTCCACTCCATTTCCTAAAGTACCTTAAGAGATTTCATAAAAGGAATCCCGACGACCCATTAATTTGTCCAAGTTTCCAATCAAAATTAATAACAAAAGCACTTAGAAAAGGGGTCACTTATGACCCCATTCCATTCATCAATAAATTTTACTAATGACAAAGTTCCAATCAACAAAATAATCAGTCAAGTCCAATTGGATATCTAGGTCATACATAAAGCCAACATGGGCGAGGGTAATTAATGAATTCACATTTCCCAAAAGCATTACATTTAATGAGAGGGGAAATTAATTCCATATTAATAAAACCTTTTCCTTTTTTAAAAAAACCCTTCACTGAAATGATATTTACAGTCCTCCTATTATCTTTAGATAATTATAGAATTGCCCCTAAAATGTTGAATATTGCTAATGTGTTGAGGAATATTATAATCCATTCTCCTTCACATGCAAATCTAAGTCAACCGTCTCATATTTCATGGGTCTGAGTTGTGACATCTCGAGGAGCTCCCATCCTCACTAGGAGATCAAATCATTCCAAATCCAATTAGGATAAATAAAAAACATCAATCTCATTAGATTTAGCGTGTTCAAATCCTACATGAGCTTGTGCTAGAGACCCAACACCCATCCAGTGAATGCACTTATCCTAGTATTAAGATTGCACTATTTTGCAAACAAGCTCAGTAAGCCACAGTTTAGAAAATATTTAAGAGCTTTGCCAACTGCACATGCAGTGCATTAAAGTTGTGTGCAAGCCACACATGTGCTAGCATGGCGCATAGGTGCAACATATAATCCATTCAATAGGTTGGTCTGACCTTCTATATGTTTTCCAGAAAATAAAATCTGGTACAACCACAATCAACATGTGGGCCCTAATTTTGGAAATCGATGGATGGGTTAGAAAGCTTTAACTAAGTTTTTTCAGAGTGGTACTTTTGTTTTGCAAACTGTGGCCCACATGACTAGTGGATTAACCTGGTTCTTGGGCTAACGCATCTATATAGTGGTTTCGTCCTAACGGATGGATTGGATCTTGAACCCATTGTGCCATGTTAGTGTGCCATGTACATAAGATTTACTGCACACACATGTGGGCTTAGCAAAGCTTAATATTTAACACACACACACACACACACACACACACACACACATATCATCATCATCATCATCATCATCTAAGCCTTATCCCAATTAATTGGGGTCGGCTACATGATTCATGTTCTGTCATTCCACTCTATCAAGGGCTAGACCTCCACTTAGACCATAGTTCATCAAGTCCTTTTGGGCCTTCCCCTTGCCCTTTTAGAGCCTTGAACTTTTACCAACTCTCTCCTAACACACACACACATAATAATATAAAATAATTATATATATATATATATATATATATATATATATATATATATATATATATATAATATATATATATATATTCTAAAATTTGCAATCTCCACTTATAAAGCACTCATATGGATCCAAGGGTTAAGCTTCATTAGCGCGATATTAGAAACTAATCTTTCTAACCCACGTGTGGTCTTAGCTTTGACATGGCCAATTTCCTAGTGTGCTTCTAACCCAGTCGTTAGATTCACTTTAAGAATGCATAGAAAATTAGCACCACCTTATCTTAGCTTCGCCACATAGTGAAGAGTACTAAGGGCACTAGAGTTCCGATCGGATTGACCAACTCGCATAGTAATGAGAATCGGGACCAATCACATTGCTTGTAGGTTAATTGATGAGGACATGCGAGCCCCATACCAGAGGAGGGTTGAGCCAGTCTCCTTATGGCTAGATGACCATTACATGGGGCCCACCTGGCCCAATTCACATTCCTAGCCACGTTGAAGACCTTACGTGCATGTTCATGTATCTTTGAAGACCCCACATTGGGAAGATGCACATGGGCTGCATATAGGAGCTTGATGGACACATTGGACCGTTGGATTGGGTGGACACGATGATCGGACCGTTGGATCATCATCATCGGATATCTTGATCATAGACCCCCATGGGTTACCAAATAGTTTAGTTGTTTAGATTGTTTACATGCTCGTTTTTTTTTTTTTTAGTATACCTTATATTCGTGTTGAGATTAGGGAGTTAAGAACAACTTTTAATTTATTAAGCATCTTTATGTTGAGAATCTTATATGAGAGCGTCTTTTTGTAAAAGGTCTTTTTTGAGACTATAAAAGAGAAAGATGGGTGTGTGAAGCTCTAATGCCATTATTTTGAAAAAAAAAAAGCTTTGTGTTTTCTCTTCTTCATGTGATTTGAAGAATACTCCATGTGATTTGGAGCTTGGGTGTGGTGTGATTCCATTCCCCATTCAACGGAGGTGTGAGGCTTCCATCTATCATCTTCATTCTCTCTTCCTTTCTATCCGAAAGAGGTATTTTTTCGAAAAACTTCATCTCTCTTCTTCCTTCCTATCTAAGACCATCCAAATCATCTTTTTCTTAAATTTTTATTATCCAACTTCAACCTCAAGCGAAATCAACCATTGAGAACCCAAAAACTCTAGCCAACGACCCACACGTGCGAGCCCCTAGGCTAACCGTATGGACAACTGCTCAATCCTTTGATTTCTCCATGCTTCCCCATCAAAACCCATTGATTCCCCATCCATAACCATACCCTAAACCCTAGATCCCCAATTTCCTATCTTCCCCAATCTCTAAGACCCTAATTCCTAAATCCCCAATTCCCAAGAACCCTCATTTTCCAAATTTCAGATTTTTCCCTTTCTAACCCTAATCATAAAACCTACAAATCTGTCCTTGAGTGTGGAACGTGCCTATGCTAAATTGGAAGTTCTATCCTTCCATCGCGCCTAGTTTTAATTGATTTATGTGATTTCTTAGCATGCAGGCATATGATTTAAGTTAAATAAGATTTTATTTCCAATTGTTTATTGAATTACTTTATGGACTCTTTCATCTCCACGTTGCATGCTAGCATTAAATCATGTGTCCTGCATCATTAATGGTCTACAACATGTTTGTTATGCGTTACACATTGTGATGCATCACATGAGTATCATCAGCGATCATCTCATGATTGTCCTTGGCTAATTATAAAGGCTATCATGAATTTGGTTAGATATAAATCAAATCACATCGATCTTATGGATCTCTCATCTTAATCGTCTCTTTATCAAGGCTTGAGGTGCGGAAGCATAAAACTTTATAAAATCCCAAAATTTAGAATTAATTAAGGATTCTTGCCTAGATAATATAAGTTCCAAAATACATAAACCAATAGCCAAGATGTTACTTCAGATTTTTGCAGTGTAATCGCTATAAAAAATAGATGTTGATCCTCCAAAGAGGAGAGCATAGAGCCACCACACATCATGAATGCCCAGGGTAGGGCAGGGCACACAGACCTAGGAGTCATCCTCACAAGGTGGACGTTACATGTGATTGTGTGATGTAGGGATGAGGGAACTTTTCTCTCTTCTTCTTCTCTTCCTCTTTTCTCTCCTTTCTCTTTTCTCTCTCTACGCTAGACGTCCTTAAGAGTAAGGATGTCCAAGGTTTTCTATTGCTCTATCTCCCTTAAGATAGGATTTATTTATAAGGAGGAATCAGGGTTTCAAAGGGAACACCAGTTATGATGCACCTCACCCTCATAGAATTTGGTATGCCCTATGCCATTAAAAGTCTGTACATTTGCCTCATCCATGCACCCAAATTGACAAAATCCTTCCATTGTCTAGTGACATTCACTCTTAAACAAAATCCCATACCGGCCTAAGCGGTGGACAATAAGATCAACTATTGAATATTCATCAAGCACAATAAATCACTTTTAACAGTTAAAAAAAAAAGTTGAAAACCTTTGATTAAACATCTAAAAACTTTTAAGTATCAAGCCAAGCTAGAAAACCACTTGATGGATGGTCTGATCTAAGCTACAAATAAGTTCCTCGAGGTAACTAATCAATCCCATTTTAAAGCATATGGCCATGACCGCGTCTTTGAATTTGGCTTTACTAGGAAAGTGGTTGTGGAGGTTTGGCAAAGAAGAATAGAGAATATGGATAGAAGTAATTGCTAGTAAGTGCGGTGTCCAGGATAGGGGTGGTGGTGGGTTGAGGAATCTTCTCATAATAGGGCATTGGGTTTGTGGAAAGCGGTCACCATGGTGGTTCCTAAGTTTAAAGAGGGGCTATCTTTCTCCCTCGGAGACGATGGGCGTATTTTTTGTTGGGAGGATGCGTGGTGTAGAGGAAGATTGCTTCAAGTCAAGTTTCTAAGTTTATTTTGTTTATGTTTGGAAAGGAATATCATAGTTGCTCATGTTTTTCCATTTGTGGAGATGTTGTGGTTTTGTTCCCCCGTGCTGAAGGGATCTTTTGGACTAGGAAGTGGGCGACTTTGTCAAGCTTCTGGATCGTTTGTTTTGTTGTCATCCTTCCTTAGGTGAGAGGGATGCGATGATGTAGCATGCTCACAAGTTGGGTTACTTCTCGGTTTGCTCCTACATGTTCTCCATTGGGAGAGAAGAGGGCTCACCCATATTACTCTTGGCAATATGTCCCCCTCCTAAGGTAGCGGCTTTTGTATGGTTGATAGAGAGAAATAGGGTACTCATCATTGATAACATTCATAGAATATCCATGGTTCTCCTTGACATTTCCGTGATGTGATTGAATGGCGCTAAGTCGATAAATCACATATTCATTCTATGTTGAAGGGTGTGGGTATGCTTCCTCATTCTCTTCAACGAATTCGAGGTGATGTCAGGATCTATTTGAAGATTTCTTGCTAGCTTGGCACGGTGAAGGGATCGAGAAGGAAGGCGAGGTGATTTGACGTCTAGTTTTAATGGCAATTCTTTGGGATATGTAGGGGGAATGGAAAAGTTGTTGCTTTTGAGATAGGAGCCGATCTATGTAGAAATGGGTAGAAAGGTCAAGGTGGCCATCCTGGCGTGGGCTTCTGGCTCAAAAGCTATGGATATTAATATCTTTTTATCTTTGTTTAGGTTCTAAATATTTGTCCCTGCCCTAGCTTTGGCTTTGGTGGGCTCCTAATAGAGTTTCATTTCCTTTATAAAAAAAAATGTAGTTAGTTATAGATTTCCTTTCACATTAATTATGGCATCCATGGCATAAACCAAACACGTGTGTAGATGGTTTTTGCTAATTGCCCCGCATTTATGTGGATGTAAGCAATGTCGCTAAACCTTTTGAATGACATGTGGGATGCCCATTCCTCAATCAGAAGGAAAATGATTTATGGGGATCATCCTTCCACTCAAGTTGTCCCTTTTGGACAGGAAGGGATAGGAAATATTTGAATATGACTGGATTTCATTCAAAATGAGTTAAGTACCAATGGAAGCAAGCCATGGTGCAAAAAAAGAAAAAAGAAAAGCCGAGCTAACCCTTTGAATGGGGCCAATTTGGTACAACCGTCTGTTGCTTACAAGCCGTAGACCACATTGTAAAATCATAATATCAAAGCAACTTTGGAATCATAAGCAATACGAAGTGAGATATATCTTATAGATGTTTCAAGGTGATGATTGGATCTATTCTGTTTCTCAGCTCAATCTTGGTTCTACATTTTCCATGCTATTGATTGGACACTTTGGATTATTCAATTGACATATTTTTACACCATGGCTTGCTTCTAGTTGTATGAATAAATGAACAGTTTAGATTGATGATAGGTCACCCAATGTGCCATTTAAAAGCTTCGGGAACATAACAAAACCCAATGTGTGTGTGTGTGTGTGTGGGTGATCAAAGCCATCATTATTGGCTTTTCAAGGCATGTAATACCAACAATCTCACTATGGACATGCATCTTGCTTGCATGACTGTCTTTGTGCTCCAACACAAGATTCTACACCATGCGAGAGGTGGATCTTAACCTATCGACAATATATGGTCATGCACATGTAGCATCTACCAAACCATAAAGAATGTGCATATTATACATCTCATGTGTGTAAAATAAACCTTAACTGTTTTTAGTAGGAAATATATAAACCACAAATTAGCTCATAATCATGGTCTATATTATCATTAGAGTGGACAAGAAAGTGACATTTGTTTGATAGTCCGAACAAAATAAAACAAAAAGAACAAAGGAAATACCATAATATTAACTATTGAGCTCATATTCTCCACAAGATCTTTCTAGATAGTTATTGCTGCTTCTTTTTCCGAATCTAGCACTAGATCTACACATCTATTTTCCAAATAATTGGTGGTGGTTGTTTTATCCATATCTAGCTCTTGATCTTCGCCAAAACAAACCAATACATGATGTCCACGACACCAAAATATGATCTAAACCATTGATCACATCAAGTCTACAACACGCCTAATTCCTTGTATGATTTGTACGTCCCACAATTTCAAAATCAATTATGGTTTTATCTTTCTTGTTGGATAAAAGAATAGAACAAAGAAAATTTAGGGGGATGAAAAGCAAATATGGATGGGCTTTGATGCCATATAAATGTAGGAAGAAGAAGAAGAAGAAGAAGAAGAAGAAAACACACACACATAGAAGATAAAAAGATGGAAAATGTGTGAGAGGAAGGAGATGATTAGGGTTTGTCAACCCTAATCACAACTTGATTGATGAAGACAAGGGATAGAATTGCTCTTAATCTCTAAAACCAACTAAAACAGCATCATACACACTTGTATGGTCACGCATACACATACGCATACATGCACCCACACGCACATGAACCCCTGTAATACCTACTCTTCATTATTATTATTATTATTTTTTAAAATGACATTATGAAAGAGCACTGAAGATACTTGTTAAACTTCCATCTGTAACGATCATCATTGGTACTAGCAATTGAAATAAAAGAGGTAGGTGAAACATTGAACACCTAAAGCTTGCTGGGGAAAATAATGACTTAGATAACATTTGGAGATAAACATAAGTGTCTATGTGAAGAATTCGGGCCTCATGTTGCAAAAATGCCTCTTGCACGGTCACACAATAATTTTTTTTAAGGAAAATTTGAAGCTTTGATACCATTGAAATCAATCACACTTTGAAGAAATGATGAGATACACTATTAAACTCTGCCAATGGGAATTTTGTGCTCCCGTCGGTGCTGGTTTTGAGAGGAACAATTACATAAAAGTTACTATAGTACTCCAAGTCCCCTAGAAAATGCT
>JAJHSJ010000011.1:53826764-53883145 GCA_021015155.1 Magnolia officinalis
AGGCGAAAGATAAGTGAAATAGAGATGAGAGGGAACCTGTGATCAGCCCACACGTGTGGACAGCAAACCGGCTTGACGCACGTGCGTGGATGGTGGCCCGCACGCATGTGGGGCCCACGAATCTAGAATCGGTCAGCTAGGGCCTAGTTAGCCAGGGATTGGCCACCTTCCCCCCAAATTTCAGGCCAAACGGATGATCGGTT
Source organism: Magnolia officinalis (assembly GCA_021015155.1). NCBI lineage: Eukaryota > Viridiplantae > Streptophyta > Magnoliopsida > Magnoliales > Magnoliaceae > Magnolia > Magnolia officinalis. Next base: position 53,826,968 of record JAJHSJ010000011.1, read on the forward strand.
TGAACACGGTGCTCCGCCGAAGTTTCAACCCTCCTATAGGGCCAGATTCTGAAAATCTGTTGTAGGGAAAAGATTAGCTACAAACGTGTGTGGATTTGATGAGGGAATGACTGTAGGAGATGAGGAATATGGAGGGTAGGAGATGGGGGCGATTTGAGATGGGTGTGGCTTCGCACCAAGGTAGTTAGCCCTTCGAAGAAGGGGAGGTTTCGTACCCAATTAAGTTTCCACAACTCAAAGAATTAGAGACACAGGAAAACACAAAATTTTATTAATCATCTTCAATGAAAAAATAACCCTACAGGGGTTACCTATTTATAAAAAAAACCTATGCCCCAAAAGTCGCGCAATGTGCATATACTATTACTTAAAACGAAGTAATAAAAAATAACAATAATTAATGCAATCCAAACCGTTCATGATGTTCCTAATAACAGTAATAAGCAAAACTCAAAATCCTAGGTCACGTAGAGTAGTAGGCCACGATCATAAGAGCCAATGATGGAATCTACATGATGATCGGGTCTACCCCAAGAAACCAAAACACAATCCTCTAACTAGGAGGCCCTCCATGGATGTCATCATTGATCCAGATCGAAGGCGGGGCCCTCCTCCTTGCCTACGTGCTTAAGGAAGGCGTGCGTGTGTGCGAGATGTCCCCATCAACTCTCCCCGAATGCGAAGATTTCGCCACTAGCAAACAGAACTTCTAAACCGCTCTAAGATGTCAGGATCAAGTCTCTGAAGCTCCTCAGTGAGCCACATACTGTCTGAAGCTGGGCGTGACTTCCATTTGACCAGGAACTTTTGAAATCCAACGTCTGACGTCCATATTATCTGATGATCCAGAGTATCCTCTATCTCCTCTCTGGGTGTGGGAAGGGTAGGTATGAGAGGTAGAGGCTAGGAAGATGGGTCGAGAGGAGGTCATGGATTAAAGGAAATGTTTGAGGAATCAGGATGGTTAGGTGAGAAGCTGGACAATGTATCAGTGGTCCCCTGAAATGCAACTAGATTCTCCACATTAAATGTGGAACTAATTCTCATGGAAGGTGGAAGATCTATCACATACGCATTGAGACCGTTTCGTTTTATAATTATTGAATGGTCTAGCGCTACGCGCGTGTAATTTACGAACAGCTCCTTGAGGGTACCACTTTAGCCTGATGCGGACCGTCACAGAGTCCCCTACATTGAATTCCTTGAATCATTTATATTGGTCAACAGAAATTTTGTAATATCCATTACTAGTATTCATCTTTCGCCTGATTTCTTGATGCAATGAATGAATGTGATGTCCAAAGGACTCTGTAGACTCTAATGGCCTATGGGACAAGGACATAGGGACAAGATTAATAGGCTTCCTAGGTTTATAACCAGTAACGACTTCAAAAGGACTTAAAAACCTGTGGATCTATTAACAGAACTATTAAATGCGAACTCGGCGATAGGTAGTGCAGTGTCCCACGTCCCGATATGCTCCCTCACCAAACACCTGAGCAAATTTCTCACTCCTATTGACCACCTCAGACAAGTTTGGTAGAGTCACCCCAGGGACTAAATCAATGGCGTGCTGTATATCCCTCATAGGGGGAAGCTCATCTGGTAGATCATCGGGAAAGACATCACGAAACTCATCCACTACCGGAATGACCTCAGTGGGTAACTCTGCACTAGCCTGTGGTACACTTTCCCTAGCCACAAGTGCATACACCATCAAGTCCGACTCAGTCTCTCGCTCAAAGTCTTTCGTATTTAGAATATGGAGAGGCGTAGACTTGGACTTCGATTCCTCAACTAACCTCAAGTGATAAGAGAAAGGAAAGTATTTTTCCTTAAGAGTTTCTTTTATTTCTCCCCAATGGACTATTGGGGGTTCCCTCAACCTCTCTTTCTTTCGCTTCACAATAGCCCAAAACCTCTTTGCTTGGTCCACAAGCTTCATCTTGGCAAATTGGACTTGATGAGTATTCGATATGTCGTACCACTTAAAATAGTGGTCCATATCCACCAACCAATTTAAAAAAGCTTTAGGGCCCAAGTGACCATTAAACGTAGGGGCCTCTACTCCCTTGAGGAGTTGCGCATCTAAGTCATAATGATCATGATGCCCCTCATGGGGTGGATGCACGGATGCGCGCCCATGTTTGTTTCTTTGGCCACCCCCATTCCCTTGTCTATCCTCCTGACCACCTACCTGAGATTGGGCTTCTTCCCCAATGGTGGGGTTTGCCCAAGCGGAAGTCTCTAGTTGGGTAACGCGCACATTAAGCCGATCCCAACGTTGGTCAATACGTTGTTCCAAGCGCCTACCCAAAGATTCAAACTGTCGGGTTATGTTGTCCATTGACTCTTGTAATTGCTCTATGTTTAGTGCAGGGTGCAAACCCAAAACCGCGACTAGTACGTGTGGGCATACAACTACCCACTCAACTCAAAGGTCTTCTAATGCAACTATATGCGTCTAAATGAGACTAAATGCTCTTATAGGACTATATGAGGGGAACTACGCAGCGCTCCTAAAATTCCAGCAACATAACAGTCTAAACAGTTTGTTAACAGAAAATTCAGCAATGAAAATTGGGGAATTTCTGACAATAGAAAATTCAGCAATCTATGTTGTGAATGATGGGTCCTAAACAGCCCTATATGATGAAATTTAATGCAACATAAACGCAAGTAGACTAAACCCTAAACATGCAATGCAATCCCCTATGAAAAACCTAAGCTTTGATACCAAATTTGATGCAGGACTTGAAAATTAGATATGATGTGCAAGATTTCAGACTTTAGATCATAATAATTTAGAAACAATCACAATAATTCTACATCCCACATAAAGTCAAGCATTCAACAAGGGGAATCTACGAGGGTCCAAGCCGACACTTGTTAGGGCTGAATCAATTAAAAATTATAAACCAAACAATGCTCAAAGGATAGTAGATTCATCCACACATGCAAAGGATTATTTCCCAATCTAAGAGATTCTCACGTTTCAATTTGGGAAAACCTAGGGTTTCAAAAGTAGAATAGAACTTGGGGATTTGAGATGATCTAGGGTTAGGGTTATGGAAACAAGGTGAAAGAGGAGTGAAATAGAAACAAGAGGGAACTTGTGATCAGCCCGCACGTGTGGACAATAAACTGACTTGATGCACCTGCGTGAATGTCTGGCCGCAGGTGTGTGGGGCCCATGAATCTGGAATCGGCCAGCTAAGGCCTAGTCGGCCAGGGATGGGCCACCTTCCTTCCAAATTTTAGGCCAAACGGATGATCGGTTTGAATATAGTGCTCCATCGAAGTTTCAACCCTCCTGCAGGGCCAATTTCTGGAAATCTGCTGTGGGGAAAAGATTAGCTGCAAACGTGGGTGGATTTAATGAGGGATAGGGTGTCCCGTATCCGTTACAATACGGTCGTATCGGCCGATACGTATCGGTAACGGCAGTGGCCGTTATGCGATACAGGGCCGTAACAGGGCACCCCCCGATTCTGTAGTTGTAACGGCCGTTACTGCCCCGTAACGGTAAAAAAAACAGTTTTTTTTTCTTTTTTTTTGCTTTTTAAGTTCTGTTTTTTCACCTTTTTTTTTTTAACTTCTTTCTTCCAAACTTTTCTTAAATCATTCTATTACTATTTTCAACCATTCATAGCTTGATATTAAAGATAAAATAACTTATATTAAGGATTTTCTTGATTTGAAGCTCCATGGGGCATTTTTCGAAAATTCCTCAAAATTAAGTATTTATATTTTTTATTCAATGTTTTGTTGTTTGAATGGTAAAATATGATGTGTTAATCATAATAGAAGATATTAATGTCCATTTTACAGATTGTTGTCGTCATTTTATATTTTTTTATAATTTTTTTCTATTTACGCACTATTTTGGGCCCTTTTTTAAAAAAATTCGAAAAATAATTTTTTATTCAAATTTTTGTTGCTTTAATGGTAGAATATGATGTGTTAATCATATTAGAAGATATTAATGTGCATTTTACAGATTGTTGTTGTCATTTTATATTTTTTAATAAATTTTTCTATTTAGGCACTATTTTTGGCCTTTTTTTTTAATTCGAAAAATCATTTTTTATTGAATGTTTTGCTGTTTTAATGGTAGAATATGATGTGTTAATCATAGTAGAACATGTTAATGTCCATTTTACAGATTGATGTTGTCATTTTATTTTATTTTTTTATATTTTTCTATTTACGCACTATTTTTGGCCTTTTTAAAAAAAAAAATTTGAATATATTTTCATATTACATTCATTCTAATATATCTATCATTGATAGTAGATAGTTAGAAAATTAAATATATGATTTTTGCAGTCAAATCCAGGTTGTCTGGTTCATAAATTCATCAGACAATCCGATACAACTTCTCACCAAAGAGTGGACCGTTACACTACCATAAATATGTTCCAATTTATAAATGAATGCATATTTGGAAGGCTTAGAATATTCCGGATTTAATCCATATTTTTATATATTTTTTTGGTAAAAAAAAAAATTTTGCACCGTTACGCCCCCGTATCCGTATAGGTATCGGAGGGCACCGTTACGCCAACTGATACTGATACAGGATACCTTGTGAGGGGATGGCTGTAAAAGATGAGGAAATGGAGGATAGGAGATGAGGGCGATTTGGGATGGGTGTGGCTTCGCACCACGGTAATTAGCCCTTCGAAGAAGGGAGGGTTTCGCACCCAATTAAGTTTCCGCAACTCCGAGAATTAGAGAAGCAGGAAAACACAAAATTTTATTAATCATCTTCAATAAAAAAAACTCTACAAGGGGTTGCTTATTTATAAGAAAAACCTATACCCCAGAAGTCGCGCCATGTGTGCATGTTATTACTTAAAGATGAAGTAATCAAAAATAACAACTAATCAATGCAATATAAACCATCATAATGTTCCTAATAACGCTAATAAGCAAAACTTAAAGTCTTAGTTCACCTAAGGTACTGGGCCACGATCATAAGATCCAATGTTGGGATCCACATGATGATCGGGTCCACCCCAAGGAACTAAAAACAGTCCTCTAACTAGGAGGCCCTCCATGGATGTCGTCATCGATCCAGATCGAAGGTGGGGCCCTCCTTGCGTACGTGCGTAAGGGGGTGTGCGTGCGCGCGAGATGTCCCCATCATCTTTTCTCCAACTCTCCTTCTCTTTTCCTTCTCTTCTATATTAATGTACATGGTATCAAAGCATATTCGCTTATCATGTACTCCATCTCACTTTTTCTCCTCTTTCTTTTCTTTACTTGTCATCATTGTTCAAAGTATCCCCAATATTATTTATATCTCTAGCTTGGCGATACCGATAACACTAGCGAAGATACCGATAACACTAGCGAAGATACCGATAACACCGATAAGTATAAAAAATTCCAAGCATCAATGATATATCATTATGTATCGCCGATGTATCAATATCACCAATGTATGACCAATATTTTTGACTTTATAAATTCCAAGTGTCACTTGTATCGCCAATGTATTGCCAATATTTTCAACTGTGTAAATTCCAAGTGTCGCTTGTATCACCAGTGTATTGGCAATATTTCGACAATATTGCCAAAAATTGCTAATTAAAAAATGTTTGGATAGACGGCTGAATCGGATGGTTGGATGATAGATGGGATGGATGGATATATTTTTGGATGGATAAATCGGACGAATGGATGTTTGGATGATTGGATGGGAAGGATGGGATGATGGATTGTTGGATGGATGGATGGATTGATGGTTGGATGGTCGGATCATCATGCATATGTATTGTGTTTATATGTTTATTTATGCATGGATGTATAATGTATGAATGCATTATGCATGCTTGTTAATTGGTTTAGTGAGATTTAAGTGATTGTTGTGTTACTATTAGATTGATTTCTTATGGCAGCACATACTTATAGGCCCCATTAAATGAAACTTATCATGTATGCATTCTTTTTTCAAATTTTTTATTCCTAATTTATGCAAATATGTGTATTTTAGCGTCTCCTGAAGTTTCCTTCAAAAGTTTCATCTTTTTCCCCATGTTTTACCAATGTTTCCCCACATTTTCGGAAATCGGCAATATTTTCAGCGATATCGATATTGATATTGTTTCCATATCCTTAACTAGCAAAACTTTAGTGATACTGATACTTCAAACACTGCTTGTCATTTCTCTCCCGTGCTAAAAGTTTTTTTTAAAGAAATTTAGGGTTTCTTCTTCTTCTTATTCTTCTTCTACTAATTTGTTTAAAAGTTTTCAAAACATACATGCATAAAAAGAAAAAAGAAAAACGTCCCAAGTATTCAACAAATTTGCAGATCCATAGTCTTCTCATACTCCATCATCATAACAAGAATCAATAAAAAAGACTAATTTTAAAAAGAAAAATTTTTATAATTTTTATAAATATTTGCATAAATAAAAAAAATTTAAAAGGAAGAAAATACCCCAAATCTATATCAAATCAGCCAAGATCTTATCGAAATGGTTTATATTGTTGTTTTGATGGGATTCCATATTGAAACAACATCGAAAAAAAATACTTTTTACCTTTTTTAAAAAATTTTTTGCAAAACTGGACCTAGGAGTTTCGATTCTTCTATTTGATAAAAATAAAAAAAGTTTCAATCATCGAATTTGATCTAGATTTGGTAAAAAATTTCTTTAAAACAATCCCTCTCTACAAATAAATCAAAAGAAAAAGGAGAAAAGGAAAAATCCCATAGAAAACGCATAAAAAAAAAAAAAAAAAAAAAAAAAAAAAAAAAAAAAAAATTTAAAAATTTAAAAATTTAAAAAATTTAAAAAAATTTTATAAAAAAAAAGGAGAAGAAGAAGAAAAAAGAAGAAGTTGTTAAAGCCTTTTTTTTTGCCGTATTGATTGAAACCGATATAGCTATAAAATATTGATGCTGCGCTGCCGATACGTCACCGTTTTTTTTCATAACGAGCCAATACAGACTCATATCTCATATCTTATCTAGTCGATACGATATGGCCGTATCGACCAATGTGATACCGATATTCGAATCCATCCTATATTGCAAACAATCTGGTCTATCATGAGAGAACCGAGCATATTGAAGTTGATTGTCACTTTATACGTGAGGTCTCTAGTGGTGAATGTCCCCGCATTATGTTTGGTCTCAAATCAATTTACTAATGTGGTCACCAAGGCTCTTAGTTGTAGTTAGTCTACAGGCATCTATTACAAGCTTGGCATTGACAACATCTATGCTCCAGCCAGTGTTCGATTTGTCAGTTTCGCTACAAGTTTCGCTGGCCAGAGGTGAAGATATAAGTAAAGATATAATATTGTTATCGCTGATAACCGGAAATGCGGAGAAAAATGCGAAAACATGAAGATAACGATGAAATTTTTTAATGAAACTTCAGGACATGCCTAAATACACATATTTACATATTTAGAAATTAAAATTTTATATTAAAAAAATGCATTAAATAATAATTTTTCATTTAATGGGGCCCAAAAAAGTATACGTTTTCATAAGAAATTACTCTAATAATAACCAAAATAAATTTATCTAAGTTTCAAGTTGACCACACCATATGAAATAGTGGGAATAATGATTTCCACCATTGAAATCTTCATAGGGCCCAGTGATGTTTATTTGTCATCCAAACTGTTCATAAGATCACAGGGACATGGATGAATAAAAAATAGAAATATCAAGTGGATGCAAAACTTTTGTGGCCCCCAAGAATTTTTCAATGGTAAACATTCAATTCACGCAGTTTCATGTGGTCCACCTAAGCTCTGGATATGCTTCATTTTTTGGCTTGTGCCTTAAAATCATCTAATAAAATGGATGGACAGAGTGGATCAAATACGTAAATAACGATGGGCCCACGGAGTTTACTCAGTATGCAATCCACTTCCGTTCTGACGCAGTTGGATTGGTTGCTGTACCTTTTTTTTTTGGAGAAAATAGGGAGTTTTTTTTTTTTTTTGGGAGAAAACATTAAAGCAGCGGGAAATTACAGAGACTGATTTCGGGTCTCCCCTGGAAAAAATGGACCAAGGGAGACCTATCATATGAGACAGGAAAAAACAAACCAGGAAGCACCAAAACAGCGCACCAGGAAGAACACCGACTATTGACGTCGGCAAGTTCCATGGGTCTGATCATGAGGTATGTGTTATATCCAAACCGTTCATCCATTTGAAAACCTCGTCTTAAGGCTTTAGATGAAAAATAAGACAGATATAACTATCGAGTGGACCACACTGTAAAAACCAGTGGGGGATTGAACGTCTACCATTGAAACCCTTTTTGGGGTCACAGAAGTTTCGGATCAATATAAAAATTATTTTTCCTCTTCATTCAAATATTTGTGTTTTTATGAACAGATTGGATGCAAAATAAACGTTACGGTGGGCTCTACAAATTGTTTAACGGTGAAAATCATTATCTCCGCTGCTATCTATGGTGTGGTCCATATAATCTTTGGATATGATTCATTTTTTGGATAATGCTCTAAAATGAACTCTAAAAACAGATGAACTATGTAGATATAATAAATACATCACTGTGGGGCCAACGTAACTTTGATCTCCTTTGAACTGTTAGTACAACTCGGAGCTCGAGGAGCGTCAGTGCTCGTCTTCGCACAACACGTACCTACAGCAGCTATATAGCTAGTGTGAGGTACACCAGCCAATCCGCTTCCGGTGGATCCCTAACTGTGGGACCCATTATGAAGTATGTACCTTGCATCTGCACCGTCCATCATATACGACGGCTTATTTTAGTGCGTGATCCGAAAAATGAACCAGATTCAAATCTTCAATGGACCACACCACAGGAAACTGTGTGAATTGAATGCATATCATTAAAAACTTCTTGGTGACCACATAAAATTTGAATCAAGCTGATATTTATTTTAACCCTTCATCCATGCCTTTTTATATTTACAAAAAGGTTTGATGACAAATAAACATCACTGTGGGCCTAAGAAGGTTTTAATGGTGAAAATCATTATTCTCATTGTTTCTTGTGGTGTGGTCCACTGGAGCTGTGGATATGCTTTAATTTTGGGATTTACCCCTAAAATGAATTAGAAAAATGAGTAGACGGCGTGGATAAATCACATACATTCACGATGGGCCCAAAGAGTTTACTCAGTACGCTGAAGCGCACCATGCGCCCGGTCTGCTTCAGAAGTTCTGAAGCATAAAAGAAAAGAGTGGATTTCGTCTGTGAAGAGGGGTTTTCGGCGAAGAGGGGGGATTTTCGACTGAGGGTTTCAAAATCCTATCTCAATCTCCCAAAATCCCTGATTTTTCACCGAAATCATGTATCTGTGACATCAATCTTCCAATCGAACAAAGAAAAGGGAAATTTTCAGATTTCTTTACCTCTGTCGAAGACGAGAGCTGTCGATTGCTGCCCACGAGATTCTTTTCTTTCGAGTTCCGATCAACCATCAACCAGGTATTACCGAAATCAAAGGTTTTTTTTTCGCGTTTTACCTATTTTGTCGCAAAAAATTCAAAATTATCGATGATATCGCCAATATTTCGCCGATAATCCAGAGAGAAACAAAAAACGGGGGTTTCGATGTCGCTAGACACCGATATTATCGGTGATATTAGTGACATTTCGTCAACAATGCGAACACTGGCTCTAACTTGAAGGGGATTGTAAGCGAGAATATGGATGTGGGCCAAACCCATTGTTCGAAGTATCCCCAATATTATCTCTATCTCTAGCTCAATGATACCGACAACACCGATAGTATAAAAAATTCCAGGTATCGACAATTATTGCTAAGTATCGCCAATGTACCTTCAATATTTTCAGTTGTGTAAATTATAGGTGTCGCTTGTATCGCCAATGCATCACCAATATTTTCAACTATGTAAGTTCCAGGTGTCACTTGTTTGGCCAATGTATCGACAATATTTCGATAACATCACCAATGTATCGATATCAACAAAAATATGTTTATTTAAAATTTTCCATTTCAAATTTTTTTATGGACACATGGTTGTATGCAGTGATCAAATTGTCAATGATATTATCATTAACGCAACATGGGCAATATCAAGCCCAGTGTTCGAAGAATCAGTATCGCTATAAGTTTTGCTAGCCAAGGATACGAAAACAATATCGATATCGCCGATAATATCACTGATAACTGGAAATGGGAAAAACTATGGAATTTTAGTGTAACTTTAAGAGATGTTAAAATGTGCATATTTGCATATTTAGAAATTATATATATATATATATATATATATATATATATATATATAAGAATGCATACATAACAAGTTTCCAATTAATGGGCCCTTAAAGCATGTGCTATTGTAAGAAATCAGTCCAGCCATCCCATCCAGCCTATTTAGCCATCCAACCTTCCATCCAAACATCCATCGATATTGTAAAATACCAACAACACATGATATTTCACCAAGAAATCATCAACAATCATAAAGGAAACGAAATATTGTGGTCTCAATATCACGCATGTTGCGATATCGATAATATCGAGATATTATCAATGACAAATTGAACACTACATACAACCATATGCCTATGAAAAAAATTGAAATAAATTTTTTTCTAATATACAAAATTTTAATGATATTAATACGTTGGCAATATTATTGAAATATCGTCGATACACTTATGATACAAGCATTACCTAGAATTTACATAATCGAAAATATTGGTGATACATTGGCGATATTGATGCATTGACAATACAAGTAACACCTAGAATTTACATAGTTGAAAATATTGGTGATTACATTAGCGATATTGGTACGTTCATGATACTTAGCGATACATTGTTAATTCCTAGAATTTCTATACTACCAACGTTATCGGTATCGCTGAGCTGGAGATAAAGATAATATTGGAGATATTTCAATAATATCAAAGATCATTCGAACACTGATCGAGAGTACATTCTTTCGTCTCCTTTTCAATTGTCGGTGATTTCTCAGCGAAATATCGTGCGTTATCGATATTCTAAAACATTGTTGGATGTTTAGATGGAAGAGAGGATGGTTGGATGGATAGATGGGATGGTTGGACTGATTTCTTACAACAACACATGCTTTTATGCCCCCAATAAATGGAAACTTATTATGTATGCATTCTTTTTGCAATTTTTTATTCCTAAATATGCAAATATGTGTATTTTTGCATCTCCTGAGGTTTCACTGAAAATTTCCACCGTTTTTCCCATGTTTTCCTAATGTTTCCCCGCATTTCTGGTTATCGGCGATATCGATATTGTTTCCGTATCCCCGGCCAACAAAACTTGTAACAATGTCGATACTTCAAACATTGGCCAAACCATTGTATGACCCCACCTAAATTGGTGAATTAAGGGGTTGTACAGTGGTACGGCCCACCTAGTCTTGGTTTTAAGTCTTGTTTCTTAATATTTAGCTAAGTAGATTATCTTAGGATTGGAAGGTCATCTTGTTAATGTTTTTAGGGGTACTCCTGGGCATTTTTTTTCTTGTTTTTCACTTGAATATAAGAGAGAGTGGGGGTGTGTGAATCCTATTCTTCTAATTCTCTTTTCTCTAACTCTCCTCCTCTTTTCCTTCTTTTCTCTTCTATATTAATCTACATGGTGTCAAAAAGTATTTTCTTATGATCTACTCCATCCTTCACTCTATCTCACATATTCACCTCTTTCTTTTCCTCTTGTCATATCACTCGTGCTGAAAGTTTTTTTTAAGAAACCTAGGGTTTCTTCTCTCTCTCTCTGTCTCTCTCTTTTTTTTTTTTTTTTTTTTGGGGGGGGGGGGGGGGGGGGGGGGTGTAAGAGTCCGTGTGTGAGATGTTGAATGTTGTATTTGTGATCATCACCTCTCTTGTGTTCGGTTGGAACGGTTGGATGTATGGGCTGATTGTTCTCGTCAAGTGTGGTGTGTGTATCGTGTGGAGCGCGCAGGTGGGGCATTCTTCTACCATGAAAAGTCAACTCGTATTTGTGTAAGCATTGCAGTATCCATCTTAATTGATTATTCTCATGGAGATGAAGAGTAATCCAAAATCTGGATTCATAAATCCATCTGATTTTTTAGGGGTCCAAATAACCTCAATAAAATTAAATGGAGTAAATTGTCTCCAATGGCCAAAATCTATTCAAGTGTTTTTTACTACATCCTATATTGCCAATAATCTGGTCTATCATGAGATAACCAAGTAGGTTGAAGTCGACTGTCACTTTACATGTGAGGTCTCTAGTGGTGAAATCTCTATGCCATATGTTCAATCTTAAGATTAACTTGCTGGTGTGTTCATGAAGGCTCTTAGTCACATTCAATAGGCACACATCTATTCCAAGCTTTGCATCGTTGACATATATGCTCCAGCTTAAGGGAGTGTTAACGAATATGTATGTGGGCTGAACCATTGTACAGTCCACTTGGATTGGTGAATTGAGGGACCATATGGAGGTATAACCCACCAAGTCTTGGTTTTGAGTCCCGTTTCTCAGTATTTATTAATTAGTTCATCTTAAGATTTTGGAAGGTCATATTATTAATGTTTTTAGGGGTATTTTGGGTATTTTTTCTTTTTTACCACCTAAATAAGAGAGAGAGAGAGAGAGAGAGAGAGAGAGAGCGATCGTGAAAACCCTATTTTATTCTCATTCTCTTTCTCCCATTCTCCTCCTCCTTTCCTTCTTCTTTTCTCTTCTATATTAATTTCTGCATCCCATGATGACTAGGAAACTTATAATCTAATAATGATGTCGCGATGCATTTTGTAAATGAACCATCCCATATTGACATGGAACGAGATAATCTAACAATAATGTGGGGGCGGCAACACCGTCTGTTGTAGATGATCCATCCCATGATGATTGGGAAAGAAAGAATCTAAATGTGATATTGTGGCACCTAATGTAGATGATCTATCCCGTGATGATTGGGAAAATGATAATCTAATAGTGATGTCTGTCAAACAACCATTCACTCCAAAAGCTCAAGCTGTCAGAGTGTGGTGTATCAATGTATATCAAGGGACTTTTATGACTTCAACATCCCCCCGCACGTGCGGGGTGGGAACTCCGCACGGGAACATACTGATAAGGGTGGAGGGACGCTCACACCATAAATAGGCCAGGCTTAATTTCCCGGTCCCTGGGCCGGACCTGATTTTTCCTGACCCCCTGTGGGAGAATAATATATTAGCAAGGCATATTTGCTGCTCTCGAGATTCGAACATAGGATCTTCCGCTTTGATACCATGTCAAACAACCATTCACTCCAAAAGCTCAAGCTGTCAGAGTGTGGTGTATCAATGTATATCAAGGGACTTTTATCACTTCAACAATGTCATGGCATTTACTATAGATGATCCATCCCATGATGACTTGGAAATCAATAATCTAAAAGTGATTTCATGGAGCCTACCATAGATGATCCAACCCACGTGATATTGTGGCACCTAATGTAGATGATCTATCCCGTGATGATTGGGAAAATGATAGTCTAATAGTGATGTCGTGGCATTTACTATAGATGATCCATCCCATGATGACTTGGAAATCAATAATCTAAAAGTGATTTCATGGAGCCTACCATAGATGATCCAACCCATGGTGAATGGAGAAACGATAATCTAACAGTGATGTGATGTGTACTTGTTTTCTTGGTACTTGGGCAAGCTGGGCATGTGGATTATCTATGCTCCTGCTTGAGGGGAAGATGTTGAGAACGTAGTTGTTGTATGTTATAAGTTCTAAAGAATCACTTCTGTATGCTCCTACAAAACACCATGCTAGGAGGATTTTATTCTCATTTATTGTGTTCTCATTTCGTATTCTCTTTTATGGTGTTATTATCTCTTATAACCATCAATTATAAATAAACCATTGCAAGAGGGATAATGTATCCTCTCATTCTCCATCATTTTATCTCTTTCATTTCTCTCTTCTATCTCTCTAATATCATGTGTTAATGGTAGAGAAGATGATGGATCATATAATATCAATTATATAGAGGCCACTGTGATTATAGAATATGGAATGAAAACTTATTATTTTATTCACAAGTCCCCTCTACATATTGCATATAAAGAACATGGACATGTATTGTCTTTCTTCTGTTGTATTTTGAATAAGCTGTGTCATTAATCTTTCTTGCTATTATGTTCTTCAGTCTGGCCTCTATATATTGATTTTGTGTCTCTTCAATCGGCAGGTTCCAGCAAAACCAAACTACAGTCTGGCTCTCTACTATGGAGCAAACAGACCCATAAATAAAGGATCTTTATTAAAAAGATTTGTGGATGGGACTGACATGTTTCGGGATGCAAGATTCAAACTTATTCCAAGTATCATAGAGGTGTGAATTTTTTTTTGCAGAGTTCTTTAAAAAATAAATAAATAAAAATAAAAAAAAAATCAATAAGCCTTTGCAGGTTATTTCTTTTACTTCCTATCATTTCGTTGGGTTACTACTGATGCCTTCTAAGGAGTCATTTTAGGGATATTGGATGGTTAAGCGTGCAGTTGGATCCAAAGCTTGCATTTTAGGAAAAGCAGTGACGTGTAATTACCTTCGACAAGATAATTTTTTGGAGGTAAGTAGCAACCATGTTCGAATACATGCATATCTCTTGATCTTTTTGGCATCTATAATATTACAAACTTCCAAAACCGCTCAAATTTAGTAACGGATAATGTTTGTTCATTCATATATATCATATCTTTCATGGATGTTGGCGGTTATGATATGTAGTTACCAACAAGCTGAAAGCTTCCTCATCTCTTTAAACTTCAATTGATATCCTTTGCAACGAAAAGCATACACTCTACATCCATAAGGAGTTGTGTGGTAAACTAATTTTAATTACTTGTTGGTAGAATAATGTCAGGTGGTGCTCATGCTTGCAGATTATGTGAGGAATTCTATGGTCCCTGATGAGGTGTACCGTAACGGCTGTTTCGTAACGTTAACAGTGCCACCGTCATGTGTTATGGAGTCGTAATGGCCATGATGGCCGTTGCAGAAAAAAATGATATGTAATGGCCTCATAATGTTCCGTTATGGGGCCGATATAGGTTTCTTTCAGTTTTTTTTTTTTTTTTTTTTTTTTTTTTTAACACCGTGGTGGCCGTAACGGCCACCATTACCATTACAGAATACCATGCCCCTTGAGCTCCACACCATCCTCAAGCCCCTTGAGTTTGTACAAGGCTTGTGGCTTTGTGATCAAGACAATTGATATGTTGGGGCTTGACATTGATGGGAGACTCCTCAAAAACACCCCTAATGGAAGAAACCTGACCTTTGATCAATGTCTTGCAGAGAGACAATTCAGAAGAAATGCAGAAAGATTCACATGGAACATAAGCCAGACCAAGGTTGGATGTCTGAGATCTTCCAATGAGGGAGATTTTTGGGGTATCATTTATCTACCTTAGGTACCTTCAGATAAACGATCTAGATCACCAAGATATGAGGCCCAAGTCTATAAACTCAAGGCTGAATACTCTCTGCCTTATAGCTCATGATAACTCTTCAAGTGTAGAGGATTGAAGTCAAGGATATTCCAAGCCGATGGGAAATATATGATGCACATACCTGTTTTTCAGCACAATGTATGAGAATTTTCAATTCTAACAAGTGAAGACCATGCTCCGGTAATCCAAACCGTTGGTCTATTTACCTACCAAAATTTATGGGTTGTGCCCAAAAGATCAACAAGACTGGATTTTATCGTGGTGACCAATTTAGGACCCCTTCCTATTGAATGTGGACCATTGTTCAATTTCCCATCCATCTTTAGGCCACAAATCAACAGTTAAGATTGCCTATTAGGGAGATTTTGGGGCATAGCACATCCAAAGTGGGACAGAACATATCAATGGTTATGATTACCAGAGCATGGGCCCAACTTGTTAAATTTGAAAGCCCATGTATATTGTTCAAAGACCTCTTCATCAGAAGTAATTAATTCCTACTGGGTACGTCGAGCGTCTATTTTCATGGCAACACAAAAGGATTTTACTTTAAAGGGATTAAGAGTGAGTACTTGTATGTTTCAACTCTTGGAAAGTTCACCACCAAATACAGGTAGAGAATCCTAAACAGGCCATGCTTCAAGGATTGCTAGTTCTGCGGGAAGTCCTTGTTGGCTTCTTTCAAGGGATTCGTAAGAATTGGAAAATTATTTTCTTTGTGGCTAATTATAATGGAATTCCCAAATATCGACCAATTAATGGAGGAAGTTGTATGGACAAACATCTGTCGGTGTGTCTAACAAGTGATTCTTGAAGGCCAGATTTGCTATATTATAGAATAAACTATTATAGTTTGATATTATATTGCAATTATATGTTAAAAGCCATTCAAAAAATTATGTACATGTAAAACACCAATTAATACTAGTAAAATAATAATAGCAATAACAATAATAAACCTAAAACTCCCTTGTATGTATGTATGGATGGATGGATGTATATATGTATTAGATAACAAGAATTAAGCATAAAAAAATGTCTTTTGAGTGGCAGACACATAGTCATGGGCTAAATGGCATAGCTTCCAAAAGTTGTAGTGTCCTTGTTACATAGATCATGAGTGTTAGTATTCAAGAACAATGATGGTGTACAAAGCTTTTGTAGACAGTTTGGTTGGAAAGTTATTTCCTCATCCTCATGTTGTTGTCACTCCTGAGCAACATGGAGATGCTAGTCTATAACTCGAGAATATCAATCTTTTATTTTCTAGAAAATTGATCTATATATTATTAGCTTGAGGAAGTTAGATGCATTTTCTTATCTATTGAAAAAGAATAAACACAATTTCTCTATATTTTAAGCTTTTTTTCTAGGTAAATTACGTCCTAGCTTGTGTTCTACACCGCTTAACCCCTCTCCTTTGATCAATGCAGAACCAAAGAACTTTAAAAGAAAAGAAGGCATGGTCATGCTTGATTTTACCATAGCATACACGCAAAGGACTCTGATAATAATAATAATAAATGTGAGTAGCATGAAGGTTGCATGCAAATGTACACTTTAATGCCATGACAGAATTATGTAGATGGTGATTGTTTTGGCATAGTTTCATTACTTAATAGGCCAGTTTTCTATCATTGCCCCATCTTCCTCAAAGTTGATGAAGTTGACTGGGGCCTAACCCCTTTATATTCGAATTGGCTTGGCTCAAAGTGGAGGGGTTCCACAACCTAGTTTCAGGCTAGTGGTCGACCTTCGATAGTGAAGGCCTTGATGGTTTCAAGCTCTTCCAAAGCTAAAAATGCTCAAAGCCAAACTCAAGGTGTGGGAGAAAGAACTGTTTGGGTAGTGGGAGCAAGAGATGGATTCTATCTTGCAGGAGATCCAAGCGTTGGATTTTAAAGAGGAAGAAAGGGCACTGTTGAAAGACAAGAAAGTTGTCAAGGTAGAGCTCTCCGTTGAGTACAATATTATGCTAAAAAAGGAGGAGATCAAGTGGCATCAAGGTATTCTGTAACAGTAACGGTGGTTGTAATGGCCACCATCATTACCTTTATGATACAGGTAGTAATGGCTGTTACGGCCTCCATAACGGCAATCACAGTCTCTTTTTTTTATTGAGGAAAAAAAAAAAAAAAAAAAAACCCTTGAGAAACCTATATCGGCCCCGTAATAGACTGTTATGGGGCTGTTATAGCTTTTATGGGGGGCGTAACGGGCTATTAAGGGGGCCGTTACGGGTCTTTTTCTCTGTAATGTCCGTTACGACCATTATGACCCCATAATGTTTAACGGTTGCCACCATTATCTTTACATAACGGCCTTTGTGGCCTCGTAATGGCCATTACGGCATACCATGAGTGACACTAGCATTCTAACGCCACTTGTCTCAAAGAAGGAGACGAGAATATAATGTTACGGGATTGCTAGTGCTTGTTCTGAAGCCAACAACATATTTTCACTCCTGGTTGATGGCAAGAGAATGGATGACAAAAGCCAAATTTTGTGAATCCATCATCAAGTTCTATTCGACCCTGCTTCCAGGAGAGCAGTGGGTGCCGTTGAATCTTGATAACTTGATCTTTAATAGAATCCAGTGTTTCGAATAGCGCTCGTAGCGTGGCCATAGTGCTACGTAGCATCCCAAATAGCATAAATCCCCTATAGCGTACACTACAAGGGTTGTAGCGTACGCTGCAGCTACGTAGCGCGTAGCGTCCGTATTGTAAGCTACAATGTATTTTTTTACTTTTTATTTTTTTATTATCTTTTTCACGTTTTCTTTGTTTCTAATGTTGAGGAATGTGACACTTATATTATACTTGATACTTTTAACCTATGAGATTTTTATTTCTTTTCATAATTGTGACTTGCGGTTTCAATTAGACATTATTAATTAAAGTGGTTTGCTTAGAAAGTTGTTGATGTGATAATTATTTGATTTGGCTTATATAAGTGGATTGGCTTTTGATTAATGATAACTAATAACTTTTTTGAACATGCTTATAATTGATAAAATGAATCATCTTTTAAGCATTTTTATATTTTTTTTTCCCTTTTTTTCACTATTTATTATATCCATCCTATTTTTAAATTTAAAAATAGAAGTATCGTGTAGCTTACGCTACACGTTATAGGGGGCTGAGCGCTACGCATCACGCTACTGCTATTTAAAACACTGATAGAATCTCAATTGACGATGCTGATGTTCTTGATAAGGATAGAGATCCAAAGCCGGATGGGTTTCCATTGGCCCTCTTCTAGACATTCTAAGGGACGATCAGGATGGATCTATTGTGCTTCGTTGCTAAATTCTTACGACTCTGGTTATCTTCTACCTGATATGGGGAGGTCCTTCATAGCTCTAATTCCATAACTCGTAGGTGTTGAGTGCCTTAAAGATTTCAAGCCCATTAGCCGCGTCGCTAGCTCATATAAAATTATTGTTAAGATTTTGAGCCAAAGATTTAGGGTTGTGCTCCCTAAGGTTATCTCCCCTTCCCAAAGCGCATTCATCTTTGGCAGATAGATCCTCAACAACACCTTGATCACCCAAGAATGCCTCAATTCATGCCATTGAGCTAATAGGAAAGGAGTCCTTTGTGAACTTAACTTGGAGAAGGCTTGCGAGTTGCAACCATGTGGATTTGTCCTTCCTTGATTAAATGATGGATCAGTTGAGATGTGAGATAAAGTGGAGGTATTGGATCCACGTCTGCGTCTCGGTAGCAAAGTTCTCCGTTCTCATTAACAACTCTACATTTGGCTTTTAAAAAGCTTTGAGGGGCCTTCGTTAGGGAGACCCCCTCTTCCTCTTCATGTTTGTGGTTGTCTCTAAAGCCCTAAGTGGGATGTGGAGCATAGTGTGTCGTAAAGGCCATTACGTAGTTAGGGAGACCCCCTCTTCCTCTTCATGTTTGTGGTTGTCTCTAAAGCCCTAAGTGGGATGTGGAGCATAGTGTGTCGTAAAGGCCGTTACATAAAGGTAGCAGTGGCAACCGTTACATATTACGGGGTCGTAACAGCTATTATAGAAAAAATGACCCGTAATTACCGTTAATGGCACGTTACATCCCCTATAAAGGCCATAATAGCCCCGTAATGGTTTATTATGGGACAGACACAGGTTTTTCATACTTTTTAATCAACACTACGGGGCAGATAGAGGTTTTTCAGGGGTTTTTCAATAATAATAACAATAAGAGGGGCCGTTACGAGGCCGTAATAGTTGTTATGCTCCGTATCGTAAAGGTAACGGTGGTGGCCGTTACGGCCACCGTTATTGTTATGGAACACCTTGATGTGGAGTAAGGATCAGTTAGTGAGCCTTTTTTGGGGGTTCGAGGTAGACAACATTGATAAGCGTGTTTACAACCTCCAGTTTGTTGACAACACTTTCATCTTTTACAAGACAAATGAGGCCATGGTGGACAATCTTAGGAAGATTGTCGGGTGCTTCGATGTGGTGTTGGATCTAAGAGTTAATTTAACCAAGACCGATATTCTTCAAATCCACTCAGCTAAGGATGAAGATACCATGCCAGCTGAAATCTTCAGATGCCAGGTTGGTCTCTTCCCTCTTCATATCTTGACCTCCCTCTTGACATTGGCAAACCCGCCAAGCACTTGTGGGATAAGGTGATTAAGAGAACGGAAACAAAGCTCTCGCCTTGAAAGAGTAGGCTTCTTTCCCTCTTAGCATTGGCAAATGCACTAAGCACTTGTGGGATAAGGTGATTAAGAGAATGGAGAGGAAGCTTTTGTCCTTAGATGAGTAGGCTTCTTTCCCTTGGCGGCAGAGTCACTCTCATCAAGGCCACCCTCTCTAATCTCACCTTATATTTCATGTCGCTACTTTGTTGCCCAAAATCAGTTTTGTCATGGATTGATAGGCTAAGAAGGGACTTCCTCTAGCAAGGCTAAGCGACCAAGGGTAAATTTCATATGCTCGAGTCGATTGAGGTGTCTAGATTGTATGGCGATGGAGATATGGGTTTTAAAAGGCTGGATAATGTTAATACAACCTTATTGGAATGTTGGATGATGTTAATTCAGCCTTATTAGGGAAGTGGGTGTGGAGATTTGGGGTGGAAAAGAACAACCTTTAGAGAATCATCATTGCAGGAAAATATGGCACCTCCAAGGCATAGTGAACCAAGTATTCTTCCCTGTACACAATGTTTTAAATATCGACGATATCAGCCAATTTATCCCACGATATATCTTGTATCCCACCTGTGCGATATGAAATACACAGGTAGTGCCGATATATCCCACATGTTCAATACGATGAGCATTTTCAATTTCCAATCCCTTTTTGTTTTCTGTTTTTTGTTTTTTGTTTTTTGAAATTATGTTAAATCAATGTCAAATGGTTATAAATCCATTGGTTCTTCATATTTTGCATAAAAATTCATGGAGTTAGAGCTTTTATTTCGATATCCATTGGTTCATGTTTTTTTTTTTTTTTTTTCGAAATTTACCTTAAACTAGCTGTCAATTGAGACTAATTTCGAAGTATTTAGGAGTATTTGATGAAATGATCATGGCATACACTCTAATTTCAAATTTTGAGTGTATGTGGTCCGATTTGGGGAAATTTGGGAAATTTTCAATTTTTCCCCAATTTCTCCCAAATTGCTTGCAATGTTGCACTCCAAACATGAAATCAAGCATGTATGTAGGCTGATCTACTGATTTGTTAAGTTGTCAATTTTTGGAAAATAAAATTCACTTTTTAATTAAAAATTATTGAAATATTTTTTCTTTGAAATTTCCCTTCAACCAGCTGTCAATAGAGACTAATTTTGAAGTAGTTAGGATTGTTTGATGAAATGATCATCACATACAATCTAAATGTTATGCATTCAATTTGATAATAGTTGCATTAGTTTAGTCAAACAATGCATAGCTTAGGACCCTATACAAAGGAAACCTATTATGTGCAATTCTTTTTTGAGATGTTATGATTTAAAAGTGTGTACTAAGGTCTTTTTTAACAATCCTTAAAGTTTCATTGAAAAATTCAACCATTTTTCCGATGTTTCCTCATGTTTTCCAAAAAGTGCGATAAATTACCAAATACAAACGATATATTTCGTGCGATAACTAATACGTATCTGTATCCCAAAGATGCAATACGTAACACGATACCGATATTTCGAACACTGCCTGTACCATGTGTCGAACCTTTGGAAGGTAGTGGCTTGAGTGGCTAACAAAGTGTTCAAGGGTGTGGGATTCACCGTTGGGGATGGGGATCGAGTCAGATTTTGGGAAGCGCCTGGATCGGGAAGGCCTTGCTTCATTTAGAGTTCCCTAGTCTGGCCAAGCTCTATCCTGTTACAGAGGTCTTGATCACCCATTGCTTCTCATACTTGGGTGATGGGGATATGTGGGTCCCTCCTTGTGGCGAAATCTCAACGACGTTGGGATCGAAGACATGGCGTGACTCCTCTCTCATCTGCAAGGGTTCCGGCCTTCTCCAAGCATGAAGGGTTTGATGATTTGGCTTAAAGACAAATTGGGAGCTTTCTCCATGTAGTCTAACAACGGGCAACTAACCAGCATAGCAAAAGCTCTAGAGCTGATGGGGAAGGACCGATTTATCCCTATATACAGGCCCTCAAAGGCAAACCCAGGCGAGACCTCCCCATGAGCGACTCCCGCTTCACACGGGTCCCCAAATCGCATGGTCCCACAGTGGGCCCCACCTCATGGCCACCCCACCCCAACGTGGAGATACGACGCATCCTTGGAATCACACCATGATGCCCCTGCATCACAGTCCTTCTATGATATGATATCCCAGTTAGAGGCTTGAAATAGTTGCCACCACACAGGCCCTATCTGATCCTACAAGACCTCTCCCAAGTTTTCGGTTTTCACTTGGCTTGTAGGCATGAATGGGGTCCTTACCATTGACAACCTTTGTGAAAGGGCTATGGTGCTCTTAAAGATGTAGAATCTGTGGACCAAATGTTCATCCATTATACCTTTGCTAGTGGCATTTGGTCCAAAATTCTCAACTTTTTTTTAAGGTTCCATGGGTGATGCCGAATTCTATAGAAGGGCTCTTCCAATCAAGGCATGTTGGCAGTTCTGAGAAAAAGGGAAGGTTGAGGTGGAGGGTGGCGTCACTTGCTGTTCTTTGGACTTTGTGATGAGAGAGGAATAACAGTTTTTTTTCGGAACAGAAGCATCTCTCTTTTGGATGCTATCAATTGGGCTATAAATCGTCCACCAGGGGCCAAATATTGGTTTGTTTGGGTTTGCTTTTGTTTGTGTTGGCCTCTTGGCTCTCTTAATAAATTCCTTTACTTTTCAAGAAAAACAAGAAAAGAAAATCACACTATAATAGACAAGGACTAATACTTTTCATAATAATCTACATATAGTAATAAATGAATGAAAAAGAAACTGTTACAAACCCTTCTGAGTCTTTTTATTTCTTTTGGCTTTCATATTTAATGGAAATAGCTTAGCTGTGGATTACACAAATCTTCCTTATCTCAATTGCTTCTATCGTTTTTGTTCATTGTTCAGAAAACAAAGATTTTTAAAATAATAATAATAATAAATAAATAAATAAATAAGAGTTTTTTCCCATGATGGTTCTGATTTAAATTACCAGGATGCCTTCCTTAGTGTCATGCGGGATAAATACAGCCTACCCCAATAAAATGTAATAATTGTTAGCGCTGTCAATTGGCCGGCCTGGCCTGTCAGACTTACGGGCCTGGCCCACGTCCGTCTGGACTTGGGTTGGAATATTATGCCCAAGGGCCATGCCTGGGCATAAAATTTAAGCCTGCTTATTAGGCAGGCCTGGCTTGAACTATGTCTAAAAAGCCTGCTGGCCCAGTCCCACCTAGCCTGGATCTTGCACAAAAGTGGGCGGCTAGGATTGGCCTCAGGCTCAAGCCATGCAAATCATCTGGGACCGGGCTCGGGCCAATATTTTATTATGCGGACTGGGGCGTGGACGGAACTCAGCCCAAGCTTTGAAGAGCCCTAATAGTTGTGTAGATGGATGATACCATTCTATTCTCTCTTACATAAGTTAATCTTGGATTTGATGGGGAGTGTTCAAATTGGCTGTTGTAATCCAAATGTAATATTGTGAATCATTTGTTCATTTGACCTGACATTGTGGATCATATCATCTCGAAACATAAGCTCATGCTTACTGAAGTGAAATTTATGTCCAATATCATCAATCAGCAAACAAAAATACATGGGGTGCATCATCATACTCTTCTTTTGCTCAATTTGGTATAGCTCCTTAAGTTCTAAGCTTTGCATTTTGACTGTGCAGATAGATGTGGATATTGGATCTTCGTCTGTTGCAAAGAGTATCATAGGTTTAGTCCTTGGATATGTCACAAGCATTGTTGTGGACCTTGCAATACTGATTGAGGTTTGTATATTCGTAATTCCTGTATATAGAGAAAATTCTCTCTTTATTAATGTAAGAGTTTCTCAATTTTACTGGTGCAATGGTAGTCTCATGTCATTTTTCGTTACAATCATAGGGGAATATGTGGATGGTTGTGGCAGAGGATTTCACAAAACTGAGGTACAATCATCATGTATCCCAAAATGTTTGGAACATAATTGGGAAGCTGAATTACATATAGATGATGATTGGCTTTGGGGCCCGCTACAGTGGCATCAATACCACCCTAACCTTACGGTAGCAACAGACAGATGTGGGGTCTGGCGATATGTTCATGAAATCCAACCCATCCATCAGATGCCTAAAAAAATTCTCCCAAAAATACCCCCATCCAAAACCCAGCTAGGCCATAGATCATGGAACATGTTGAGAGGGAATGCTACCATCGATTAGATTGCTGGACCTATCGTGCTGTATATGTAGAATCCGGGCCATTCAGAACAAGAACCAAGCTGTTATACAACTCATGTGTGCCCCTATGAAATTTAATGGTGACCTTTCCCTCCCAGCTTGTTCTCTTTGTTGTGGCCAACTCCATTTTTAGATTGAGCTGAGTATTGGGCCATAGCGGTTTTTGGGGGTGAAGTATCGGATGGATGTTTGGATGTTGTGAATACATTATGTGGGCCCTACATAATGGCCAATACCACCATAAGGTTAGGTTGCTACCGGTACCACTGAAGCACACATGCTGTTGGGAATGAATTAGAACAGAAAGGAAATAACACTTGATGCCTTCTTTGCATGAACCTTCTGATTAGGTACCTCTCCCATTTTGAACTCGCTCTCCCTCTTCTTAGTCACTTGCTAACATTTTGAAAGAGACTTTCCCCACTCCTGCACCCAAATCCACCAACCTTGTGCGGCTAAGCTTAAGACTATGAATCTAGGAATCCTATTCCCATATTGATCAAGAAAGGGAATTCTCCTGGTGACGACAAGATTTCACAAGTCGAGAGGTCCAAAGCACCTCTATAATCTAGTATTTTATCCCCAGCCAAGGACTTTACTGGTCTATACACACTAGTGAAGGTTTGAAGCAGTTGCACTAAATCACTGAATCAAAACATCTCTACTGCATAGGTATTGTTTCTGCCTTAAAAATATCCTCAACCAAATTGTTGTATGGGATGATATTATCATGATATGCTTTGATTAAGCAACATTCGAATCATAACCAAAACTCATCTACCAATTGCAAATCCACTATTTTTGCAGGCAAAGGAGGAGAAGGAGCTGCCCGAATACATTCTTGGGACAGTTCGTCTAAACCGTTTGAGGACTGACTGTGCCGTACCGTTTTGAGGTTGGTTACTTCACTCCAATTCTTTCACCACGAAACAATCTGAGCAAATCAGCCATCAATATGAGCATGTCTTGCCTGTGCTTAATATCATGTGATCAATTTATTTCTCACAAGATATTTAAATGGTGGGAGCTGACCAGTGCCTCTATGTCGTTAACTTCACGTGGAATATGCAAGTGAGATTCAGATGATACTTCTTTTTCTTTTTTTTAGAATTAATGATATTTTACTGAGAGGAAAGAGAAGAACAGAGGCAAAGAACAAACACACTAAGCCCCCCAAACACTACCCGCACCAACTATCCAAAACCCCAGAAGAACAATTAGCTAAGGGCTCACAAATTCAAAATTCAACACATCCAATAGCAAGTGGGCCATAAACGAAAGACCTCACTGATTGGATGATCCTAATTGTTTAACCAGCAGCATACAAATGGATACTAAAAGACAAAAGTTGGCAATGGCTCACATTCAAGGGGAAAAAGTAGACAATTCAAGAGTGTCGGGTCAGGGAAAGTTTTCGTAGTGTCTAATCAATGTGAAGATGTAAGATGATTGGTCTGGTTCTCATCCGTGTTAGCCACATGTATGGTAATCGATGCGGAGGCACAATGAGTCCCATGTCTCCGGAGTTAGTTGATCAAAGGGAGGATCCAGCGCTATCAATGTTATCTTAGTTATCAGGCATTCAACACTGATGCAATTAATACATATTTACGAGATACAAACCTTTCATCTACTGAAGCCTGTTGTGGATGGGGCATACCCCATCAATGATCTTAGCCTATTGGGAGAATTATTGAGAATTGCAAATGGGTGGTTAGGTAAAGATCCAACCAATTATCGACATTCAAAGAGCAAATATCCTCCAATCTATAGGGAATGTGAATGTATATTTAAACGTATGCGCATGCGGATTCTATTGTTGTTTTCCTGCAGAGCATTATATGTTTTTCTCATGTTGATGTGTGTGTGGGAGCGCACGTGCGTGTGTGTGTCAAGAGGGACTAGCACAAGTGTTGAATTTATATAGAAGAAAAAAAAAAAGTCCTCTTTCTTTCCTTCTTTCTCTTCTTCCTCGTTCTTCACTGTCACTCTCCACCTCTTTCGTGTCTTGCTCTTCTTTCCACTCTTTCTACTTGTTTCAGAGTGGGATTCCTATGCTGATAGGAGATCTTTTTGGTAGGGTCCACTATTGACATCATCCTCTACATGGTCGGATAGCCCCATGGTGATTAAAAATAAAAGTATGCGATCTGGAAAAGCACGATTTTAGAAGATTTATGGTGATTTTTGTGAGATTTTTTGGTAAGTTTTTTAAGGACTTTCAATCAAAATAGAAAAAGTCAGGAAAAACCGCTGATTCCTTCTTCTTTTTTTCTCTCTTTCTTAGGATTTCTTGTACTGTTTTTTATAGGGTTTGGTGCGGTTTGGGGTTTCCCATCTATTAGAACAAGTATAATATTAATTAGGTGAGATTTAAGGAAGTTATAATGTGTTTTGTGAGAAAAAAGGGTCTTACAACCCTGTTGTTTGGGCATTTTTCTTGTTATTTCTGATGTGATTTCCTCAAATGGTCACTTAGATGTGTTTCAAGATAGTTGTTGCACTTGTAAGTATATAGTCGTGGTCAGCCTTGATTGGTTCCAAGTTGTTTGGTGCAGTGAGCAGCAGTGTGTGTGTGTGTGTGTGGTGTGTGTGTGTGTGTGTGTAGTTGAGAGTGTGCCTGGGTGGTCTCTAGTAGCTTGAAGCAATTTTTTAGCAAGATTGTAGGAAAATCTTTATATTCAAGTAGTTCTTCAAGCTCCTCAGTTATTCCAAGGGTAGTTAGTGTACCTGGAATAATTGATAATCCAGTTTTGCAAGTTACCAATATTAGATTTGATGGTACAAATTATTTCTCATGGTCCCAGTCAACCTATATATTTCTCAGTGGTCGAAAAAAATTGGTATACATAGATGGAACTATTCAAGCACCTGAGAAATCAAATCCTTATGTGGATTGGGAAACTGATAATATGATGATTATGGGGTGGTTATTGCACTCAATGAAGGCTGAAATCGGTGATACTTTTGGATATTGGGAGACTAATAAAAAGATATGGTATTCTATTGCAGCAACTTATTCTCAGAAAAAAAAAAAAAAAAATGTAGCTCCAGTTTTTCAATTAACCCGAGAGATTGCTAATTTTTTTCATGGGAAAAAATCTTTATGAGATTATTATACAGCACTTAGAGGTTGTGGCTGGAGTTATGTCATCATAGGCCCGACTGTGCTGTACCATTTTGAGGTTGCTTCCTTCACTCCAATTCTTTCACCACGAAACAATCTGAGCAAATCAGCCATTAATATGAACTTGTCTTGCCTGTGCTAAATATCATGTGATAAATTTATTTCTCCCAAGATATTTAAATGGTGGGAGCTGGCCAGTGCCTCTATGTCGTTAACTACACGTGGAATATGCAAGTGAGATTCAGATAAACTAGTTAAAAAACTTTCGACATGAACTAGTGAAGTTTGGATATTTGCAAATTGCGTTGACCATATTCTATTCTTCAAACGTGTTATTGGTCTCTCTATTGTTATTATATATGTGGATGACATCATTATCACTGGTGATGACAATGAAGCTATGAAGTCGTTAAAAGCGTTCCTCAATAGAGAATTTGATATTAAAAATATTGGGTCTCTTTGATATTTTTTGGAGATAGAAGTTGCAAGATCTCGACATGTTATTGTTATCTCAAAAAATATGCCCTTGACCTTCTCTATGACTGATCTTTTCGGTGCTTAGCCTGTAGAAACTCCTCTTGAACACGACCACCAACTCTAGCTTAATGGTGATCATTCTTTGCTAGATATTGGCTTGTATCAACGCCTTATCAGGAAACTCATCTATTTGACTATTACTCGTCCTGACATTGTGTATGCAATTAGTATAGTTAGTCAATTTATGCATGCTTCCCTATGAATCACTTGGATGCAGTTAATTGTATTTTGAGGTATCTCGAATGTTCAACTAGATAGGGAATTCTTTATTCTCCACATGATCATTGTAATGTTGAGGCTTACATTAATCAAGACTAGGCTAGCTCTCCTTTTGATCGTCGATCTACTTCTAGTTATTTCACTTCTGTGGGAATTTAGTGGCATGGAAAAGCAAAAAAGCAATTTTTTGTGGCCTGCTCCAGTGCTAAAGCGAAGTATTGGTGATGGTTCATGGTGTATGTGAGTTACTTTGGCTAAAGACATTTTTTAACTAAATTAGGTCTCCTCGTTTCTTCTCTCATGACGCTACATAGTGATAATCTTGAAGCTATTCATATATCCTCTAACATAGTATATCATGAGCACACCAAGCATATCGAGGTTGATTATCATTTTATTGGGAGAAAGCGACTTCTAAGGATGTTTGCATCTCATATCAATAGTCAGATGATCAACATGCCAATTTTTTGACCAAGGGCACTTAGAGTTGGGCATCAAGTCGAATCGGATTGAGTTAGGGCTGACCCAACCCGGTTTTGAAATAGACCTGACCCAAACTCAACCTGACTTGTTACTGAGTCCAACATTCTTGACCCGATCCAAGTCCAGGTTTGGCCTGGACTAACCTAGACCAAGTCCAGGTCGAGTCAGCACCGGGTCAAGTCGAGTTGAGCTTTTTTTCCTTGTTCTTTTTTTTTTTTTTTCTACTTGAGTTGAGTTGTTCATTATAAACATTGTCAAAGACTCAAAAGCAATTTAAAGAAAACAATCAAAGTAAATAAGCATTCTCAAAACTCAAAAGTATGCTCAGTATCTTAGATGGAGTTCTACATACAAACCAATAAACCATTCATTCATTCATATCCTCAGTCTGATGAATGCCTTTGTGGCGTGTAACCCGAGCAACCTTGTTCACAATAGTAACCTCATCCTCCACCTTCGTCGCCAGAATCATCATTTGGTTCTCTTTTTATGGCTTGAACTGCAGGAAAACTCTGGGCTGAGTCCGAGCTGGAGGTGTCTAAAAGATGGTTGTTTACCTTTTCTAAATCGGATGGTGGAGATGTCTTTCCACCATCCTCATTCATATATTTATCAAGTTTTTTCGTCCTCTTTTTATGATATGATTTGTACGGGATTTCCAATCGCCTATAAAATGCAGTGAGATTTTTAAGAAACTTTGATGATTTATCGCCTAGCTTATGTCCCATACTCGTGCCTGCTTTGGCATCATGTTAACTCGGAGGGGGTTGATATTGTCTGGTCCTAGATGCCAATTTCAAGCTTTGTTTTACGGCTTCTTTATAATCTCATTCTTCTTGTTCCCTTTATAGTTTGTGTACTTCTTCTCTACTAAGTGTGGGGGCTCTTTCTCTGCTTGACCCTTCTTCATTTATAGTAGGCTTACTTCTATATCTTCTGTGGCTGGTTGTATCGGTTATAGGGAAAGGGGTGAAAGCCTTTGTATTTGAGTCAAAAATAGGTCGAAATAAATCCCAGACTTCTGGAAGAGCTTTGCTTCATGGGGCAACGTCTCCTCCCCGACAAGCCAAATGTAATTTTAACCGATTTATTTTATTTACAAGTTGGTTTCCATACAACTTGCATTGCAACTTTATCTTTTCATCCCGTGAGTAGACTTGGGCTCCATAATCCCAAATATCTATTGATGGATCATCTTCCGATGACATATCTATAAGTGTGAATTTTGAAAGAAATAATATTTGATTAGGCTGAGACAACATAAATAATTAAGGAATGAAGATAAACAAAGACAACTAGCCAACCATTTGATTTTTAAGCAACATTAAGTCATTTAAAAGCATAAACGAAAAGAGAAAAATTATATATTTTTAAATATATATATATATATATATATATATATATATATATATATATATATATATAGATATATAGATATATAGATATATTAAAATACATAAGCTAATAAGTTATAAGCATGGAAAATATCCATCCACCCATCAAATATTACAATTCAAGTCCACAAATAATAACTGTTAAATTGTCGTAAGCAAATGCAAGGAAATAGAAGGCACTGCCTCATCTTGCTTCATATAATTGTTGTGGGTACTGTCTCATCCTGCTTCTCACTCTCCTCTTCCTTGAACTCCTCATCAACGGAGTTGCCTTTTCCCCAGATTGGACATAGCCAATCCTGTGTACAAATGAGTGCTTCAACTAATTCCGGTGTAAATGAGCTTCAATACTTGTTCATGACAACATTCCCCATGCTAAAAGCATATTCTGACACCACGGTTGAAATTGGAATTGACAAGATGTTTCGTGCCATCAACGAGAGTACATGATATTGTGATTCACGAGCTTCCGACTTCCACCAGTCTAAAACATCATATTCTTCGCCTATGTACTTTACAAATGGCTCCTTGAGATAGTGGTCAAGTTCTGTTTCGGTTGCCTGCGTTTGGGTCTCAACTTGTGCCATGAAAGACATGAAATCGTCAATTGTGTTTCGTTGTGTAGCAACATTAGAACTAGAACTCACTTTAGGAGTCTGACCTACAGTATTGTCTTTTGTGGCCCCTAAAGTTTCTACATAGAAATCGTACAGATCTTCGATTGCATCACGAATCTTATCGACCTTAGTGGCACTCTTCTCACCATATAACTTTTTAAAAATGAATATAACTAGGAACATTTTGTATCGAGGATCAAGAACGACTGCAATAGCCATTACCAAACTGCACTCAGACCAATACTTATCAAACTTTAACTGCATACCCGTAGTCATTATCCATAAAAAGTCCGGTCCACTACAGCTTCTGTACCAAACATCTTTTATTTCCCAAAGTTCTGGCATAAATATATTTGTTGTTAGATACTTGCTTTTTGAAAAGATCTTCATTGTGTCGTTAAAAAAACTGAAAAGAACTTCTGAACTGCTTCTGCTCTTGTCCAATCATCATCAAAAGGCAACCACGGATACGCAATATCGTGCTCCGCATGGTGAGAGAATACATCTCTGAAAGCTATCGCTGAATCCAACATTTCATAAGTTGAATTCCAACATGTCATGACATCCAGCTTCATCGTTCTCTAAGATGACAAATTCAACCGTTTCACGATCTCATTCTATGTATTTAATCATGAAGGTCACCCCCGTATTTACTACACACTCTCTCTTATGTTCTCGATCGTTGGCTCAATTGTTTTAAGCTCATCTTGTATAATCAAGTTTAGGATGTGGGCACAACACCTAACATGAAATATTTTTCCACCGAAATACAAGTCATCAGTGGCCCCAAATTGGTTACGCAAATTCGTTATCACGTTATCGTTTGCACAAGTCATCAGATCCTTACTCTTGCTCGGGTGGTAGACTATCAGGAGTTTCAACACCCAGTCAAGGGTTCGAGTATCCATAGGTGGTGAAATTCCACTAGCGTGAGTGTGAGGGGGTGTGTGTGCGTGTGTTAAATTTTTTATTTTATTTTATTTTATTATGATTATTATTATTTATTTTTTAAAGCATTGTCTAAAGTTATTGAGGAGATTTTCTTCTCAATGCCCCACTCCACAAGGCATCTGTAAATGCAGTTTGAAATCATCAA
Organism: Magnolia officinalis; assembly: GCA_021015155.1. Taxonomy (NCBI): domain Eukaryota; kingdom Viridiplantae; phylum Streptophyta; class Magnoliopsida; order Magnoliales; family Magnoliaceae; genus Magnolia; species Magnolia officinalis. The sequence continues at coordinate 53,858,780 of JAJHSJ010000011.1, forward strand.
ACCAATGTGAGGAGGCGAAAGTTTATAAGTCTTTTGTAGAGCCTCTATTCGGCATCAACATAGTGGCCAGTTAGTTACATATATCTCTTTCGTTGATTGGACGTCGTTCACAATCTGATGTCAGACTGATTTGGGAAACCGATGCCAATTGTCCTTTCAATTTGACCTTCTCACTTGCATACATCTTCATGCACACTCTTTATTGTTGTACGGGAGACCTCATATATGGGGTTAAGGCCTCTGGCTAATTCGACAAAAGATGGACTATTTACCATCTGAAATGGTTGTTCATTTGCCATAATAAATCTAATCGTCAACTCATTCACATGGTCCCTCTTATACTAATAGGTGGACAAGGTACCTTATGACGGATCCACCAAAGATTGGGTAAATGAAAGTATATGTTGGCTTGAGGTCTGGCTTCTCGCTTTTTTATGACACTTTAATAAGTGTTTCTTCAAAGTTTTGGTTGACCTGTTTACTTGTTTAGCATATTGAGCCCTGCAGTACTTGCACTGTATCTTCACCATGTCTTTCTTTAGTGTTACTTCTTCAAAATCCTTCCACACTAATCTTTTTTTTTTCCTCTGTGTTACTTTTTCAAAATCCTCCATCCAAAATCATCGGCAAAGTGACTGACAAACCACCAGGGGATATTGGAATTTCCTCACTAGTCATCTACTAATTGAAATATACTAAATCAGACTAGCACTATAATACCTTAAAAGTATATACTGAACCCTAAATTAGTCATCCATCCAAGGTTGGATAGATTGTAATACTTTCATATTCTCATTTAGACGCCCACGCTGAAATTCTGATAATCTCTCTATGTCTCTCCAGATAAGTTGATCTTCCATTTCATTACCATGCCAAATATTTAAGCAATGTGAAGATATTTAACATGAGAAATAGAAAGGAAGAAACGTATCCAGAGAGAAATTGGGGATGGAGCGCAAAATAAGCATGAGCATTTAAATAAGTTATATGAAAGCATACTGTCTATCTAACTTCAAACTGTCCAAAATGGGACAATTTGAGCGATTTCTATGCCACAAAAAACACACTATAAGTTTATCTTCAATTTCATTTCCATGTTAAATATCTAAGCAATGTGAAGATATTTGACATGAGAAATAAAAAGAAAGAAACATATCTAGAGCGAAATGAGGAGATGGAGCGCAAAATAGGTTATATGAAAGCATACTATCTATCTAACCTTGAACTGTCCAAAATGGGACAATTTGAGCAATTTCTATACCATAAAAAACTCATTATATCTGTGTGGCCACAGAAATCCTCAAATGGGTAACTAATTGTTTAATTCACGAAAATAAACCACATTAGGATAACTTCTGCTGCACAATAATAAGCTAAGCAATAAGCAATGTAATTCATAATTCTCAAAAGTAAACCACTAATTGTCTAATTTATTTTTATTTTTATTTTTTAAAAAAACAATTAGCCGTTTAGGGCTTAGGTTTTAGGTTTAGGATTTAAGGATTTAGGTTTGGGTTTAGGGTTTAGGGATTAGGTTGAGGGGTTGGGGTTAGGGTTTAGAAATGGCTTAGTCCGAGCCACTAGGACGCACCACAGCTAGCCCATATGCACTGCACGTCCACACTCAGCTCGGCCTCACTCAATCCGAGTCGGCCTAGACACACCTGATCCCCTCTTTCGCAAATTAGAAATTAGTGAATGAAAAACTATAGAAATTAGCAAATTACCTTAATTAAAGGCAGAGCCGGGTGGGTGCGGTCCGTCCAGACGAGTGGCTATCAAGCTCAAGAGATGAGTTAGGGAGTGAAGAGAGAGAGAGAGAGAGAGAGGGAGAGAGAGAGAGAGAGGGTGGCCTGGTGGTGGTGGCTGTCGTGCTCGGGCTCGGAGGGAAGGGAGAGAGATCAGGTCGGGTGCGGCGGGTAGGGTAGGTTGGATAATTAGGTATTTAGTTTTTTTTTTCTTATATATACTACCCGAACCTGAGTCAAGTCGAATTTCAGATCAAGTCGAATCTGAACGAGTCGGATTTTAGGTCAAGTCTAGTCAAGTTACTAGGTGACTCAGACTCGACTCGGTTTGAGTTCGGATTGGGCAAGTCTACTTGGTTCGGATCGACTCACCCACTCGGTTCGGGTCGAGTCAAGGTCTGAACGAGTCGAGTTGTCCCGTGCCCAACTCTTAAGGGCACTAGTCATCACCATCTTCTTTCTCGTGTATTCCAAGATAAGTATGATTGATTTCTATGCTCCAACTTGAGGGGGAGTGTAAGAAATGTGAATTTGTACGTAAATGTGCGCATGTGTATTGCATTGTTGTATTCCTACAAAGCACTATATGGTTTCTGCTCAATCAATGTTTAGGGCCTGTTTGAGATCGTGGATTTGAAACCCCCTGGATTCGGAACCCCCTAGATTTGAAATCCCCTTGTTGTGTTTGGCACCCTAGATTGAGAATCAACTTTAATCCAAAAGTAGCTAGCTATTCATAATATATTTGCAGGGGTTTGAATTTAATTACTGAATCAACTTTAATATCTCTAATTAGTGAACTTATGTAATTTGACACAATGGTTGTAATAAGCCTGCTGAAATATATACTTTGCCAAAAAATGATGAAATTCCAAGTCTCAAATGGGCCACAAGCACAAGATCACGTCCGAGTGACTAACCAACATTTTTTAACCGTTGATTTACATGGACAATGTTTGGACGGCACTAATCATCATATTAAAGTAATTATAGTGATGCCATTGATAATCTAATTATTTTAGGATATCATTAGCGGGCCACGTGTCCGATAGATTAATAGTCTAGTGATACACATATTACACGTGCAACTATGGGAATGATTTTAGATGTAATCCAAGGTCTCACCTTGGATTTGAAACCCCCAGTTACTTTATGGTGCCAAACAACCCAGGGGATTTGAAATCCCCCCAAATCCATGGTGCCAAACGACCCCTTGGGTCATTTGAGTGGTGCGATTCGTGACATATAGCCTTGTTAGTATTATGTGACTTGAAAAGCCAATGTTCTATGCATGACCTTAGTTATTTGTTAATGGAGTCCTTTTTTTTTCGTCACAATTAAATTGTGTGCAGAACTAATGAAACTATCAATATTTTATGGGTTAAAAGTTTCTTCCAATGCCTTAGGGATTGGACACTACGGTCACTGGCCAAGTGATGGTCATGTTTCATGAATCTCAGTATCCTAAATTTCATGACCATAATAGTGAGGATAGGCAATCCGTGAAAGGTTTAATTGGTCTAGTGTGTGGGAACCAGTGACGAGTTGGAATGAAAGGTCTCCTCCATCAGGCTACTGGTGCCTATGCCCCCTACCCCACATCAGAATGTGAGTGTTCACAAATGCAGGTTCTTGTGTTTAGGCCTGGTTGAGCACTTGTGCTAGAGGATTGCACTGAGTCTCTAGTGTGAGAGATCCATTATGCTTGGACTGGGTTCTCTTGATCATGTACTGTCTTTGACTAATCCTTAAAACTTGAATCATGTTGTGACTTCATGTTCCTAGTTTTTTGGGCTTTGACTCGCCCTGCGAGGTCACATTAGTGGCTGACATACAGGTGTGATCGTGCATGTGCATTCGGATGTGGTAGAAGTCCACATGCTCCAACATGGGATCCACTTGGTTACCCATGATATATTTCGTGGACTGATCTTGATGTTTGGACCATCTATCAAGCTGTTTAAAAGTTGGCCAACGCGTTTTGTATGTTTTAAATGTTAAATTGATCGATTTTTAAACCGTTGATCTTTGGTTTTAACCATTAAACTATTTTATTGCACTTGATGGGACATTCAATGGTTGAGATCTGGTGGTGCATCTCTTAGGACGACATGAGATTAGGTCAAGTGTGGTAGCCATAGAAAGTGGAAGTTTTGGTCAATTTGGATGCATGGATGAGATGGGTTTCAGACTTTTGTGTTGTAGGACACTACCAAAGTTAGTAAAGGTGAGGAGCACCATATTGGTGTTTCCTTCCGAAATGCTAATTCCTCATAAATAGATCTTATACCAAGGTAGATGGAGCAAAAAAGGGTCTTGGGCATTCCCTCCCCCTAGATGTCTAGAGAGAGAGAGAGAGAGAGAGAGAGAGAGAGAGAGAGAGAAGTGATCTCTCTCTCTCCTATCACACGTGCTTGCATGTGGGTCCACCCATGGACGGCTCTCAAGTACGCATGGCCTAGCCCTACCTCGGGCAGCGTACATGCTTTCTCCACTCCCTGCTTTTCTGGTATAGATCAGGTACATAAACCTCCTATTTTGGAATATCGGCATTGGATTACTGCAACGATCATACGGCACAAATCTGAAGTAAAATCTTGGCCGTTTCTTTGTAAGTTTTTAGAATCTGATTGCATTTAGATAGGGATCCTATTCCTAATTCTAAAATCTAGAAATTTGCAAAGGTTGCGCTTCCATGTCTTTCTAAAATTCACCAGCAGGCCTATCCATGGTAAATGAACAGTTCAAATCTTGTAAATGTGTGCCACATGTATGGGGATTGAGTGTTTGATGACTGAAATAAATATTAGCATGAAACATTGAATACTTTCTCTATGAATAAGTAGCATCTCTATCTTGTCCGATTCTTCATCAATTCTAGTTTGCGAAAGAAGTTGGGAGGATGACACATTAACATGCGAAAGCACTTCTTTTTTTATTTGATCCAGCAATTTTGTCATATCAGATCATATATATCAGGTTTTAGTTACATAGGGTGTGGAGATAAATGCCAATGAATTCATTGAAACTTTCAAATGTGTATGGGTGATCCAGTTTTGCATGCCAATAGCTCTCGGTATCAGTGAACCTTATCACCCTCCAATCAGAAGATCGGGTATGTGGTCTTTTATTGATTTCCCCTCCCAAAATTCAAAGCAAGTAGCAACCGCTTGATTAGAGGAGGGTGATATGGTTTACCCAAGTTTGATAAGCCCATGCATGTGTATAAAGTGTTCCCTCTAAATGCAGCCACCTGTATCCACAAGGAGCAGATGTGAAAGATCAAATCCTTCGGACAAGTGGACTCCATCATGGAGGTGCCCTGACCCAAAATCAGGCTACTGCAAAATGATTACGTGAGCCATAGTTTATGAAATTTGAAAACCAATGTCAAGATTTTCTAAGCCATCCATTTGTTTCTAACATTTTAGCCCTAGATGATGAGTGTAGCAGCCTGATTTGGCTAGGATGTGCATCTACACGGTGGAACCCACCTGGTGGACGGCTTGGATCTTGCACCCATCTGTCACATCACATGGGCACATTTTGGTCGCATATGGATAGGATGTGTGCTTAGTACACATGAGGTTTACTAATTGCAGAAGTTCAATACTGGTGTTCCAACACTAGATCATTTCCCAATAGCATCATTATTGAAAATGGTGCAGTTTCATGAAATTGAAAAGATGAAAAAGAAAAAAAAAATTGGCCATCCTCTCCTTTTTAATTTTTTATATCTTTCTTTTTAACTTTTTTCTTTCTTTTGGGAGATGGGTGGGGGGAGGCTAATGCCTATTTGGATCCGTGGAAAAGAAGAGGAAATGTTCTTCCTTGGGAAGTGTCCTTTCCAAGAAACTAGTGTAAAGGAAGGATGTTTTCGCTGTTTGTTTTTCAATGATATTTTCGATGAAAATTAGGGCAACTTTTTTCAAATATTTTGTTGGGTAGCTTGATTTGGAAATGACTGTCGAGCGTCCAGATCATACAATATTAGATATATTAAGAAGGTTATAAAGAATAAAAGTTAAGAATGCAATTAGATTATCTTTCCTTCTCTAGTACCAGTTGAACTTGAGTCGGTGGAGACCATGGTTCTAAATGACGGTATTGGTCACCATATCGACTCCATGGAAAAATGATATGATACGGCGTCATGTATCAAAATCAGGGCCATATCGGCCGTATCGGTCAGATTTATTTTACTTTATTTTTTGAAGGAAAAAAATATATATGAAAAGATATCAGGAAAAAAAAAATATATATATATATATATATATATATATATATCATTTGAAAAGATATTCACAAATCTATCATTTTTTTGTGTTTTGACCGTGTATTCAATGGTGTATCGGATCATTCTTTTGATGAGAATGTTGTACATCGATTTGACTTGTTGACTCGCCTTTTCCTTAAAATGCAAAAACTGTGTTTCTTAGGGGAGGGGTGATTTTAAGGAGCGTGAAACGATGTCTCCCCAAAGAACAACCTCCACAAACTGTAACTAATGCATTTCCTGGGAAAGGACCTTTCCTCACCTTTCCATGAATCCAAACAGCCCTAAGTGAATTCAAGTGGATGGAGCCTCACAGAATTTCATCTTTTCATTTTGCAGTTAAAACCATTTACATGTTAGCAGAAGCAAGATAGCCGAGTGGGGCGCGACCATGTGGCCCATTGCTACAAGCTATAATACAAGAAGAGGATAACTGGTCCATGACATCTTCAGCTCATATTCATGTCACATCACGTGGGCCCCAATCATGATAGGACTGTTTTGATTGGTCCTTGTTGAGTTTCTTTTGGGTTACAAAGGTGTGAAATTAGTTTTAGAATGTTAATTTTGTAAACTTCCTAGTTGGAGTTGGTTACAAAGTCCTGTTTTCTTTATATTCTGTCCACAAGTTAAGAAAGAAAAGCTCCACAAAGTTCAAGAAAGTATGTTTGCTTCGGCAAGAAGTTAAAGGACTGAAGATGGAGTTCGCATTAAAGAAAAAAAAAAAAATCATGATAGACATGCAAGGGCCAGACACCCGCATCATTAGCTGTTTTATTGAATTATTTTTAGATTCTTTTAGCACAATTGCTGTTTTGCATGATGATATCATTCACAGATCAATTATTTCTAGCCGTTCATCTCCAGCTAAACTATATTCATTTCATTCAAACACCATCTTGCTACCTTTCTTTTTCTTTTCTTTTTGGCAATTCGAGTGTTTTTTTCCTGAGGATATTTGTGGCTTTTCAATTGCATCACTTGTATTATAATAAGGTGCATGATGCATCCATCACCTTTTGGGCATTCATCATGAAATTTTATGGACTGGTGGCCCAAAATCAAGTGGTTTCACTCCCCGAGTGGGCCACTGTGTACAAAATAAATGAATGGTAATGCAATTTTTATAGCCATCCATTTGATTTATCCACTAGCACTGTTGAGGAGTGAAATGACCTTGCTTTTAGGCCATAAGATGTAAACATTGTGGGGCCTTGTGTTTTCCATATTGGCATGTCTGCTTGCCTGTGTTGGAATCAGCAAACTTTGTTTTTTATATGCTTACTACAATGGTTTAAATTTTTCTTACTATATACATATGTGGTTCTGTAAACTTCCACATTATTTCTTTCTTCCATATTTGCTTGTATACCTTATTTGCCTGCACACCTATCATATTTGTGTAATTCTGTTCTCTATAAATTAATGAAATCAGGGGAACGAAAACGTATCCCCAAAATTCTCTGAAACAACAAAACTCGGTGAGTAGACACAACCAAATTGGATTTCAAATCAACTTTTTTAAAGCAAAAGTTGCCCCAATCAAGTTTCAATTGAGATTTCTCCTAAATTTTCTACACTTTCTTGGATTTTGTAGATATTAGCTTATTTTTATGTTCTTATTAATCTTTGGATTTGATGATACATTTTTCACATATAAATATAAATATTAAATTACAAGTTTTTAGTTTCAAGTTTCCGGCAAGTTGGCCAAGACTACCCAAGTCAATGGACTTCGGAGTTGTCTTTGGCTTTCGAACATGGTAGAGATGACTGTCAATGGACTTTGGAGCCATCTTTGGCTTTCCAACATGGTAGAGATGACTGCCAATGGACTTCAGAGTCATCTTTGGCTTTCCAAAATGGTAGAGATGACTACAATAGACTAAGAGGCCCTTTGGATGGGAGTAAGTAGAGCTAAATGGGGAAAATTGGGAGTAAATTGAATGAAGTAAATGGCATTTGAAGTGTCCTTTGGAGTATGGGTAGTAAATAGGTGGAAATGAAATGAAATGAAATGAAATGGGAGTGAATGGGCTTGTAAATGAAATCCTTTCTTTAAGAGAAGATTTGGAAGTAAATTGGTGGGTGAAATGCCTTTTTGAACTCCTCGCTAGTATGTGGCACACTAATTGTCACACTCCAAACTCGGGAACTGGGCTCACAAAATTTTCAGTCACTGAATTAGGTGCCAACAACCTCCGTAGTACCCCATTCTTAGATCTCATATCTTATAAGCCAGATTCCGATCCTGGGATCATATAAGGAGGATTTTCAGGGTGAAAAAATTTATTTATTTATTTTCTATAAAAGAGCATAATCTCAAGTGTACCTAAGTCACAAAACATCATCGCCACATCAACTAATATAATATTTGAGTACAAAACTAAAATAGGATATAAAAGATATAACAAAACTCCAAAAATCAGGTACATGCTCTTGTCTCAATGTTGCTACGGTGTAGCATAACCTGCACGTAACGAATGTGTATAAGCTTATTACGAAGCTTGGAGAATGCATGCGTGTGTGTGCTATGCATGTACCAAGCATATAAATGTCAAAGTAAGCGAAAATGAAAAAGAGCTAAACTAGCAAGTCCATAAATGATGTTAGTCATACCAAGGCTATGCAATGCAATGCCTATGTAGTCGAATGTCATATGCTAGAGATGTAACGCAAACATATTGATCCTCAAGAAGTCCACATCAGAATAGTTCGTCGCTAAAAACATCACCAGGGTTTAGTACATGCCACGCCCATGGTGCATACGACCAAATGAGTGGAAAAGACCTCACTATCCGCCTCGTCAATGGTATGTCAATGCCAACCCAGCTCACTGATAGCGGACCTGTTTACGAGCTGGTCAGACTCAACCTACCTTATAGTTCCCTACTGTCGAGCAGATAAGGTTACATCCCCTTTTCAACCGACCACGACATAGTGGGAGACGTGGCCTACTGGTATTTGACACTCAGGCGCTCATGTTATATACTTGATCTCGACGTTGAAGCATCCTACTGGTACCACAAGGGTTTAGGGACTTTCACCATGGACATCCTAAGCGTCCAAGTGTTATAACAGGTATTTTTTGGTATCTAATCCGGTCATCCACGATATGCATGTGGAGGCCACAACCTCAATGTCACTAGGGTGTAAAAGTGATCGTGACATACAAATGTAATATGCTCGAGTCATACTATCTAAGTCATGCACCAAACATGCGTATCGCACGATCATGTGGAGCAACCCTATCTCATATGGGGTCCCTTAAGTATCTCAAGCCAAAAGGCGTATGTTATGATCAATCGCCATCCACAACAAGCATACGAATGATTCATATGGGCATATAAATGGGCGTGATATCAATTATACTAGACATCTTATCTGTGTGTCCTATCAGGTTAAATATACTAGCATGTTATCAGACATATATGAGATAATTGGCCTTAATTGGCACATCATATACAAAAGGTGGGAACTAAACGGCAAGCCCCACTAGAATATAGAGGTCTATGTGGTTTGACCAGTGTTCGAGTTGTCAGTATCGCTACAAGTTTCACTGGCTAGAGATAAAGATATAATATCGTTATCACCGATAATATCGTCGATAACCGAAAATGCGGAGAAAAATGCAAAAACATAGAAATAACGGTGAAATTTTTTAATAAAACTTCAGGACATGCCTAAATATATATATTTATATATTTAAAAATTAAAATTTGTAAAAAAAAATACATTAAATAATAAGTTTTCATTTAATGGGGCCAAAAAGCTTACGTTTCCATACAAAATTACTCTAATAATAACCAAATAAATTTATCTAAGTTTCAAGTGGACCACATCATATGAAATAGTGGGAATAATGATTTCCACCATGAAAATCTTCATAGGGCCCAGTGATGTTTATTTGTCGTCTAAACTATTCATAAGATCACAGGGACATGGATGAATAAAAATCAGAAATATCAGGTTGATACAAAATTTTGTGGCCCTCAAGAATTTTTCAATGATAAAATTCCATTCACATAGTTTCTTGTGTGGTCCACCTAAGCTTTGGATATGCTTCATTATTTGGCTTGTGCCTTAAAATCATTTAATAAAATGGATGGACAGAGTCGATCAAATATATAATGACGATGGGCCCACTGAGTTTACTCAGTATGCAATCCACTTCCATTGTAGTTTTTATGAATCCCAAAATTTGAGGCGGAATGGCTGGTGTACATCGCACCAGCTATTGACGTCAGCAAGTTCTACTGACGTCAGTAAATTCTGGGTTTGATTATGAGGTATGTCTTATATCCAAACTGTTCATCCACTTGAAGAGCTTATCTTAAGGTTTTAAATGAAAAATAATATAGATATAACTATATCAAGTGGACCACACTGCAAAAACCAGTGGGGGATTGAACGTTTACCATTGAAACCCTCCGACCCTTTTTGGGGTCACGGAAGTTTTGGATCAATATGAAAATTGTTTTTCCTCTTCATACAAATATTTGTGTTTTATGAATTGATTGGATGCAAAATAAACATTATGATGGGCCCCGCAAATTGTTTAATGGTGAAAATCATTATCTCCACTGCTATCTATGGTGTGGTCCATATAATCTTTGGATATAGTTCATTTTTTGGATAATGCTTTAAAATGAACTCTAAAAACAGATGAACGGTGTAGATATAATAAATACATCACTATGGGGCCAATATAACTTTGATCTCCTTTGAATCGTTCGTACAACTCAGAGCTCACGGAGCGTTGGTGCTCGTCTTCGCACGACACGTACTTACAGTAGCTTTATAGCTGGTGTGAGGTACACTAGCCTATCCGCTTCCCGTGCATCCCAAACTGTGGGACCCATTATAAAGTATGTACCTTACATCTGCACTGTCCATCGTATATGATGGATTATTTTAGTGCGTGATACGAAAAATGAACCAGATTCAAATCTTCAATGGACCACTCCACAGGAAACTGTGTGAATTGAACGCATATCATTAAAAACTTCTTGGTGGCCACAGAAATTTTAAATCAAGCTGATATTTATTTTAATCCTTCATCCATGCCTTTTTATATTTACAGGAAGGTTTGATACAAATAAACATCACTGTGGAGCCTAAGAATGTTTCAACGGTGAAAATTATTATTCTCATTGTTTCTTGTGGCGTGGTCTACTGGAGCTGTGGATATGCTTTAATTTTGGGATTTACCCCTAAAATGAACTAGAAAAATGAATGGACAGCGTGGATAAATCACATACATTCACGGTGGGCCTAGAGAGTTTACTCAGTACGCTGAAGCACACCATGCGCGGTCTGCTTCCGTAAGTATAAGGCATAAAAGAAAAAAAAAAAAGAAAAAAGAAAAAAAAAAGACGCTTTCTCGTATGCGAAGAGAGGTTTTCGGCGAAGGGGGGATTTTCAACTGGGTTTCAAAACCCCATGATTTTTCGCCGAAAATCTTCCAATCGAACGAGGAAAGGGAAAATTTCATATTCCTTTACCTTCGTCGAAGACGAGAGCTGTCGATTGCTGCCCAGATTCTTTTCTTCCGAGTTTCGATCAACCATCAGACCAGATATTACCGAAATCCAAGGTTTTTTTTCGATTTTTTTCCTTTTCACCTATTTTATCGCAAAAAATCCAAAATTATCGACGATATCGCCGATATTTCGCCGATAATCCAGAGAGAAACGAAAAACGGGGGTTTCGGTGTTGCTAGTCTAGCGACACCGATATTATCGACATTTCGTCGACAATGCGAACACTGGGTGTGACCCACGTTAGACTAACATCAACTCCTCATGTAGCCTATAAAACATGGGTAAAATACATACACCAAGGCAGGGTCCATTGGCAGTGAGTCAGATGGACACCCACATGTACAACACATGTGTCACTAGGCTACCAATGTATTTGGGCACATGGCCAACTAATGATATCCCAAAACAATTAGATTATCAACAACATCACTTAATTACTTTAATAAGATGATCGGCATCGTCTGATCATTGCTAACGTAAACCGATGATTACAGATCATTGGTTAGCCACTAAGATATGATCATATGCTTATGGCTATCTGAGTCTTAGGATTTCATCATTTCAACCAAGGTATATGCTTCAATGGATTTAATATAACCATAATGTTAACATTACACACACCCACTAAATAGGGATTTAAATCAATTTAATTTCAAACATTTACAAGTATATTATGCATATCACTTTAGGATTATAGGGATTTTAAATACAGGATGCCAAATATAAACAAAATCTAATGGATCCTGAATCCAATGATTTCCAAGTCCAAGGGATCTCAAAACTGAGGATTCCCAAGTCCAAGAGATTTTTACCCCCATAGTTCCTTGTGGTGCGACCTACCTAAGATTTGGATTGGCCTAAACTTTGGGCCGCGGCCCAACATGATTTGAAGAAAAAGATGAACGGTGTGGATGGTCCATAAACATCAAGGTGGGGACCCAAGCGCCACTAAAAATGGGCAACAATACCCGCCCACTGATAGAGCTGGGCATCGGACCGAGTCAGATATAATTGGGTCCAATTTGGTTCTGTCCGAAAACTAGCCAGTCTGATCCGAACCCGATCCGATCCGAGGCCGAGTCTGGAACAGTTGACCCGAACAGATCCGACGTGCAGTTGGCCTGACCCGAACCGATCGTCGGACTCAGATCGGGTTGGGTAGGACTCAGATCTTTTAACAGTGAAAATCATTATCCTCACTGCTATTTTCGGTGTTGTCCATTTGAGCTTTAGATATGATTCATTTTTTTTTCCCTAATACTCTAAAATAATCACCAAAATAAGGATAAACGGTGTGGATATAATAAATAATCATTGTGGGGCCCACGTAACGTTGATCTTATTTGAGTTGTTCGTACAACTCGGAGCTCGAGGCGCTAACTTATTGATGTGCCGAGCACTAGCTATATTGATGTGCAACAGTTGTAACGTGCTGTGCACGAAAGATATGCTATTGACGTTGGCAAGTTCAGTGGGTCAGATCATAGGGTATGTGTTTATATCCAAACTGTCCATCCATTTGGCAAGCTCGTTCTAAGGCTTGAGACGAAAAATAAGATAGATCTAACTATAAAGTGGACCATACTGAAAAAAGCAGTGGGGATTGAACGTCTACTATTCAAACCCTTTGGTGGTCACAGTCTCACAAAATTTTGGATCAATTTGAAATTTGCTTTGCCTCTTAATTTAGGTCTTTGTGACCTTATAAACGTTATGGTGGGCCCTACGAATTGTTTAACAGTGAAAATCATTCTCAGCTGCTATTTATGGTGTGGTCCAGATGATCTTTGGATATGATTCATTTTTTGGACAATGCTCTACAATGATCTCTATAAATATATGAACGGTGTAAATACATCACTGTGGGCCCATATAACTTTGATCTCCTTTGAACCGTTCGTACAACTCAGAGCTCGAGGTGCGTTAGTGCTCGTCTTGGCACGACACATTCCTACAGCTACAGCAGCCTACAACAGCTATATAACTGTGTATGGTACACCAGTGAATCCTTTCTTATTATACACATTAAACTCTATTGAGGCCCACCATGAATGCATGTGGTTTATCCACGCCGTCCATTCGTTTTTTCAGATCATTTTAGTCGTTGAACCCAAAATTGATGCATATTCAAAGCTCAATTGGACCATGTCGCAGGAAAAACTAAAATCATTGATAAGAACCACTTCGAATCGGGTCAGATCGGATCGGTCCGGATCCATTCGGATCAGGTTTTCAGATCGGATCGATCCAGATTGACCACGACCCGATCTGGATCCAAAAAATATCAGATTTGAATGGCCATACCCGATCTGCAACCGATCCAAGCCGTCGGTTCGGTTCGGAACGGGTCGGATCCACCGGATCGGGTCAGATATGCCCAGCTCTACCCGCTGATTCCATTGGTGCAGTCTACCTAAGATTTGGATCAGCCTTAAATTTGGGCTCCTAGCCTAAAATGATCTGGCCAACGGATGATGAACGGAATGGATAAGACGATACATCATCGAGGGGTCTACAAGTGGCCCCCACTTCCACACCCCTAGCTGGCGTTCGCCCGCCCAGGGCACTGGTTTATATATATATATATATATATATATATATATATATATATATATATATATATATATATATATATATCTATATATATATTATATATATATATATTTTCTGGTATTTTTTTTGTTACATCAACACAAAGCAGGCCATCTGGATGATCTTCTCTGTTTACCACGTAGGCCAGCTCGAGCATGTGCCAATGGGCTCTGATTTGGACTCACGGGGACTCACAAGCCCACTTTATCAGCGGATTTTTGGATCCATAAATTCAAGCCGAACTCATTAATTTTCTTAGGGAGTTTGTCAACTGTTTTGAATGGAATTATCATAAAATGCTTGGACTAGACCAAAACCTACTTGAGCACAGGTTGACAACAAAAGAAGGATGTCAACTGCATAAGCAATATGCGATAAGCGAATGATAGCCAAAGTTGCTCAAAAAATAAAAGAAGAGATTGAACAACCATTAAAGGCAGGATTCATTAAACCTATCAAATATGCCGAATTGATCTCCAATGTGGTTCCGGTCATCAAGAAAAACAGTAAACTCTTGGCGTATCAACTTCAGGAATTTAAATCGAGGCATACCAAAGGATGAATATCCAATGCCCATGACTGATCAATTGATTAATCAAGCAATTGGACATGACATGTTATCCTTTATGGATGGTCATTCAAGGTACAACCAAATAAGTATTGTGCTTAAGAGTGTACCAAAGACGGCCTTTAGATGTCCTAGACCTTTGGGGACTTTTTGTTGGGTGGTGATGCCATTTGGACTTTAAAATGTAGGGGCTACTTACTAAAGGATCATGAATGTCATCTTTCTTTCTATGATTGGCCACTTCACGGAAGTATACATCGATAATGTGGCAGTAGTTAAATCGACCAATCTGGTAGAGCATTTTGCTCATTTGTGCAAATCATTTGAAAGAATGAGAGTCCACAAGCTAAATATGAACTCTCTCAAATGCGCTTTTGGCGTATCAACCAAAAAATTTCTTGGGATTCCTAACGCATCAAAGCAAATATGAGAGTCCAAGTGAATGCACTCCTTTGTGTTCTGAATAACACCCACGCATAGCAAATAACGGCAAATTCATATCAATAGAAATGACGTATGCTCTTGGTCATTAACGACATTATGAGATTTGCGTTGGATCGACATAAATTTGGAATAAGCTTTGCCACTTCTATTTGGAAGGACGAAATAATACTTATCCTCCTATGCGAAGCTAGGATAGACTGGATTGCCAAAAGGAGAAAGGTGGGTGAAAGTGTAGATGTCCATTATTATAAGACTCATGGGACCGCATCTAAAGTGAAAAGTGTTGGTCGATCGGCTTCAGAAAGTTGAAGCAGCCACAAGTAGAGAAGTGTCGACTGAATAATTGCGTAGAGAGAGGCTGATATATTCGTAGATACCATTGTCTCTATGTATCACCATGATGCGCTTTTACTTGGGTATACCACTGTGACCATCCATTTGTCGGTCTCTCGGACAGGATCTTAAAGTCTTATGGAAGGTGGTCAATTAAATGAGGAGTGTTTCACCTGGACAACCAAGGAAGAATGGTTCTATCAATTGAATTTGCTCATGAGTAATGTCGGGTTGGAAAGTCAATCCAAGCGAAAGGTATACCCAACTTGGATCGATAGGGGTAGTGAAGATGATGTCATTAGTAACCCCAAGAGAAAAAATGTCCAATTCTATCGTGAATTCGGCTAAATATTGGAGCAGTGGAAGAAGAAGTAGCCATAACGATTGTAGAGATTCCGAAGGAGAAGGGGAGTTTTTAAAGATGTATGAAGAGTTGTAAAAAAAGGTAAAATCAATTTGAAATTGCGTATGTATATAGGTCAGGGACGTGTGCATTAATAAGAAGATAATCGTAACTCTTCATACGATATGATTGTATACAACATATCACAACAACAACCATAGAGGAGCACAATCACCATTCGATTTTTGTCTCGATCATGCAGAAGCAATATGGAGTTGACAAGTGAAAAGAGAGACGATAGTATTCAATGCATTGGATAGCGAGCCAGATGTCGCTCTCACCTTTTCGACCAAAGGTAAGCCGACATAGGGGGCAATGTTGTACCTTATTTCTAACCAATCTTGAAACGACCAATCAGAAAAGAAAACATATCATTGCACGAGAAATGTATAGCATGTAAAAGATCTTTAAAGATATTTGGAGCAATTTCCAAAGAATCATGGCTACCGTTAATTAGATGATACACGCTATCTAATGATAAGGCATAATCGAGAAGTCCAAGAGGTTGGAAAGCAGTCAAGCAAAAAGAGCAATTAGAAAGAGACATATGTTAAGAGGAGAATGAAGGATATGGGAAGACAGCGTGGCAATGATTTAGCTATCAAACTGTCAAAGTAAAGAAAAGAAATGCCTGAAGAAAATAGTCGCGACAGATATCTATAAATAGCAAGAAGTTCAGCTAAACAGTCGTCTCATACCATCCAACAAATCAATCAAATATTTAGCGGTAATCTTTACTGTAATCCAAATCTACACTCTTACGATGGACTGTATCCATTTCCAATATGAACAGTTCTTCTTTTAGAAAGGCTTCCTGCAGTGGTTTCCTTGACTGACTATAAGTATTCCTTTTATATTTGATTGCACCCGTATAATAGTCCTTTTGTACAGAAATCAAGTTGCAGCTCATTTTCAGAGGAAGAATCTCACCTTCCGATAATTGCTTGATCATCTTACAACTATTTTGCGAGTGGCTAAATAGGTGACCGATCTTCTCAGGTCTCAGTCATATACGATGGCATCTGACATGTCTGTCTATCTTGGCACTTGGGGTCAAGTTGTTTGATTTGAATCAAGCCGCGCAATCAGTTTTGGCACACCCACATGCACCACACATGACTAAAACCAAACCAAAAGCCAACATCATGGCCTATTTGGGAGCATAGATTTGAAACCCCCTGGATTTGGAATCCTTCCATTGTGTTTGGTACACTGAATTCAAAATCCCCTACAATTCAAAGGTAGCTATGCCTAGTATATTTACGGGGTTTTGAATTTAATTACCAAATCAACTTTAATATCTCTAGTTAGTGTAGGTACATAATGTTTAACACAATGGTTGTAATAAATATGTTGAAATATACACTTTGGCTGAAAATAATGAAATTCCAAGTCACATTCGAGCGACTAACCAATGAATTTTAACTATTGATTTACATGGATAATGTTTGAACGGTGCAGATTATCCTATTAAGGTAATTATAGTGATGCACTTGGTAATTTGATTGTTTTGGGACATCATCAGTGGGCCATGTGCCAATCCTAATGACACATGTTACACATGCAACTCTCGGAAAGATTTTAGATGTAGGAATCCAAGCTTTCACCTTGGATTTCAAACCCCATCTATGAAGATATTTGAAATACCCGTAATTTGAAACCACGATTAGTTTGCCAAACATATATTTAAAATCTCCTCAAATCTCTCAAATCCATGGTACCAAACAACCCTTCGCTGGGAGTACTAGAGCTCTTTTTTTCTTTTCTTTTCTTTTCTTTTGAAAAGATAACAAAGGCGGTCTGTTAGGAACATGATGGAGTTTGATCGAGGTCGTGACAGTGGGAAACACGTAGATGTATGTGTTTTATATCCAAGCCTGTCCGTCCATTTTACAACTCATATTTTAGCATGCCCATAAATAAGAGGGATACAAATCTCAGGTGGATCACACCGCAGAAAACAGAAGTGATGGAAGGCCCATTATTAAAAACTTCCTACAGCTCACCAACAGATCACTGTATGTTTTTTTATTTGCCATCCAACTGTTAATTAGGTTGAACAGAACTGGATGAAGGGAAAATACAAACGTCAGCTTGATCCGAAGCTTTTGTGAGCACGAGAAGTTTTTAAATGGTAAATCACGGTCACGTCACTGTCACGATCTGACGGAACTCGGTCAGGTCTCGACCTGACTGAATCCGCTCTCTCCGAAAAGGTGAAGTGGATAGCTGATAGAATTTCGTGAGCCTGGGACGCGGATTTCCTGCAAGCTTTCCCCGTAATTCCTGCGCTGGTAAGATAGGCGAGGGGACGTGATGTGTGAGAAATCCACCCCGTTAATTCATTTTTCAGGACATTTTACAATATAACATCAGAAAATCAGGCAAATCCAAAACTCAAGACGGCAATAGGAGAGGTAAAAGTGGGAAAGAAATGCTCACCGTGGGGACCTTCTTGGTCTCTGCCTCCTTGTTTATATGCCATCCAAACCGTTTATAAGGTCATTCTTACAATGATGAAATGAAAACACAGAAGACTTCATGATACAAAACATCTCTAAGAATCTCCATTGTTGAAATCTCCATTGTTTATAAGAATGTTTCAACGGTGGTTAATGAATCTCCATTGTTTCCTCTCCCGTGGCCCAATTGAGTTTTGGATCCACATCATTTTTAATCGCATTTCCTAAAATAAGCTTGAAAAATATACGCACGGCGGCAACGTGAATATCTCACAATCATTTTTAATCGCAGGATATACGCGTATTAGTGCCTAGGACTGTGCAGTACGTACGGAGATTAAGGCCCTTTGATTTTCTATTTACAGAGGTAATTCAAGGTAAATGGGTAATAATTATTTACCTTCCAAAGTGATTTGACCGCCATAGCACTCTTCACGTCAGAGAAAAAAATACATCGTGGGGCTCACTATGATGTTTGTGTCTTATCCACACCGTCCATCCCTTTAGCCAATTAATTTTAGGGCATGAGCCAAAAAATGAGGCTGATCCAAAGATCAAGTGGACCACACCACTGAAAACAATTGGAATTGAACTCCTACCCTTGAAAGCTTCTTGCTGACCCCGAAAGTTTTGGATCAAACTGATATTTTTGTTTCTACTTTATCCATGACTGTGTGACTTTATGAGCAGGTCATGACAAATAAACATCAATGTGAGTCCTAGGGAGAAAATAGCTTTCAATCATTGACGTCTCTTAATGATCATTGTTTCCTAAGGTGTGGTCCACTTGAACTTTTGATTTTCCTTATTTTTGGGCTCATGCCTTAAAAGGTATTTTTAAAATGGATGGATGGTGCGGATAACTCACATATGTTATGGTGGGCTCACATATTTAAATCAATGATAACAGGGTTTGTATGGACCGATTTTAGAAACGTAATTCCAGCAAATTCAAACAGGTGGAGTTAGTAACAATTACCTATTTCCGTGTATTTACCAATTAAAAATCAAACAGTGGGAAATCCGCGTTTCAATCCTCCCTGGACTGTGCAGGACCTACGGATATTTCTGTTACAAATCTACTCCGGTACACCTGAAAATCAATCAGATCCAAAATCTCATGTGGGCCTACCACACAAAACAGTGGGAATTGAAAGCATAAGAGTGACAGTGTTTTGTATCAGGATGATATTTGTGCCTGCAGTTTATCTGAATGGTAATAACCTATGAACGGTTTAGATAGCATGTAAACGTCATGGTAAGCTCCAAGAAGGTTTCAACGGTGAATGTTTCATTTCCCACTTTTTAATTCGGCATAGCCCACCTGATTTTGGATTTGCCTGATTTTTAGAATCCTGGCCGACTGTGTTCTTTCAAAACAGATGGACGCAGTGGATTTGCCATCACGGACATCTACGTGGACCCCACACAGTCCCGTGGTCACACGCAATCCGCTCCCTGGAAAGCGAAGAGGTGAGTTATAAATACTGTGGTGGCCTGGTGGGGCATAGTGCAATTGTCGATGCATTGGCAATCGTAAATCGTGCACTTTTTGGGAAACGGATTGGCTACTCCAGTGGGGCCCAACATGATGTGTTGGTTTCATCCATTCCGTTCATCATTTTTACAGATCATTTTAAGGGTTGATCCCAAAATTTGAGGATAAATCTCAGGTGGACCACCACAGGAAAACAATACTGATTGGATATCCATCATTAAAATCCTCCTTAGGCCCAATGTACTTCTTATTTAACATCCAATCTGTTGATCAGGTCATACAGACCCAGATGAAGGGGAAAAAAAACAAAATCAGCTTAATCCAAAACTTTTATGCTCCGAAATGTTTTTAATGTTGACTCTCATTCAACACTGTTTCCTGTAATGTGGTCACATTGGATTTGCATATACCTTGTTTTTTTGTCTCTTTCGATAGAATGATCTGGAAAAATAGATGGACGGCATGGATGAAAATCATACATCATGGAGGGACCCACCGAGCACCAACCACCAGCCATGGCCGGTGGCAGGGGGGTAGCCCATCCGTTCCTACTTTTCACATATAACTCCAAAAAACGTCCAAATAGCGGGACCCACTGTCGGTAGGTCATAAGGCAAAAATCAGATCGGTTAAACTACTATAATCTCCGATTAATGGTCACCCTCTGTAAAAGCCGTCGTACTCTGTCAGAGTATAAAAGAGTTTCTTCAAATGTCAGAAAGCGAGTCCAGTCAATCTGCAGGTTGGTCACCTGCCTGTAAAAAGTTTCTACCATGCGTGAAATTCGGGCGCAGATTCGGCACTACCCCACCAGGACGTAGGTAGAGACGGACGGTCATGTCAGGAGCCCTGTGGGGTCCACCTTGATCTATATATTTTATCCACTCCGTCTATCTATTTTTTCAAATCATTTTAGAGCATGATGCCAAAAGGTAGGCAGATTGAAGACTCAAGTAGACCACACCATATGAAGCAGTGGAATTGAACTCTTATTGTTGAAAATATCTTAGGCCAAACAGTAATGTTTATTTTCCATCCAACCTGTTCACAAGATCACGTATACCTGTATGAAGGAAAATATAAATATCATCTTGATCCAAAACTTCTGTGGTACACAGGAAGTTTTCAATGGTAGACTTTAAATCCCTACTTCTTCATGTGGTGTGGTCCATTTGAACCTTCAATCTGTCTTCTTTTTGGGTTTATATTCTATAATGATCTGTCAAAATAGATGAACGGTGTGGATAAAAAAATAAAAACATCATGACCCCGACAGACCCCTGACATGACCGTCCGGCTTTAGCTAGTTCATGGTAAGGGTAGTACCCAATCCGCGACCGTAAAAGTCATTCACCAGAGCAAAAGCTATTCACCCACACGCGTGAAAACTATTCGCCTGCAGCTTGCCTATTCAACTTCTTATACACTATTGCTAGTGTGGGGCCCATCTTAGTGGCGAGACTTTTTTTTCTTTTTTTTTTTTTTTTTTTTTTTTTAATACACACGCACACGCACCCCCCACACACTCACGCTCGTGGAATTTCACTGCCTATGGGTACTCGAGAAACCCTTGACCGGGAGTTGAAACTCCTGGGAGTCTACAACCGGGCAAGAGTAAGGACCCACCCAAAAACCTCCAACTTAGGGCCCGTTTGGCCAGGTGGATCGGAAGGGATTGAATGGTATTAGGGTGGACGGCATGAATTTCTAGGTAATAATGGTGTTGTCAATGGATTGTCTTGAGATCCCTGGGATTGCTATATCCAGTCTGTTTGGCACGACTGGCCAATCCCGGGATTAAACCTTCTCATCCCTTTAATCCCTTGAACCAAACACGTCTCATGCAAATTTGAACAGATTATGGTGGATTGGATGGGATTTAAAGGTAATGATGGTGTTGTCAATGGGTCGTCTTAAGATCCATGGATTGGGATCAGATCACTGACTTGTTTGGCACGCCCCGCCAATTCCGGAATTTAACTTCCAATCCCTTCCAATACCATCCAATCCCTTCAATCCGACCAGCCAAACGGGCCCTTAGTGGTTAAGACCTACGATTGTGATGGGATGCCTAAAAAAACAATTAGGCCCGTCCATTCATTAAGTTGGTGGCACCGTAGAAAATAGTGAAACCCACCCAAAAACCTCCAACTTAACGTGGTGGCCCCACAATTTTTGGATCGGCCTATTATAGGGGCGATCGTGATGGACATGTTGGAAATGGATGCACACGCCATGGTGGGGCCCCACACTCAACCCTTTGCAGAATAATCTTATTCTCTAGGGATGTGTATCGAAGCTGACTCCGCAAAAGCAGTCATTGTATTTTTATAATATATAAAACTAAAAAATTATAGAATTATTATAAAGGTTGTCTGCCACTTTCATCTGCAGATCGATGGGCCACTTATCCATTGCCTGGTTGGGTATTACCCGGGTGGTAACAATTTAGTGGGTAGTATCCTTACTGAGGGGCCCACCTTCATGATTTCTTTGTATATCCATGTCGGTCCATCCGGTTTTCCATATCATTTTAGGATGTGATCCCAAAACTTGAGCAGGTACAAATCTCAGGTGAACCAAGCACAAGAAACGGATGCGATTGAATGCCACCATTAAAAACTTCCTAGGGCCCACAGCAATGCCCACCAGAATGTTTTGTTTTTTTTTTTTTTCCATCCAACTTCTTCATAGATCAAACAGATCTAGATGAAGGGAAAATATAAGATTAACTTGATCCAAAACTTTTGTGGCCCACAAAAAGCTTTTAATGGTTATTCACCACTGTTTCCAGAGATGTGATCCACTGAGATTTGGATCTTCTTAGGGCGTGTGTTGGGCGGTGGATTAGAAGGGATTGGTGGGGGGTGGGGTGGGATTCAAAAAACATAATTATTACCGATGGTAGGGATTGTCCCTGATGCCAAGGAATAAGATTAATTCCGTGCTTTATTGGTAATACGATGCTACATTGAATGGATATACCCACCATCATTTGAAATTAATGAGAATAACACACATGTGTTATATCTAAACCGTTCATTTGTTTTGTAACCTCATTTTATGGCATGGGCCTAAAAATGAGGTAGATTCAAAACTTATGTGGCCCGAGAAAGAAGTTTTCAACGTTAAGTATTCAATCCCAGTTGCTTTATATGGTGGGGGTCCACTTGAGCTTTAGATTTACCTGATTTTTTAGCTCATGCTCTAAAATAATCTCAAAAAATGGGTGGACGGTGTGGCTATAGCTCACACATCATGGCGAGACCTACACAACTCGCTAAAATTGAGTGAAATTGGCATGGACCAATGCAATTCCATTTAATCTAATTCCAAGCTTTCACATTCTTTCCAAACACGGAGTGGAATTGGCACGGGACCGGATGAAGCCCATCCCACCTAATTCCTTTTAATCCCACTTCCCAAACACGCAAGTTTTGGGATCGTCTCCTAAAATTATATTGGAAAATGGATGGACGTGAGGATATATAAAATGCATTAAGGTGGGCACCACACAGAAAGGTAAAAACCCACTACTGACAAGGGCAGACGTATCTGAGATCAGGACTGTTCATCAGGTGGGCCTGCCACGTATGTGTGCTTCTTCAGAAAATCTGACCCAAATGTGCCACGCATATCAAAATTGGACAGTTAAACAATGGTCTGCGTTTGTGGTACATGTGGTCCACCTGTTCAACAAACGGTCTGATTTTCAGCAGGTCATGCACAAGATGTTGCCGATGTGATGAACGGTCCAGATCCAAACAAAGTATGTAACACTAGGATTTGGGCCATGTGGGGTTCTCGCAATGAATGTCATGGTCTATTCTACCAAAAGTATGGGCTGGTTCCTAAGGGTGCACACGGGTCGGGTTCAGTCCCGTTCTAAGGTAAAGTTGGAACTAAACTGTTCGTAACGGCTTCAGGAAAAGTAAAACCGAACCGTTAGCCCCTTAGAACCGAACCAAACCGGACTATTAAAACTAGTTCGGTTCCAAATCGGTTCTACAGTTGTGGGAGAGAGAGAGGATCGTCGGGCACTGGCCAGTGGGCAAACAGTGGGCGGAAGGTGCTTATCCGGTGGGGTGAGAGAGAGAAGAATGGATGGGGACAGCTGCAGCACTGCAGCAGGGCAGCGTGAATACTCAAGGGAATGAATAGTTAGGGACTTGGGTTTTTTTTGTTTTTTTTTTTTTTTGAAATATATGGTCCAGTACTTGGTTCATTCCAAGGTTCGGATACACAGTTCGGTCTTACAGATTGGTTCACAGTTTGATTTACATAGTTTGGCTCAGTTCTATATATCCCAAGCCGAGAGCTGAACCGAACTAAACTATTCTTTGATTTTTGGAACCGGACCAATACCAGTGCACTTTTAGAACCGGGTACGGTTTGGTCAATTTTGGTCCGTTTTACAGTTTCCATGTGCACCCTGCTACTTTCCACTGATTGATTAAGGTCAGTTGTTTCCGTTTGCATTAGGTAGTCAGTTTGTCCCC
>JAJHSJ010000011.1:53883245-53991452 GCA_021015155.1 Magnolia officinalis
ACTTGAATTTCATGTCATGCATCAACACCCCACTGTTAGTTCACACTTCAGTGTTAGCCACCCCCACTAGGGAATCGATACCAAGACCTCAGTGTTGAAACAAGGTATCTATCACTCAGTCTACCACTTGAGCTATGGATCCGGATGTCCTGGAGGAAATTCTTGTTGAAGACTTTTGTTAGCAATTTGTGTCGGATTAGGGATTGTTGGTAACACGTTAGTGGGTGTTGCCCTAACCATAAGGCCCACCTTGATAGATGTGTTATACATCAATGCAGCTGTCCATCAATTTTTACATCTCATTTTTTGGGCATGGTATCGAAAATGCAGCGGATCCAAATCTCAAGTGGACTAAATAGTAAGGATTCGTTAAAAACTTTTTGTAGGCCACAAAAGGGTCTCTTTTTTTTTTTTTTCCTTCATCCTGGTCTATGGGAACTTATCAACAAGGCTGGATGTTAAATAAATATTAACAGGGCTTAGTAAGTTTTTAATGGTGAGCATTCGATGACCATTATTTCTTGTGATGTGATCCACTTAAGATTTGTCTGCCTAAAATTTTGGAGCATAGCTTAAAATGATCTATAAAAACAGATGGACAGTGTAGGTATGCAACACATGTTGGAGGCCTTGCACAAAACCTTAAGATCTAACCCTCCAGAACAAACCAGAATTATGGATAATAAAGCAATGAAAACAATCAATGCATCAATCACACACCACACAAGAGATTTTTACGTGGAAAACCCTTCAAGAGGTAAAAACCACGGGACCTCGTCCAGATCAACAATCCACTATAAAGCAGAACGTTACAACCTTCTTCACTCACGCAGGAGTGGATAAACAATAAGAGAAATAGAGAAAACGGAGAGATCTAACCGATTACAAGGACATAGAAGCGCTGAGATATAGATTGCACAGTAGATAACCTCTACGAGCAGAACCTCCCTTCTATAAGCTTCCTCTCTCTCTTTCTCCTTCTCTCTCACCTTTGATAGCCCTAAACCCTTTAGCAAATTCCTTGTAAAGCTTTAGAAAACCCTCTTGTCATTACCTAGAAAACCCTAGGCAACCCCTTTTATAATTTAGGAAACTTCCCTTTCGCATCCCAGTTGCGAAAGGACTCAAATTCGCAGTTTCGCGCAAAATTGCGGAACAAACTGCGTAACCCACGACTAGTCGTGGAGAGTCCACGACCTGTCGAGAGCCACCTACGGCCGATCGAAGACCTCCTACGACCGGTCGAGCACCCTGGAATAAATTATCCCAAACTTGCTGAACTTTGAGTCGTACCACGACTTGAAACCTACGACTGGTCGAACACCAGTCCACTATTGGTCGAGCAGGGCTCACGACCGGTCGAAGACGGGTCAAAAAAATCCATCAAATCTCCCCCTTTTTGACCCAGGAGGGATCCACCTTCTTCAAGCCATCCAGGTTTCTACAAACCTCATACTTGCCCTTGAGCAAAGCTTTGGTCATCATGTCTGACCCATTATCGTCCGTGTGGACCTTCTCAAGCTGTAACACTTTTTGTTCCAAAATATCCCTGATCCAGTGATACCGAACCTCTATGTGCTTCGACTTGGAATGCTGACTTGGATTCTTGCTCAAGTGTATAACACTCTGACTATCGCAATAGACCACGTGCTCCTCCTGCTTTATCTAAGTTCCTGTAGGAGCCTTTTCATCCAAAGCATCTTTTTACATGCCTCTGTGACTGCAATGTATTCGGCCTCTGTCGTTGATAATGCTATGAACTTCTGTAGCTTGCTCTGCCAAGAAACCGCTCCCCCTGCAAACGTGAATATGAACCCCGATGTAGACTTCCTTAAGTCTATGTCACCTACCATATCTGCATCTGTGTAGCCCTCTAACACAGGTTTACCGTCACCATAGCATAGGCTCAACCTGGATGAGCCTCTTAGATACTACAGTATCCACTTCACCACTGCCCAATGCTCTTTGCCAGGATTGGTAAGGTATCGGCTGACAACACCAACTGCATATGCTATGTCTGGGTGTGTACATACCATAGTATACATCAAACTTCCTACCACTAACGCGTAGGGTATCTTCTGCATCTCTTCCACCTCTGCCTTCGTCTTGGGACACTGCCTGTCACTCAATCTGAAGTGACCATCTAGTGGAGTACTGACCGGCTTTGCTGCATTCATATTGAACCGCTCTAGGACTTTCTCAATATACCGCTCTTGTGACAGCCAGAGCTTCCTGCTGCTTCTGTCACAGGTTATCTCCATTCCTAGGATCTGTCTAGCTGGGCCCAAGTCTTTCATCGCAAAAGACTTGCCCAACTCCTGTTTCAGCCTGTCGATCTTCTTGATGTCTTTCCCTATGATGAGCATGTCATCAAAGTATAAGAGCAGAACTAAGAAATCACCATTTGAGAACTTGCGCGTGAACACACAGTGGTCCGACTCATTCTGTCATACCCATTTTCAACATAAATGAGTCGAACTTCTTGTACCATTGCCGTGGAACTTGTTTCAGCCCATACAACTCTTCCTCAGCTTACACACCATATGCTCCTTGCCCTTGACTTCGAACCCCTCTGGTTGGTGCATGTAGATCTCTTCTTCCAGGTCACCATGGAGAAAGGCAGTTTTAACAACGTCCAACTGCTCTATCTCCAGATCCATGCTAGCCGCCAACCCAAGCAACACCCGTATGGATGTCATCTTCACCACTGGTGAGAATATCTCCTCGAAGTCTATGCCTTTCCTCTGACCAACCCTTTCACCACAACACAGTCTGGCCTTGAACCTCGTCTGCGAATTCTTCTGCTCAACCTTCTTTCTGAACACCCACTTGTTGCTCAAAGCTTTCTTGCCTTTAGGCAATTTCACCATATCATAGGTGTGGTTCTTATGCAAGGATTTCATCTCCTCTTGCATAGCTTTCAACCACTCCCCCTTATGCTCGTCGGCTAGGGCCTTAGAATAATCTTCTGGCTCTCCCCCATCAGTCAGCATAATGTACTCATGTGGCGAGTACCTCTTGGACGACTGTTTGTCCCTAGATGACCTCCTCACCTGTGGCTCAACAGGTGGATCAAGTGGGGGCTGTTCCCCTGGTCCATCTTCTGAAGGAACTCCCTCGTCCTCTGCACTTTGCTGTACTCCCCCGTCATCAGCACCACGGGAGGAGTAACTGGATCTATGTCCTTAAGCTCTCCTGAACTAGGCTGGTTCTTCTCTGTCTTACCAATGTCTTCTATACACTGATCTTCAAAGAAAACCACAACTCTGCTCCTGACGAGCTTCCTCTCGGTCGGATCCCATAACCTGTAACCAAAATTTTCATCATCGTACCCCAAGAACAGACACTGTCTGATCTTCATATCGAGCTTGGACCTCTCGTCCTTTGGTACGTGAACGGATGCCCTGCATCCAAACACCCTGAGATGACTGTACGATGGATCATGTCCAGTCTACACCTTCTCAGGTACTCCATTCAACGGGGCTGATGGAGACCTATTTATCAAATACACCGCCGTGTGCATTGCTTCTCCCCAGAACGTCTTGGGCAACTTCGCATGGGATAATATGCATCTGATTCTCTCAACAATGGTGCGATTCATTCGCTCAGTTACACCATTATGCTAGGGGGTCTTGGGAACCGTCTGTTCATGCCGTATACCCAAGGACTTGCAGTACTTATGAAAGTCGCCAATGTATTCACCACCATTGTCAGTGCGGATGCACTTCAATGATTTACCTGTCTCTCTCTCGACCATAGCATAAAACAATTTAAATACACCAAAGACCTCGTCCTTGGATTTCAAAGCATAAACCCAAACCCTCCTAGATGCATCATCTATAAAGTAACAAAATACAATGCCCCACCCAAGGTTTTTGTCCTCATAGGACCACAAACATAAGAATAAACCAAATCTAATGCATGCACTTTATTAACATGAGAAGCAGTTTTAACAAATGAAAATCTATGCTGTTTCTCTGATAAACAATCAAGACAGGTTTTGAGAGGTGTACCTGTCACGTCTGGAAGGAGCCGCTTCCTCGCTAGTAGCTGAAGCCCTTTTTCACTCATGTGGCCTAGACGCCTGTGCCACATGTCAATAGCTGAATCTTCCACTGCGTTCAACCCACCCTTGCACATACTGACACTTGCCTTGTAAAGGGTGCAACACTTCTTTCCTCTGGCCACGATCAACGAACCCTTGATGAGCTTCCAGCGCCCACCAGCAAACCGACTTTCATAGCCATCATCATCCAGCCTTCCCGTCGACATCAAGTTGAGGCGAAGGTCTGGGATATGCCTCACATCCCTGAGAACCAATGTGCAGCCCACATCGGTCTTCACACAAATATCACCAACTCCTACGATTTTTGATACGCCGAATTTTCCATCTTCACAGTCCCATAGTCACCTGACTTGTAGCTTGTGAAGAAGTCCTTGTGTGGAGTCGCATGAAAAGAAGCTTTCGAGTCTATCACCCAGTCGGTGTCCTGACTCGTAGCCATGAGACATACATCATGATCTGCAGAAAGAATAACTACAACGTCGTCATCTGAAGCGACCGCAGTAGAATCTGATTCATCTTCCTTCCCTTTTCCTTTCTTGTCATTCTTCTTACCACGACATTCATGCTTGTAGTGGCCCTTCTTGCCACAATTCCAGCAATTAACATCTTTCCTGTTACTCGACTTGCCTCTTGATTTATCTCAGGCCTTCCCGCCCTTCCTGTTCTTTCCTCTCCCCCGTTCCTGTGTCACAAGAGCCTCTTGCTGAGTAGACCCCTGAGACTTCCTCCTTGTCTCCTCATTGAAGAGACAACTGGTTACCTGTTTCATGGATATCTTTCCGTCTGGCGCGGAGTTACTTAGAGACACTACCAATGTCTCCCAACTGTCAGGCAATGAACTAAGCAATAGTAAAGCCTGCAATTCATCATCCAGGACCATCTTCATAGAGGTGAGTTGGTTCACTATATTGCTGACCTCATTTATGTGCTCGGCCATAGAACCACCATCTTTGAACTTGAGATTCACAAGTCGCCTTATCAGAAAAATTTTATTACCGGCTGTCTTCCTCTCATACAGCCTTGTAGTTTCAGCCATAGGCTAGCGCTGAGGTTTCGTAGATACATGGTGGAACACTGAATCATCCAACCATTGTCTAATAAACCCCCCGCCTTTCGGTCCATCTTCTTCCAATCATCATCAGTCATATCCTTGGTTTTTGCTGATATGCCTAAAATTGAGAATATAGGTCCTTGCAATAAAGCAAGTCCTCCATCTTAGCCTTCCATATGGTCCAGTTAGAACCATTGAGGCCGATCATCCTTGATGAGCCACCTTCCATAATTCAAACTGATCCTTCCCGTTCATTGAACTTGGCTCTGATACCACTTTGTTGGGGGCCTTGCACAAACCTTAGGATCTAGCCCTCCAGAACAAACCAGAATTATGGATAATAAAGCAATGAAAACAATAAATGCATCAATCACACACCACACAAGAGATTTTTACGTGGAAAAACCAAAAAGAGAAAAAAAACCCAAGAGGTAAAACCGCAGGACCTCGTCCAGATCAACAATCCACTATAAAGCAGAATGTTACAACCTTCTTCACTCACGCAGGAGTGGATAAACAATAAGAGAAATAAAGAAAACGGAGAGATCTAACCGATTACGAGCACATAGAAGCGCTGAGATATAGATTGCATAGTAAATAACCTTCATGAGCAGAACCTCCCTACTATAAGCTTCCTCTCTCTCTTTCTCCCTCTCTCTCACCTTTGATAGCCCTAAACCCTTTAGAAAATCCCTTGTAAAGCTTTAGGAAACCCTCTTGTCATTACCTAGAAAACCCTAGGCAACCCCTTTTATAGTTTAGGAAACTTCCCTTTTGTATCCCAGTTGCGAAAGGACTCAAATCCGCAGTTTCGCGCAAAATCGCGGAACAAACTGCGTAACCCACGACTAGTCGTGGAGAGTCCACGACCGGTCGAGAGCCACCTACGACCGGTCGAGGACCTCCTACGACCGGTCGAGCACCCCGGAATAAATTATCCCAAACTTGCTGGACTTTGAGTCATACCACGACTCGAAACCCACGACTGGTCGAACACCAACCCATGACCGGTCGAGCAGGGCTCACGACCGGTCGAAGACGGGTCAAAAAAACCCATCACATAAGAGTGTTAGATAAGAGCTTTCCATCAAGTGGGTTAAATTTTTTAGAACTTCTAACTTAAAAATCAAGTGTTTCCCTCCTCAGGTAAACGACTATGTACGAAATAAATGGATGTTTAGAAAGAGTTGTGTTAGCCATTCATTTCTTTTGTATATTGTGCCCGACTCGAGGAGCGAAAAGCTTGATTCTTGATTGTCTCATTCAATGAAAAGCTAGGATCTCACACATGATCCATAGTGGCATGTGCAACTCCATGTGGATGGACATGATTCCATATGCATGTGGGCTTAACCTTTATTTTATGTTTATTTCATATGGTTTTGGACTTGTTTGGTCCCATATGATAGTTGGTGTTACAACATATATAAATGTTCAATTGCAGTAGCTTAGTTTTTGTTTGTGCATAGAGAACTCATCAAGTAGCCAATGTGTCTGGATCCGTTTGCATTCAATCCATGCTTTGAAGCTCATAATTAATGGATGAGTATAGTAATTTCACATGGGTTGGAGTCCTTACCTCAGTGGTAGACTCTGAGGAGTTTCAACATGAGGTCTTAGGTCCGATACCCATAGGTAGTGAAATCCCACTCCGGCCTGCTAACCGTCTTTTGTAGGACATTGATTGATAGATTAGATAGATTAGGAGCTTTATTAGTTTCTACAGTCAGGTATATGCTTTGGCTTCTTTTATAGATTTAAACAATCAAATTCTAGCATAAAACTTTCTGATTTTAGACACAAATTTCATTTCCAATTTTTTTTCCACAACAGAGAGCGTGATGACCTGCGTGTGCAAAGTGCATAGACGGAGTGAGAATGGTGGAATGGGGACTAGACGGTGATGACATGCTTGGATGATATCTTATAATTGTAACAAGAGGATTCTTGAATGTTTTGTTACAAATCTTTCAATATGGAACTGTGTGCTAATATTCATTATATGTTTTGTACTTTAATTTACACAAACAGTTCAATTAATGTTTGATTTATTTCACTGTATCCATTGCCTGCCTCTAATATGTTAGTTGAAAATTGATATAGGATGCAATTTCTTTACAGTACATGCCTAGGAGGGCTTCCATGATTTTTCGTTTTTAGGTATTATATACCCTGAATAATTGAGAGTTTTTCCAGTGAGCTTGGATTTTCGTTTTGCACAATTGGGTCCCATGTTTCAAAGATATGAACGGTTGATATGATTGCAAATGTTCGTAGACAATTTTTTTTTTCTTTGACCTTCTCTTCATTGAATGTAGAATGTTGACGCATTTTTGGCCTTCTCTTCATTGAATGTAGAATGTTGTCACAATTTTTTCTTAATTAATTGCCTAGAATGTTCTTACATTTCTTTCTTAGTTAATTCTTTGACAACTAAGCGGTTGTTTGGAAGGTTGTAAAATTTTAAGTTGTAAACACATCACAATTTCACGTGTAATCAATTTACACGCTATTCCGTTTGGCTTTTAAGTGGTAATTTGTTTACGGGTAAACAGATTGTGTGTTTGGCTAGCCTACAAAGTATTTACAATGAATAAAGTTGGTATTCATACTAAAGAGCTTGGGTGGTGAACCTTCCAAAATCTGCAAATCACATAAAAAAGACTTAATTTTTTCTTAGGACCCTAAGAGAGCATTAAAGCATGTACACACTAAACAGATTGGATGTCTTATACCCATCACAGTGTGCCCTAAATGCAATCTAGAAGTTTTTAATGGTGGACGTCCCATCCTTCCCTCGTGTGGTCCATTCGATAATGGACAAGCTGTTTTTTTAGGGCCACATGAGAGCATCAAGGGAAGTACATGATGGATGGATTAGATGTACCGTATGATGGGTTTTTTGACCTGTCGTCCTTTCGCAACTGGGATGCGCAAGTCCTTTCGCAACTAGGATGCGCAAAGAGTTTCCTAAAACTATAAAAAAGGGTCCCTGGGGTTTTTCTAGGGTATGTTGTGTTGATGAGAAAAACACAAGAGGGCTATCAAAGGTGAGAGAGAGGGGGAGAAAGAGAGAGAGGAAGCTTGTAGAAGGGAGGTTATGCTCGTGGAGGTGATCTACGGTGCAGTCTATATCTCAGCGCTCCTACGTCCTCGTAATCGGTGAGATCTCTCTAGTTTTTCTTTATTCTTTCATTGTTCATCCACTCCTGCGTGAGTGAAGAAGGTTGTAAACGTTTTACTTCATAGTGGATTGTTGATCTGGACGAGGTCCCGTGGTTTTTACCTCTTTGAGGGTTTTCCACGTAAATTCTCTTGTGTGGTGTGTGATTGATGCATTGATTATTTTCATTGCTTTATTATCCATAATTCTGGTTTGTTCTAGAGGGCTAGATCCTAAGTTTTTATGCAAGGCCCCCAACAAAGTGGTATCAGAGCTAGGTTCATTGAATGGGTAGGATCGGTTTTGAATTATGGAAGGTGGCTCAAGGATGATCAGCCTCAATGGTTCTAACTGGACCATATGGAAGGCTAAGATGGAGGACTTGCTTTATTGCGAGGACTTATATTCTCCAATTTTAGGCATATTAACAAAATCCAAGGATATGACTGATGATGATTGGAAGAAGACGGACCGAAAGGCGGTGGGGTTTATTAGACAATGGTTGGATGATTCTGTGTTCCACCATGTCTACAGAAACCTCAGCCGCTAGCCTATGGCTGAAATTACAAGGGCTGTATGAGAGGAAGACAACCGGTAATAAGATTTTTCTGATAAGGCGACTTGTGAATCTCAAATTCAAAGATGGTGGTTCTGTGGCCGAGCACATGAATGAGGTCAGCAATATAGTGAACCAAGTCACCTCTATGAAGATGGTCCTGGATGATGAATTGCAGGCTTTACTATTGCTTAGTTCATTGCCTGACAGTTGGGAGACATTGGTGGTGTCTCTAAGTAACTCTGCGCTAGACGGAAAGATATCTATGGAACAGGTGACTAGCTGTCTCTTCAATGAAGAGACAAGGAGGAAGTCTCAGGGGTCTACTCAGTAAGAGGCTCTTGTGACACAGGAACGGGGGAGAGGAAAGAACAGGAAGGGCGGGAAAGCCCGGGATAAATCAAGAGGCAAGTCGAGTAAAAGAAAAGATGTTGAATGCTGGAATTGTGGCAAGAAGGGCCACTACAAGCATCAATATCGTGGTAAGAAAAACGACAAGAAAGGAAAATGGAAGGAAGATGAATCAGATTCTACTGCGGTCGCTTCAGATGGCGACGTTGTAGTTATTCTTTCTGCAGATCATGACGTATGTCTCACGGCTTCGAGTCAGGACACCGACTGGGTGGTTGACTCGGGAGCTTCTTTTCATGCGACTCCACACAGGGACTCCTTCACAAGCTACAAGTCAAGTGACTATGGGACTGTGAAGATGAGAAATTCTGGCGTATAAAAAATCGTGGGAGTCGGTGATATTTGTGTGAAAACTGATGTGGGCTGCACATTAGTTCTTAGGGATGTGAGGCATATCCCAAACCTTCACCTCAACTTGATGTCGACGGGAAGGCCGGTTTGCTGGTGGGCAATGGAAGCTCATCAAGGGTTCGTTGATCGTGCCCAGAGGGAAGAAGTGTTGCACCCTTTACAAGACAAGTGTCAGCATGTGCAAGGGTGAGTTGAACGCAGCGGAAGATTCAGCTATTGACATGTGGCACAGGGGTCTAGGCCACATGAGTGAAAAAGGGCTTCAGGTACTAGCAAAGAAGCGGTTCCTTCCAGACGTGACAGGTACACATCTCAAAACCTGTCTTGATTGTTTATCAGGGAAACAACATAGAGTTTCATTTATTAAAACTGCTTCTCATGTTAATAAAGTGCATGCATTAGATTTGGTTTATTCTGATGTTTGTGGTCCTATGAGGACAAAAACCTTAGGTGGGGCATTGTATTTTGTTACTTTTATAGATGATGCATCTAGGAGGGTTTGGGCTTATGCTTTGAAATCCAAGGATGAGGTCTTTGGTGTGTTTAAATTGTTTCATGCTATGGTCGAGAGAGAGACAGGTAGACCATTGAAGTGCATCCGCACTGACAATGGTGGTGAATATATTGGCGACTTTCACGAGTACTGCAAGTCCATGGGTATACGGCATGAACAGACGGTTCCTAAGACCCCCCAGTATAATGGTGTAGCTGAGCGAATGAATCGCACCATTGTTGAGAGAATCAGATGCATGTTATCCCATGCGAAATTGTCCAAGATGTTCTGGGGAGAAGCAATGCACACGGCGGTTGTGATTTGATAAACAGGTCTCCATCAGCCCCGTTGAATAGAGAAGTACCTGAGAAGGTGTGGACTGGACATAATCCATCATACAGTCATCTCAGGTGTGTTGGATGCAGGGCATCTGTTCACGTACCAAAGGACGAGAGGTCCAAGCTCGATATGAAGATCAGACAGTGTGTGTTCTTGGGGTACGGTGATGAAAAGTTCGGTTATAGATGTGGGATCCGACCGAGAGGAAGCTCGTCAGGAGTAGAGATGTGGTTTTTTTTGAAGATCAGTGTATAGAAGACATTGGTAAGTCAGAGAAGAATCAGCCTAGTTCAGGTGAGCTAGAGGACATGGATCCGATATTCCTCCTGTGGTGCCTGATGACGGGGGAGTACAGCAAGGTGCAGAGGACGAGGGAGAGTTCCTTTAGAAGATGGACCAGGGGAGCAGCCCCTACTTGATCCACCTGTTGAGCCACAGGTGAGGAGGTCATCTAGGGATAGACAGCCGTCCAAGAGGTACTCGCCACATGAGTACATTATGCTGACTGATGGGGGAGAGCCAGAAGATTATTCTTAGGCCCTAGCCGACGAGCATAAGGGGTAGTGGTTGAAAACTATGCAAGAGGAGATGAAATCCTTGCATAAGAACCACACCTATGACATGGTGAAACTGTCTAAGGGCAAGAAAGCTTTGAGCAACAAGTGGGTGTTCAGAAAGAAGGTTGAGCAGAAGAATTCACAGACAAGGTTCAAGGCCAGACTTGTGGTGAAAGGTTTTTGTAACGCCTGAAAATCAGGGGTCGAGCATAAATTCAACTCCCGAGTTCCAGAACATCACTTATGCCAACAAATGAATGATGATTGAATGTTGACTGTATTCGTGCATTGAACATGAGTGAGATTAAGCCAAAACAGCATATCATACTCCAGAGACAGTTAAATTTGCAAGCGGAAGACTGTGATAGATAGATAAAAATATAACTATGATGAGTCTCTAGAGTGTGATAACATTACCAGGTTAAATAATTACAAGTACAGTTCTAAGATATACCAAATGTGAGAAGTGTAATGTCTCCTATCCTAAGTACCATAGCCCCGTCAATACAATATAGGTCTTCATTGACCTGCTAGAGCGATACAGATAGGAGAACTCCTCCTATCATCATAGAAGTAGTCCGGCTCTGCTTCACAAGCATCGCCATCACCTGAAACTCAACAAATCTGGTTGGTGTGTACAACACGTCCCGTAATGTGGGAGTGAGTGATCAACTTAGTGGAACAGTAAAGCATAGGTTAACATGTTATCAACTCAGTCAAGCAATAATGATAAAACAGTACAATCGACAATTCTACTACTTTATTAATGCAAGTATGAATGACATGTTGCCAACCACCCTCATGCGACATCATCTTACGTTCGCGAATGCATAACTCCCTCAGTGCTCCACATCTACAAGGCACATGCGGTACAATGATGCGCGTGATTTCCGAGTTGTTATTAGTCCGTTTCAAACAGCAATATTGGGAAACTAAGGTACCTCCCTTGTATCATTCCCAAACATGATCCATTCTAGGGTTGTCAGTCCTAGTTAATATCAGACGACGGTGTGTTTTCTAGGTCACTGCAAAGGCTGTTACGCCCAAAGGTTGCACCGCTCCCCCATCACCTTTTTAACGATTCATCACTATAAAGAAACAGGCCTAATTCACACTCTATACACCGCGGCAAAACTCTAAGGCTCACCGCGATTCCAGAGTATGCTCGAGGTCACACAAAGGGCTGCCAGGGCTGTTGCTCGCATTCGTTGCACCGCTCCCCCATCACCTTATCAATGTAGGCCGACAGCACGAATATAGTGTCCATACCACCATAATCGGCTCACGAGTTTGGTGCTCACTGGGTACTACGGGGAGGCATGTGCACCAGCGTAGGCCGACAGCTCGACCACGGTGTCCCATACCACCATGTCCGGCTCAGGAGTCTTAGAGGATCGAGGTGTACCATGGTTAAAAAGGATTCCACTGGTAAGTTTGGTACCCTAGGTTCAAGCAGAGGTTCAAACATGGTGAACATACATAAGACAGATCGGGTTACTTGACGAGCTCGGCTAGCTTGAGCGCACAACAAGTTGAACGACATGAAGTGCATAAGCACTTCGCGTGGCCAACCACTATCGTCAACCGAAGTACGACTCGGGTTCGTCGAACACATCTCACGTGGCAAATGAATCACAGCCACGAAATGAATTTGGTACCGATTGTTTGGACTATAATCATAGCCCCAAACACAATCAAGTGCAGATAGAAAAACAGTAGTAGATCAAGATTCAACTCATACAATCAAAGGTCTGGTATTATCCATTAGGGCTACCAAGGCTGTTGCATGCACTCGTTGCTCCACTCCCCCATCACCCATGACGGATCATTACAACGTAAATATAAACTTAAACCATATGAATTACATAGTTAAAATCATAAAGCAGTTGAGCATGTTATGAATCACAACACAAGCATGAGTTTGTATAAGTTCAATTCCTAATCACACAAAACTATCCAAGGAGATCATACAAATAGTTTAAAGAGGTTGAGAATCATATCTCAACACCCTTTTACATTACAATTTGCTAACTACTACTTGAGACATTTCAAGAAAACACTTAAACAAAACAACATTAACATACATGACATATGTCGAGCACATAGGCATTAGGCCAAATCCTTTCACTAGGGAGTTGCCCAATCATAACACGCGTACAACCACGATGGATAGTCATGGCAAGCAGGAATCCAAGTTCCATATTCATTCAGTCACTTCCACAAACACTTGGCCACACACATTTAGCATATATAGTGTATTGGCCGTGGCGTGATTTAGGGCAAATCCTTTCGTCAAAGGGGTATCGCCAATACAACAATCATGAATCCATGACAATTAGTTATGGTGAGCACGAATGAGAATTTTATACTCATTCAGTCATTTTCACAATCACTTAGAATACACTATTACAACATACATGGTGTATGTTAGCAAAAAATGTATTAGGCTATCCTTTAGCCAAGCGAGTATTTTATCCCTGTATAATATATACTAAACAAATAATCATGATAAATACATCTCCAAAATTTATACGTATACAGTATTTTCTAAAATACGTATTTCAACATACATAGTGTATATAAGTAAAACATGTATTTAGGCGAATCCTTTGCCCCATAAGTATTTTATCCATATATCGTATATTCATATAACAATATAACATGTCAAACACATTTTCAAACAATATACGTATACCGTACTTTCTACAAATACCTAGAGTATGTAGAATTCCATATTTTTCATCTTTAATCGAAACGGAAAACAGATAGCACTTTGTACATGTGCAATTGCATGCAGATCATGAATATCATTATCTGACATTGAAAGCATTGAAAACCATAACCTATACACCTAAAGTCTGCACCTTTTGTCGTAGAATCGTAACAGAGTCGATGGGTTTGCTAAGCTTCCGTATTTGGCAGTTTGGCAACCTATAGAACGAAATAGGTTAGCTATTTCACAACCTACAACTGTCTAAACTCCAAAACAGATTAGGGTTAGGGTTCCTTACCTAAAAATGACGCCGGAAACGCCGGCAAAGCGATGAGAAATCAGGGCGGTGGAGCCCGAATAGCGGCAGGGAAGAGTGGCGGGGAGATTCTCCACATCTCCCACACTTTCTCTCTCTTTTCTCCTCTCAATCTCAAATTCGTATGGCTGCCATGAGAGAGGGTTTAAGGCCTTATATAGCCTAAAAACTAACCGAAATAGACTTATATTCAAAGTATACTTACATTATAACCAAATCGGCATTGTTTCAGCTCAAAAGAGGGTTTTTACGGGCCTCCTTGAGCCATAGGTCGGACTTAAGCTCACTAACGCTGGATCTACGTTCTATTAAGTTTTCATTTCAGTGAAATTTTCAGATCACGCGTGGCGGACCAGTTTCAGTTCAACGGTCAGCGGATCTCGATCAGAGATTTCGAGTACATGTAAATGTGTATGAAATTTCTCCTGATCCGAGGGTGTAATTTGGTCTGATTCTGACGGTCTGGTTGCTTAATACTGATCCGCAAGCGAGTGGTGCCAGATCACTATTGAAGATATTTATTTTGTAAAGAAAAGAGTGATTTTCACACTCCCTCGCTCCGGACTCAAGCGAATGACCGTGGGACATTGTCTGGACCTGATTTCGAGGTGGTTGTCAAGCCCAGTGAGGCGGTCCTAGTTCCTTAACTTCGTGTTAATCGAACTTCCGACCTGCGGTCCAGATCCGATAAGGAGTTTCGAGATGCTCCCGAGAGCAAAACGGGGTAATAAGATTGATCCTAGATTTTAGGTAACCTAGCGTCAATGATTCTGCAAGTTTTGGGTCTTGCAGATCGTATTTAAAGCGATTGGTGTGTAATTCACAGGTACTCTAGTTTAACACTAGCTAATTCTCGCCTAATTTCTAAAGGATTTAGTCCTGTATAATTTTTGTCTGAGGTGGGTACCTGGGCCTTTGTAATTGTATATAAAGTGATCCAAGTTATACTACTTAGCTAGTTTAAGTTAGTGTCTAGGATGAAAGTACTTAGAAAGATTGAAGAGCAAGGTGGTGAAGGATGGGATTTGTGAAAGAAATGGGTTCACAAGCGATTTTAGCCTTTGGGACTGAGTTTTGACAAGTTGATAAGGTGTTAGGATCGACCCATTGCCTAAGGACGTCTAATCCCAGGTTGGCAAAAATCCGGGATGTTACAGTTTTGGTCAGAGGAAAGGCATAGACTTCGAGGAGATATTCTCACCAGTGGTGAAGATGACATCCATACGGGTGTTGCTTGGCTTGGCGGCTAGCATGGATCTAAAGATAGAGCAGTTAGATGTTAAAACTGTCTTTCTCCATGGTGACCTGGAAGAAGAGATCTATATGCACCAACCAGAGGGGTTCGAAGTCAAGGGCAAGAAGCATATGGTGTGTAGGCTGAGGAAGAGTTTGTATGGGCTGAAACAAGCTCTACGGCAATGGTACAAAGTTCGACTCATTTATGTTGAAACATGGGTATGACAGAACGGAGTCGGACCACTGTGTGTTCACGCACAAGTTCTCAGATGGTGATTTCTTAGTTCTGCTATTATACGTTGATGACATGCTCATCATGGAAAAAGACATCAAGAAGATCGACAGGCTGAAACAGGAGTTGGGCAAGTCTTTTGCGATGAAAGACTTGGGCCCGGCTAGATAGATCCTAGGAATGGAGATAACCCGTGATAGAAGCAGCATGAAGCTCTGGCTGTCACAAGAGCGGTATATTGAGAAAGTCCTAGAGCGTTCAAAATGAATGCAGCGAAGCCAGTCAATACTCCACTAGATGGTCACTTCAGATTGAGCGACAGACAATGTCCCAAGACAAAGGCAAAGGTGGAAGAGATGCAGAAGATACCCTACGCGTCAGCTGTAGGAAGTTTGATGTATGCTATGGTGTGTACACGCCCAGACATAGCATATGCGGTTGGTGTTGTCAGCCGGTATCTTGCCAATCCCGCCAAAGAGCATTAGGCAGCGGTGAAGTGGATATTGCGGTATCTAAGAGGCTCGTCCAGGTTGAGCCTATGCTATGGTGACGGTAAACCTGTGTTAGAGGGCTACACAGATGCAGATATGGCAGGTGACATAGACTTAAGGAAGTCTAAATCGGGGTTCATGTTCACGTTTGCAGGGTGAGTGGTTTCTTGGTAGAGCAAGCTATAAAAGGTCGTAGCATTGTCGACGACAGAGGCTGAATACATTGCAGTCACAGAGACATGTAAAGAGATGCTTTGGATGAAAAGGCTCCTACAGGAACTTAGCCTAAAGCAGGAGGAGCACGTGGTCTATTGCGATAGTCAGAGTGCTATACACTTGAGCAAGAATCCAAGTCAGCATTCCAAGTAAAAGCACATAGAGATTCGATATCACTGGATCAGGGATACTTTGGAAAAGAAGGTGTTACAGCTTGAGAAGGTCCACACGGATGATAATGCTTCAGATATGATGACCAAGGCCTTGCTCAAGGGCAAGTTTGAGGTTTGTAGAAACCTGGCTGGCTTAAAGAAGGTGAATCCCTCCTGGGTCAAAAAGGGGGAGATTTGATAGATTTTTTGACCTGTCGTCCTTTCGCAACTGGGATGTGCAAGTCCTTTCGCAAATGGGATGCGCAAAGTCCTTTCACAACTAGGATGCGCAAGTCCTTTCGCAACTAGGATGCGGAAAAGAGTTTCCTAAAACTATAAAAAAGGGTCCCTAGGGTTTTTCTAGGATATGTTGTGTTGATGAGAAAAATACAAGAGGGCTATCAAAGGTGAGAGAGAGGGGAGAAAGAGAGAGAGGAAGCTTGTAGAAGGGAGGTTATGCTCGTGGAGGTGATCTACGGTGCAGTCTATATCTCAGCGCTCCTACGTCCTCGTAATCGGTGAGATCTCTCTGGTTTCTTTATTCTTTCATTGTTCATCCACTCCTGCGTGAGTGAAGAAGGTTGTAAACGTTTTACTTCATAGTGGATTGTTGATCCTGACGAGGTCCCGTGGTTTTTACCACTTTGAGGGTTTTCACGTTAAAATTCTCTTGTGTGGTGTGTGATTGATGCATTGATTATTTTCATTGCTTTATTATCCATAATTCTGGTTTGTTCTGGAGGGCTAGATCCTAAGGTTTTGTGCAAGGCCCCCAACACCGTACACATTACGGCGGCCCCCACATATCATGAGTGTATATTATCCATTGTGTTCTAACATGTATAATGTCTTTTTAGCTGTAAAGATTTTATCCGTAACTTGAAACATGACTTTTTACCAGGTTTTATATTGCAGCTTTTAGCTGCAATCGGTTTACATCTTGTAAAGGCTTTATAGGCAAATACATGCATCCAAACAACCCCTGTAATCAGATTACTTGTAATCCCTTTACAACTCAAGGATTTTACAGGCATCCAAATGATCCCTAATTAAAGGATTAGGGATTACACATCTCAAAGAATAATTGAAGGATTGACATGTTTTATGGGGCATCCAAATTGAGCAACATATCAACAGTTCATATCACCGTACTACATGCTCCATTGTTTTGAAACGGTGATCTTAACCATCTAATTAATCACTGGATAGGAACTGGGCAACTTATATCTATCAAACTAGAAAAGTTCCATCATTCTCCAGACCATCCATCATGTGAGGCCCGCCTTGATCATCAATTTCTCCCAAAAATTACTTTTGATAAGATGTTCCGAACCACCATGCAATCAAAGGCAAAGAAATGGGCAATCCATATTATATATACCAGAAAAAGGCATAACCATTGTCTATCATACAAGACCATCTTTGATTGTCCATCTCTCCCTCTCTCTCTTTGAAGAAAAAAAAATACTTTCATGGAATAAGTCTAACCATCTGAGCAATTACTTTGAGACGGTCGATATTAATTATACTAAAAAGTTATCTTTTAGGGTATTAGGGAGAGAGTCTCCTCCTAGGCAATGAGTTTAAATCAATAACCCACTTAGGTTTTATCAAAATTATAAATAAAATCGATTATAACTCTCAAAAACTTTTCTAAAATGGAGTTTCCATGTGTATGATGGTTCTAATCTTTGTATAGTATGTTTCAGTTTTCAAATATCTAAACTACCTTAGGTGGGAAAAATCCCTTGGATCCTATGACATGGAATGTTTAGCCTTTTCTCATTGGGCGTGAATTGACACACATTTCTTATGGATAAAGACTTTCTCTTTTTTATTTATTTATTTTTATTTTTTATTTTTGTGGTATGTGGGCTAATATAGGGGCACTTTTACACCGGGTTCAAGTGGGGTGGTGTTGAGGGTCAAATATTATATATTAGACCCCAGTTATTACTTAGTTTTATAGACATGATAATACTTAACGCTCTATTTTAATCGTGTTTTTGTTACATGGTGAATTTAAAAGCTTGGACTGAAAAAGGTATTAAAAGCATGATTTAACGCTCTAAAATCACCAAGGCAAGGGGTGAATCTTAGGGACCGAGATTGAAGAATTCACAGCCAAAGATCCGAGAAAAGTGATTGATGATAAAGAAGCCTGAAAATCATCCTGAATGCAAGATCACAGGGTATCCACCATCCGTTTGGTTCGAAACTTTATATCTGGCCTGTGGACCCTAAATTAACCGTACACGTCAAAATTCAGCCCTTGGATCCCTGTGAAAGTGGCCCAACGGATAGATCAGCCCATAAATCATAGATATGGGGCCCAACTGATATATGGATGTGCTTCAATTTTGGTCTCAACCCCTTAAATTAGATGAGAAAGCAAATGGACGGCTTAGATTTCTCATACACATCATTGAGGGCCCTTCAGCGTGTCCGGTTCTGCTACAGAGTCAGTTCTCCACCGACCGACCCAGCCACCGACCCTGCTGCCTTTATAAAAGGGAGAGAAAGAGAGAGGGGATCATCATCTGGGACGTGGAGCAAAGGCGGGAGCGAGAGAGAGATAGCTTGGGACAACTTGGGTTCCTTCTTCCTTTTCCTTCATTGCTTTCTTTATTTATTTCCTTTTGATGTTATTTTTAAAAGATTTTAGCCTGACCATGTCTATAATGGGCTAAACTACTTAGATAGGGCTAAGAGGTAAAGCTTGTAGTGTGATGAGAGACTTTTCTTTATGCCTTTGATTCAGGTTTAAGTTGAATTGATTTTTATTCTAGTTTGATTATAAGGAATGTCTTTAGTTTTCAATGGTTTGTTATGACTTAAATTGCAATGGATCTACGATAGCTTTGAGTATGTTCCTTTCATTATTGTGATTATGAAGTTAGAAAGCCCCGTTGTTCACCATCGTCTCATGGACATGGTTGGATGACGGAACCCTTCTTAACGTTCATAACTCTTGCAGATTGGTTGTGGATTGACTAAATTCTGTTGTTTACTTTGTCTCATAGGCATGGTTTTGTGATGGAATCAATTCTAATCTTCGTACCTCTCATCTCTTGAAAACTGGATCAAAGGAAGTTCAGATTTGGTTTTTAATGATATATCTTTCAACTGGATGAAGATGAGACTCTAAATCCAGTTGTGTTCTTGAATCAAGCATAGATCTCCTTGATCTCTACAAGTGGATCCTTGGAAACCCTAGTTTCCCACATTTGAATTTTACAAAGTTTAGTTAATTAAATTCACAATTATTCTCTTAATTCTCTCTGATTTAGATTATATCTTCGCCTAGTTCTAGTTCAAGTTACTTTCAGATTTCGTACAAGGATCAGTCCCTATGGATTTGACCTCGGTCTTACCGAGATTATTACTACATCGCAATCCTATACTTGGGGTGTGAATAGGTAGGCTGTGGGATGCAGGGCCACACTGCACTCAGGGTGGGCGGCTCGTATGCGGCGGGTGTCTTGTGTGAGGCAGGCCCCATCCGTGCGAGGTGGGTGGCTCATGTGAAGTGTAACCTATGTGAAGTGGGGCCCACGAGGGGGGTTCGGCCGATGTCCTAAACCATAGGATGTGGGGCATAAGCTATGAGATAAAGGGATTGATTGACCATGCTCTATCAGTTCGAGCTTTTAGAGCAATTAGTTAATTGTCCTACATCAAAGTGGTATCAGCCCGAGCGGTCTCATGTTCGAACCCCCAACAATAAAGTTTGAACTGAGTGCATTGTCTACTACCTCTTTATATCACTCTCCACAACATATAATAATGAAAAATACATCAACATACAAGTATTACTTGGTGTGGCTCATGTGAAGTGGAACCCATGTGACGTGCGGCCCACGAGGGGGGTTTGGCCGACCCAACAACAAAGTTTGAGCCGAGTGCATTG
The DNA here is from genome assembly GCA_021015155.1 of Magnolia officinalis. Lineage (NCBI taxonomy): Eukaryota > Viridiplantae > Streptophyta > Magnoliopsida > Magnoliales > Magnoliaceae > Magnolia > Magnolia officinalis. The sequence goes on from JAJHSJ010000011.1 coordinate 53,903,499, forward strand.
TATACTACCTCTTTATATCACTCCCCACAACATATGATGATGAAAAATACATTAGCATACAAGTATTACTTGGTGCAAGCAGAGTCAGAATCATGTTAAACATTGCAAAATTTGAAAGTTGCAGATTGACGACATATGAAATTTCAACGTACTAGATTTATTTATATTTGCATTGATTTAGTCATCAATGTTCCAATTTTGATTGGATGAAACACACGGCTATACAAGTAAATGCATATAAAAGGAGAAGTTGGCAATTCAGAATAAATTGTACTTATTAGGCCCAATTACCTTCTACAGCCATGATGGGCAACTTTCACACAGACAACTCTCTTTTTGAAATCAGAATACCATCACTGTCTGCATATAGCCATTCTCCATCGTGAATCCAGTCACCTCCTATGTGAACAGAAACATGTTTTTCACCTATGCCTTTTTTGTTGGATTTCAATGGATGAGATGCCAAGGCTCTAACTCCAATATCACAGCCATTAATCTCATCAACGTCTCTAATGCACCCATTCACCAAAATACCAGCCCACCTCATGTTTTGGGCTAACTGTCCTAAGTTCCCTCCTACTAGGGCGCACCTCATGCTTCCTCCACCATCTATGACTAGAACCCTTCCATCCCCTCTAGTCTCAAGAAGCTCTCTTACCAATACATTGTCCTCAAACACCTTAACGGTGACAATAGGGCCAGAGAACACTCGGCATTGTCCATAGATATTGAAGATCGGTTGAAGAACTCGCAGCTCCCCACTGGCCAAAAGCGTGGTGTTTGCATCACAAAGTTCTGCAGTTGCTGTGGCAGCCATGTCCCTGCAGTTACCACCTAATGTAAATGAATCGTTAGATGCAATCAGTGTTCGAAGTATCGGTATCGCTATAAATTTCGGTGGCTAGGGATATAGAAACAATATCGATATCGTCGATTATATTGCTAATAACCGGAAATGGAGGAAAACATGGGAAAAACGGTAGAATTTTTGGCGAAACTTCAGATGTTAAAATGTACATATTTGCTTATTTAAAATAAAAAAATTACAAAAAGAATGCATATATAACAAGTTTCCATTTAATGAGACCTTAAAAGCATGTTCTGTTATAAGAAATCAGTCCAACCATCCCCTCCGGCCTATTTAACCATCCAACCTTCCATCTAAGCATCCATTGATATTGTAAAATATCAACAACATATGATATTTCACCAAGAAATTATCAATAATTGGAAAGGAAATGAAAGATTGTGGTCTAATATTACATGTTACGATCTCGATATTATCAATATTATCAATGACAAATTAAACACTACATACAACCATGTGTCCATGAAAAAAATTGGAAAAAAAATCCTAATAAACAAAATTTTGATGATATCAATATGTTGGTGATGTTATTGAAATATTGTCAATACACTTATGGTACAAGCATTACCTAGAATTTACATAGTCGAAAATATTGGTAATACATTGGCGATATTGATGCATTGGCAATACAAGTGACACTTAGAATTTACATAGTTGAATATAGTGACGATTGCATTAGCGATATTGATATGTTGCCAATACTTAGCAATACATTGCTAATACCTAGAATTTCTGATACTACCAACGTTATTGGTATCGCTACCAGTGTTATCGGTATCACTGAGCTAGATATAAAGATAATATTGGAGATAATTCAAACACTGGATCATGCAATATATATCTAATCAAGGTCTTTGTTACCTATTCTGCCACAACTACATAAACCGATAATTCTAGTTTCCAAACAGGACAATAAAACTCAGAAGCATAACATCAGATGATGATGAGTTATCAGATTATGTGCAGGCACATGGAAAAACTCACACAAACATATACACACACCTGGCTGACCAAAGCAGTCTACAATTAGATATACAATCTTAGAATCTGAGGTTTCTAGGCCACATTCCTTTATACACAACACATATGCCAACTTGGAAACATTGTGAGAAATCGGAGCGACAGAGTGGCGCATAAGGTAGTATTTACCATGATGAGGAAATGGTGCAAAAATCAGAGGGGTTTGTTCATCAGGCATGCCACTTTTGTATGTAAAAAATGTGAACTAGTGACAGGTTCTTTTTAAAAATCATGTCTTCTTCCTCTTCTTCTTTATTTTTTTTTTTTTATTTTTAAAATTTTAAAATTTTAATTATTATTATTATTATTTTTTAAGGGTGTCACAATGATGAGTTGAACAGCCTGATTTTAGTGCTAGGTTAACTTTCTGGTGAGGTCCACCTTAGCCACTGATCATATGTCCTACACGTTAGCCAGGCTGGCACCTTTGCTGCATATAGAGAGTGTGAATGTAACGCTAGCAAACCTCCAATGTTATATTCCAACAACTTTGAAATTTGAGTTGAATCTATAAAACAACAATTCATGATTCATACAGATGTTTAAAAAAAAAAAACAATCATGTGAGGCGACAATACTACAAATATAAGTGAATTACACATCCAGATGGAATCCCATTGAGACTATGTTTTGAGTCTTAGACTTAACAAAGGTAGGAGCAAAAGATAAATGGATGCAAATTACACGTCTATAGATGAAGGGGCTGTTTGGGTGCCACTTAAAAATGAGTTTATCTCAACCATTTAATTGATACTATATATTATAGAGCAACTTTCTTTGTATGGGTTATAGATTTAACCAACAATTTTCATAAACCATGATCTCTTGATGTTAGCTAAGATGAGATGAAATTTGAAGTAGCACCCAAGCATTCCCTACATGACTTCAAAGTCGGCCTCGGGCATCCAGCAAACATCGGAAATGGCGATTGATTGTTATGGCAGACTGTTATGGTGCTTCTATATTGTGCCTATAATTCATTACAATCCAAAACACAAGATAGAGATCATGGGAGTAGTAGTTAAACTTTGACTTTGACTACAACAGAAAATGCCTAATGAGGTGCTTGGAATAAGCATATGAGATTTTCTTGTCTTTGATATAGTACTTTTAATGTAGGGGCATTTTCACACCGGGCTCAAGTGGGATTGCCTGTGGGATGCAGGGGCACATTTGGGGTGGGCTAATGCAGGGACGTTTTCACGCCGAGCTCGAGTGGGGTAGCCCGTGGGATGCGGGGATACACTCGGGGTGGGTGACCCATGTGATTTGGGGCCCACGGGGGAGGTCTCATGTTCGAGACTCCTCACTGGGAATGATTAATGCAGGGACATTTCACACCAGGCTCGAGCGGGGTAACCCGTGGGCTGCGGGGACACACTCGGGGTGGGAGGCCCATGCGATTTGGGGCCCACGAGATGTGGGGCCTGGGATATGAGATAAAGAGTTTAATTCCACATACTTTAACCGTTCGAGCTTTTAGAGCAAGTGGTTAATTGTCCTGCATCATGGGCGACCCACGTGAGGCGGCCTGGTGGGTGGCTTGTGTGAAGCGGAATCCATGTGAAGTGAGGCCCACGAGGGGAGTTCGGGCGAGGTCCTAACCCATGTGATGTGGGGCTGAGTTATGAGATAAAGAAATTGATTCGCCACGCTCTATCAATTTGAGCTTTTAGAGCAAGTGGTTAATTGTACCGCATCAAATTAGTATCAGATAGGGATGTCGGGGTGATTAATATAGAGGCACGCTTGTGTGAGGTGGGTGGCTCACGTGAAGCGGAACCCATGTGAAGTGGGGCCCACGAGGGGGGTTCGGGTGGGCCCATGTACTAAAAATACCCAGATTTGAATATCCTATTGGTGAATCTTTGCTCTTTTTCCTCATTGAACATGGATCTTTGCTGTGTTTTTGTTCTTAACTGACTGTTTGCTAGCCCATAGACCACAGTAGCGCTGCCAACAGGCGGTCCTGGGGTTGGTTCCAACTTGGATTTTGAACTAGTCGGGCCAAGCCCAGGCCATTATACCCTAGCCACCAGTTGAAGGGTTAAGATCTTCATGTATGGGAGATTTTCTCAGGATGGGTGAATCTTGATCGGGCCAATAATATCAACAATGTCTACCACTGAAACAGGAGCCCCATGTGTAAAAAATATGAAATTCAAAGAACTCTACAAATTCTCAGTGCAAGTGTTGTATATTAACCCTTGGATCTATCATTAGAACAACATTGCATGTGCCTTCAGGGCCCAACTTTTACTTTGATCCAAACCTTTAGTGGGCCATGAAAAAAGAAAACACTTTCCTCACTTGACTTGCATTTCTCTTTGCTATGGCCCACTAGAGTTTTAGATTAGGGTGAAAATTGGTACCTGTGGTTTCATGGGATGCCACATCACATGGATCGTTTGGATTAAACGCCCATGACACATGTGCAAAGGTGCGCGCATGCACAGGTGTTGGTGAGCACGCACCAAGGTAGGTTTACTTAGGGGTCAGGTCCCATTGTGATGTGTTCATGAAATCCATTCTGATGATTAAGTCTGTAATGAAAATTTAGCCAAAAAGTTGATAAACTATGCAGGTTCATGATTTAAGTGGCCACACCGAGGAAAAGTGGGAGAGGACGCATATCATTGGATTTTTACAAGGCCTACCATGATGTTTATACGAAAACCACTTCAAACATTAACTGACTCATGAAAATTCACGCATAGAGACCAAAATTTAGGCCTATAAGTGATTTAGGTGGGCCACACCCAGTGAAACAGTTTGGATGATGGCCATCTCCACTTAAATGTTTCCGCTCATATGACTCAACTGAATTACGGATGTGGGTGGTTTTTGATATCTATGGCTAAAATTATGTCACTAACCTCACCGTCGGAGTGGATTTAATATTCATCATTGTGGGCCCACCCTGGCCTGGCAAGACTGTCAGGACACGGATTGCATCCTAACCCTGCCACCAGGGGCACTGCTTGTTGGTGCTCGTGGTCCCACAATGACGTCTCTGTTTTATCCAAGCTTTCCATCCATTTTTCCATCTTATTTTATGGCATTAGCTAGAAAACGAGATAGATCTAAATCTCAGTTGGACCACACTATAGGAAAATAGTGGTGATTGAATGTCCACGGTTAAAAACTTCCTAAGAGTCTTGTAACATTTATTAGCTATCCAAGACCTAGACGAAGGGAAAACACAAATATCAGCTTGATCCAAAATTCTTGAGAGCTCTAGAAAATTTTTAATGTTAGTTGTTCAGTCACGACTGATTCCTGTGGTGTGGTCCACCTGAGAATTGGATCTTACTCATGTTTGGTCTAATACCCTTAAATGATATGGAAAAATGGATGGACAATCTGGAACATGCATGTATTATGATAGGCCCACATTGCAGTTTCAACACTGTCCAATATAGGTTGCCACTTGCAAGACTTATGTCAACATGCATGAGACGGGTGGGAAAACCAAGGTGGGATGGCTGGAGATGGCCCAATCGTGATGTGTATGTGAAATCAACTCCAATCATATGGTGCATGAGGAAAACATAGCCATAGGGATCAGACATAAGACACATTCATAATTTATGCTGGACCACATATGTACAAACAATGCAAGGGATGCCCACCATCCAAACTGTTTAACTTGGTGTAGCTCACATAAATCACTATTGGGAATAAAATTTGGTCCCCATACATGAATTTTCACAAGGTAGATAATTTTTGGAGTGAATTCCAGATAAACATCACGGTAGACCCTGTACAAAGTCAACAGTACCCGTCCCCCTCTCCCACTGTTTCCCTTCGGATAGCCCACATATTCAAGGGATGGAATCTTCCAATTAAGGGATTTTTGGTTCATGGGCCATGAGTGGTGGTACAAATCAACAGTCTGGATTACTGATCCATGGGCCCACCAGCACTGCACACATCTTCTAAATAAGTGAGTTACATGTAAACCCTTTACAACTAATAAAACTTAAAAGGCATCCAAACAACCCCCAAAAGACTACTATTTCAGTAACAATTTAAGTAACCAATTGATGAACAGAATCAGTCTATCACTATCTCAGATGCATAAAGCAACATCCCCAAAAGAGGCATAGAACACAATTAGATGATGTTTTCAGATACTATGCAGGAAACCAACATATAATGCTTGATCTTGAAAAAAAATCCTCAGGAATCAAATACCCAAGAAAAGAGATTGAGAACATGAAATGCAGTGATCAGACGAGAGAGAGAGAGAGACGTACTTGGAAATTGAGAAGAAGCTGAAAGAAGAGAGGAAGAATCAAACAACCCCACCTCTGAAAATAGAGTGAATTCGATTCTGTTGAATTTCTTTGGTTTTTCCAAAAATAGAAACACCATCTTTCTCAATTCTCATCCACTCTGCATTGGTTGCTGCGCCATTTGTTAACGCGATGGCAGTTGGAAAGCGTTTTTCCGAGAAGGGAGCGGATTAGGTGAAACCCCAGCCTCACCAAAGACAGTGCGGCCCTTACTGTGAGGCTCACCTTGATGTATTTATTCTATATCTATTCCGTCTATCCATTTTTAAATATCATTTTATGGTATTATACCAAAAATTAATTATATCCAATTATCCTTTGGACCATACCACAGGAATCAGTGGTGATTGAACACCCTATCATTAAAAAATTATTAGGGCGAACTTTAATATTTACGTAGTGTTTATTTGAAATCCAATCTGTTTATAAGGTCACCTAATCCTAGACGAAGGGAAAAAAACAAATATCCTCTTGATTCAAGACTTATGGCCATTAATGGTAAATCACCACTGTTTCCCCCGGCATGGTCCACCTGATAATTGGATCTGATTGAATTTTAGAATGATATATTAAAATAATCAGGAAAAATGAATGGACGGCGTGGATGCATAATAAATATATCAACGTGTGCCCCACGATAAGGGCCGCACCGTCTTTGGTGAGGCCGGGGTCTCACTAATCCGCTCCCTTCCGAGAAAGCTCTGGTATCAGATAAACGTATTCAAAGAGCTTGTTGCAGCAGCGCGAGTATAATTAGAATCATACTCGCGAAGGCAAGTGTTGTTGTGCCACCCGTGTGAAATATCCTCACCGTCCATATGACTTTAAACGATTTATTTATTTGATATATTATAATTTTATCAGTTATATGAGTTACAAATTTACTTCGAATATTGACCATTAGTCGTGTTTCTTTGATCATCTGCTTTATTCATAAATAAATGGACTGCTCTTATCTGATGAACAGACTATATATATATATATATATATCAGAGGGGCATGAACTGTGTAGATGCATGAGGAGACGATTGGATATGGTAGATTTTTGCTCGTGAGTAGGATTTATTTCCTAATCGCACATGTGAATTATACCGGCGCGGACCTAGAAAAGATATCTTGCCCAGCCGGAACAAGCCAGTTTTTAGTTAGGGCCCACAATATATGATGTGATGAAAAACCTGTCATGGATCTAGTCCGTTCATATGGTGGGACTGACATGTATCAAGTATTTAAGTGAAATAAATACCATAAAAATATCCTGAAAATGAAAGGTAAGGGAAATGTAGGTGAGGGTTCAAATGCAAAGAAGGAGATCCTGGTTTGTTAGATGGAGGAAATTTTCTGATTCATTGCTCATCCGTAATTGATTCTACCAGATGAACGATCATGATCACTAAAATGTGGGCCCCAAATATATAAAACACATGCCCGAGCATAAGGGCAGGGTACTCGGTTGGCTCATCATATTCACGTAGGGAACGTCAAAGTCAAGAACGCTGACCGGAAAGGAGCGGGTTAGGGGTGTGACCCCTGCAAAACGTAAGTAAGTGTTTCCCTGACCTTGGGGCCCACCTTGATTAATGTATTATATATCCACGCTCTATCAATTTCTCCGTGTCCTTCTAACAATGAACCAGATCCAAATTTAAGGTGGACCACACCACCACAGGAAATAGTTGCAATTGAACGCCTAACATTAAAAGCTTCCTACGGCCCACTGTAATATTTATTTAAAATCAAATCTATTAATTATAAGTTTACACGGATACGGATGAAGGGAAAACACATATAATAGCTTAATTAATGTATAACTTTTGTGGTGAAGAAGTTTTTAGTGGTCCACGTTCAATCATAACTATTTCATGTAGTGTGGTCCACTGGAGATTTAGATCCGCTTCATTTTTTGACCAGCCTTAAAATAAGCTGGAAAAATGGATTGACAACATGGATACAATACATTCATTAAGGCGGGTCATGAGTACCGGATTAAATGATATTTAATTGAGAATTAATACACTATTATACAATGATTATATGTATGGAAATACCATGGTATTTTTGGTTATCCAATCTAATATTTGGAATTAAATTCTCCACTGGGCAAATCACTGTATTAGCTAAGGAGTTGTTTGATTTTCTAATTACAACTATAATTGGTAATAATTGTTTACTTTCGTTTGGTGAAATTGAAGAGGAAAACTTTAAAACTGTAGAGCCCAACGTGATGTATGTTTCTTTATCCACCAAATATTGAATTTGCCTGGCCCAAACTCAGGCCTTTATACCCTAGCTACCAGTTATAGGGTTGGGATATTCATGTATGGGAGATTCTCTGGATGTGCGAATCTTGGTGGGACCAATAATATCAATAGCTACTTTCTAGCACTGAAACATGAACCCCATGTGTATAAAATATTTATACACATGATCTCTGTGGCGAGCATTGCATACTAACCCTTGGATCCATCGTTAGCATAGTTTAAGTCATTCCTCTCTTATTTTTATTGGGAATGCAATGAAGTATGAAACATATATACCAAAAGGACAATAAATTAGGTAACTATGATTCAAAAACATCCTGAACACATTTCAACAACATCATGCATTTTCCAAATCCATCGAATGCTTGCTAATGTAACAAAAGTACTTCTACTCCAAATCTTTGTGTATGCAGAGAATCATGTGTTGCCAAATGTCTTAAATATGTTTGTAATAGGGTATGTCGACGTCATTGATAGACTGCTCAATTCCATCCAAAAAATCTAAAAAAATCATAGTTAATTGCTGGACAATTTTGGAATTTGTTACTCGATGGCATCGAATGATCTTCGATGTCATCGACTGGTCTTCGATGTATCTTGATGCCATCGAAGGACCCATCGAAGGTACGCGCAATTTTGCGTGTGTGATTTGTTTTCTATTTCGGTTGGATAGTATATATACCGGGCATAATCAGGATTATGACAAGGATTAGAAGGGATTATGGCTTTCTAAATTGTTCTAAAGGGTTCAATGGTATAAGTTGTTCTAAAGGGTTCAAGGGTATAACTAGGGATTCAAAGGAGATTCGAGGGTTGTTTGAATCGGTAAGATTATCTATGTCTAGTAATATTGTTTTCACGGTGGATTACTTGTCAATTTGTGGTGTGGTTTTTTCCAATAAGGGTAAAATTTGGATTGCATTCTTGTTGAGTTTGTTTATCCAATTGGGATTACTTTGCTTGATTATGCTTAGTGTGCTTTCGCGAGTCCCAACAAGTGGTATCTGAGTGAACGTTGGAAATCATATCGAATATGAAAGTAAGGTATTAATAACATCTAACATGAAGTTCAATGTAAAGACGTATTTTGGTAAAAACAATTTTGAACTATGAAAAGTTAAGATAAATGACACAAGTTAGATAATAAAGCTAATATCTCAATCCAGTTGTATCTAACAAATGGGGTCTTTTATAATGTTATGAGAGAGAAAATTGCAGTAAATACATAGGCAAAATTAGAGAATATCTATGTAAAAAAGTCTCTTGAAAATTACTTGTATATGAAGCTACAGTTGTTCAATATGAAGATGATAGAAGGGGTTTACGTCGAGGTCCATATCAGTAACTTTAATAGGCTCATTTGTAAATTGCCGAATGTGGATGAGAGGATGAAAGATGAAGATTAAACACGTATTATACTGAATTCTCTTCTAGAATTTATGAGTCGTTTAAAGACTTTTTGTGCACCAATAGGACGATCATTAGCATTGAGACTGTTACATCAACACTTTAGTCGAAAGTGATAAGGAATAAAAACAGTAACATGAGTGCTTCTACAGATGCACTTATTACGAGGGGGATGAATTCTGAGCGGAATAGTGGATCTTTGCGATCAATATCGAAATCCAAGGGCAAGGGTAATGACAATCTGAAGTGCTAGAATTGTGGTATGATAAGGCATATGAAGAAGGATTATCAGAATCTAAGTTGAGGAAGGAAAAATTAGAGAGTTTTTCTAAAGAGGCCAACACTGTGGAATCTAGTGAGGAGGCGATTGGTGGTGACGTGTTGATCGCATCAAATTTTAGGTATTTCAACAATGAATGAATTTTGTATATAGGGGCTTTGTATTACATCCTCATAGGAGTTGGTTCACCAGTTACAATGAATGTGATGGTGGCCAGGTGTTTATAGGCAATGACTATACTTGTAACGTGTTTGGTGTTGGATCGGTGCGCATCAATATGTTTGATGGCATGAAGCGTATCTTGATACATGTGAGACACATTCCTAAGTTGAAGAAAAGTCTAATATTTTTAGGTGCAGTTAAGGCACTTAGGTACAAATTTACTGGCTTTGATCGTGTCTTTAAAGTTTCAAAGGGGGCACTCGTAATCATGGAAGCACAGATGAATGGTAACCTTTATAGGTTGATTGGAAACACTTCATCGGGTATAGTTGTAATAGCTATCAGATTCCACGTCTGCATGTATGTGGCATGCGTGCCTAAGTCACATGAACGAATGTAGCATGAAGGTACTTTATAAACTTTGTTTGATTCCAATTTTTAAAAGCATTGATTTTAGTATATGTGGGCATTACATATATGGTAAATAGTCAAGGTTGTCTTTTAAGTTTGTGAAACATGTATGTAAGGAGGTTTTGGATTATGTGCATTTTGATGTATGGGGGCCGTCGCTCGAAGTTTCTTGTGGAGGATCATCATGGTTTTGTTATGTTCATTACGACTACTCTATAAAAGTGTGAGTTTATTTTATGAAAAGTAAATCTGAGGTTTTCACCAATTTCAAACAGTGGAAGGCGATGATGGAAAAACAGTCAGGTGGAAAGGTGAATATGTTAAAGACAGATAAGGGTGTAGAATTTACTTATGAGGAATTCAATCAATTTTGTAAGGATCTGAGGCACAACACAGTGCACTACACACCAGAACAGAATGGTGTTGCTGAGCGAATGAATTAGACTCTATTGGAGAGGGTCGGATGCATGAAGAGTAATGCTAGATTGGGCAAGTAAATGTGGACTAAAGCTGTTAATATGGCTTGTTACTTAGTAAATCAGTCCCCTTTTATTATTATAGATTGTAAAATTTCAAAGGAAGTGTAGAGTGGTCAGCAGGTTGATTACTCAAGACTGTGTATTTGGTTGTAATGCTTACTCTCACGTACCATCAGTTGAGAGAGATAATGTAACGTTTAGGAAAAATCCGTACAAAGGCCCGATTACCACCTCAGGCAGAAATACCTAGGGACCGTACTCTGTAGAAATTTAGGCAAAAATTAATTAAGTACTAAACTAAATTAATTAGTGGAATTAACTCGAACCACTATCTATACAAATGGCAAGACCCAAAACCATTAAAATTAATCACTAACTCAACATTACTTGAAAACCTAAGAGAAATCCCAAAACCCAGTTGCTCTCGGGAGCACATTGAAACTCTGTATCGGACCTGAACAGCGCGTCGAGAATCTGATGATCGCGAAACTATAAGGTTATGATCATCTTATTGGGCTTGACAACTATCGCGGGAATCGAGCCCGAATAGTATCTAGAAACGCATAACTTAAGCCCTGAGCAAAGTGTGTGAGAAACACGAATACCTTTGGAAAATGCGTTGAAACTTAAGTGAATTGGGCAATTGGCTTGCGGGCGAAATTGAAGGTTTTACACTGCCAGTTTCTGACCGAACTTCACCTGTGGATCAGGAAAATTTCCCTGCATATATCTGTAAACTTGTGGCCCTGATCGAGTGACAACGACCGTTGGTCTGATACAGGTCTGTCATGACTGATTGGCCTATTCAAACGCGCTGAAATCGCATCCTGGCCTAGATCCATGGTCAGGGAACTTGCTTCGTACTATAGGTGAGTAATGGACCTCCAGATGAGCTCCTTTTGCCCAAAACAGATGCCCTTTGGCTATAACCTAAGTATACCGTGACCCTGGGGCCATTGACATCACTTTTGAGCCTATATAAGGTCCTTAAACCACCCCACCTCTCTCTCATACGAATTTGCTCAAACCCTAGGTGAGAGAAGAGAGAAAAGAGGAGAAAAGAGTAAGGAGAAGAGTGAGAGTTTGGGAGATCATGGCGGTGTTTCTCTCCCACGACTACACGCATTAGATCGCCTCTATATTACGCTACACGACTCGTTCCGATGACGATTTGGCTAAGGAATCCTAACCCTAATCTTGATTTAGGAATCCAAATAGAGGAATCTACGAAATAGGTAACCTATTTCATTGCTTAGGTGTCCAACGTTCGGTTTACGGGAATATAGTGTTCGAACCGAGTTCGAAATGAGTATACCGACGAAAGGTGCGGACTATAAATGTTTATGTTATGGTTTTCATGGCTTTCGATGTCAGTTAATGATTTATGACTGACTTGAATGCTGCCGTATGCACTTAGTTACGTCGTTTTCCATATATTACACATGTATGAACTATGTTGAATGAATATGCATTCCATGTGTTTGTTGAAATGTTTGAATGAAATTACAATTATGATTTCTGCTTGCCATGACTATTAATGTAGAATACATGTTTGTTGTATGTACGACAACTCCTTTGTGAAAGGATTTGCCATAATATATGCTATAACTAATTTAGTTCATGTATGTAGTAATGTGTAGTCTAGGTGTTTAATAAAATGTTTGAATGATAAATTGTTTGATGAATCGCATTTAATAAGGATGTTAAGATAGGATTCTCAATTACCTTATCTATATGTATAATTTCCTTCATGAAATCTTAATTTCAACTACGTGATTTATGGATGAAATACATATGTATAACAACATGTTTAATGTGTTTGATAAAATGCTCAAATGAGAATTATATTTGAATTGTTTGTTAAATGTCGTTATGATTATCACATGTGACTACTTATAGTATTCGTGTATGATTGAGACTACTACGTAGTCCAGGCAATTGGTAACGGTTCCCAATTGAGTAGCCGAACTAGTCTCGCCACATTGGATACGTTCGATGAATCCGAGTCAGACGGTGATTGTCGACAGTGGTTAGGCCATGTGGAATGCTTATGCACTTCATGTCGATTAATCCAGCGTGCGCTCGTACCAATCGAACTTGTTAAATAACTCGATTGGCCTATTGTGTGTTTACCATGTATGGACATTCCTTCTTGAATCTAAGGTACCACTTACCATTGTAAAACCCGTTTCAACCATGGTACCACGATCCGCTAAGACTCATGAGCCAGACATGGTGGTATGGGATACCGTGGTTGAGCTGTCGGCCTACGCTGGGGTGACGAGCCTCCCCGTAGTGACCAGTGAGCAACCCAAACTCGTGAGCCGAATACGGTAGTATGGGACACTGTATTCACGATGTCGGCCTACGTTTAGGTGACGAGCCTCCCGTAGTGACCTCGAGTATAAACACTTGAATTTACCTATCCACTGCTTTTATTAGGGGTGATGCCCTACAACTTGCCTAACGTATGTGATTAACTAGGATTGACGACCCTAGATGGATCTCCACTTGGGTTAATGATATAAAGAGAGGTGTCTTAGCTTCCCGAATCTGCTGTATGAATAAGCCTAATTAAGAACTTGGCTAACACGACCATGCACCGCATTGCATGTGCTTTGGCTAGGAAGCGCACGTTTAGAGAGTTTGTCATGCACGATCGTAAGATGAAGTCGCTGAGGGAGTGCAGGCGAGGGCATGCATCATTACCGCACATCATCCCTGTATTAACCAGAGTAGCTAGGAAATGCTTGTTGTATTACTTCATCATTACTGCTTGATTGAATTGATAACATGTTAACCTTTACCTTATAGTACCATTGAGTTGGTCACTCACTCCCACAGTGAGACGGTATTTTAAAACACCAACCAGACTCTGTTTTAGTTGCAGATGACGATGTGGCTTACGCGACGGAGCCGGATTTCTTAGACGAGGAGGAGTTCTCCTACGTGCAGCTCTCTAGAGGGTCTGTGTAGACCTAGAGCTGCGTCGCCGGGATTACAGGGTTATGGATTAGTTGGACATTACACTTTGACATTTTGTAAATTTTAGAACAATACATGTATATATTCAACCTGGTAACATATTCATACTTTGGGTATTGAGAAACACTTATATACTTTATATACCTATCTCAGTCTTCCGCTTGCTTAATTTAATTATCTCTGGAGTATGATATGCTGTTTTAGTGTAATCCCACTCAGGTTTAATACATTAATATGGATAACATTTAAACATCATTATCTATGTTGCATAAGTGATGCGTTAGATCTCGGGAGTTGAGCTTTGCTCGACCCTCGAAATCTGGGGCGTTACAGATAAGTTGGACTAAAGGGCTAAAAAGTATGTCTTTGTCGGCTATGAAAATGGTGTGAAATGGTATATGTTATATAACCAGGTCACACAGAAAATCATCCTCAGTCATGAGGTCGAATTCAACGAAGGATTCTTGTTCCATAAGAATGAACACAAGGAGGATGAAAAGTTAGTTGTGCATGTTCGGATAGACAAAGATGGGACACATGCTGATTAGAGCTGTACATGAGTAAAACCGAGTCAAGCTTGGCACAGCTCGACTCAGCTTAGCCACTAGCTGACCCTAGCTCAAACTCGGCTCAGCTCGGTAAGCAGCTTGAGCCAGTTCGAGTCAAGTTCAAGCATGTGCGGCATTTTCTCAAACACATGAAGTGGACCTTCAATCACTCACAGTTTGCAAAACAACAACAACAATTTACATGTATTTCATTAGACACTTAGTAGGTTGCATCAAAATTAAGATCTAATGGTAGTTTTATCATGTAATGTTTATTTTTTTGGTAGTGATTTGTTTCATATCCATACCTTCCTCGCCACCGGCCGATCCCAAGGAGAATGTATCCACCTGAAACTACACTTTGTTGAGTCATTTCATCAAACACTTGGTGAGCAACATTAATATCAAAATAACCAAGTCACCGAACAAGTTCGATTCGAGTTGAGGTTCGATCCAAGTTGATTCGAGCTCGGCCAAGCTTGAACTTAGCTCGAAATTTTTTCCAGCTCCAAAAATAAGCTTGATTTGGCTCGAACTCAGTTTCGAGCCGAGTTAAATCAAGCCTTTTCGAGTCGAGTCGAGCGAGTTAACTAAGCTAACTTGGTTTGTGTACAGCTCTCATGCTTGTACTAAGATGCAGATAGAGGTACAAGAGTAGGTTTATCAATCACATGTGAGAAGTAATTCATCAAGGGATCGTAGGTTACCGACGAGATACAGTGATGACTTGAGTGTTGCATTTACCCTCATTACAGTGAGGGAGATCCGTCTACTTTTCAGGAGGCTTTTGACGATGTAGATGCCGAAAAGTAAAAAGCGACGATGCATGATGAGATGGACTCCCAGTACAAGAATGAGACGTGTGAGCTGGTGGGGCTTCCCGTTGACCGTAAAGAAATGGAGTGTAAGTGGATCTTCAAGAAGAAAAATAATAGGTAGAAGACAAGGCTGGCAGTGAATGGATATGCTTAGAGAGAATGTATTAACTTCACTGAGATATTCACACCCGTATTGAAGTATCTATCAGATTCATATTGGCATTGGTTGCCCAATACAATATTGAGTTGGAACAGATGGATGTGAAAACCACTTTCTTACATGAGGAATTGGAAGAACATATTTACATGAAGCAACCAGAATGTTTCAAAATATAAGGGGCAGAGAACAAGGGTTGCAGGTTCCAGAGGTCGTTGTACTACCTGAAACAGTCGCCTAGGTAATGGTACAAGAAATTTGATTATTTCATGATGAATAAGAGGTTTACCAAGAGCGAGTATGATCATTGTGTTTATTACAAGTCACTGAGTGATGAGAAGTTCATTATCTTAGTATTATATGTTGTTGACATGCTTATCGTCAATCATATCATATCTGAGATCGACATACTAAAAACTCAGCTATCGGGGACATTTGAGATGAAAGATCTGGGGGCTACAAAGAGGACTCTAAGTATTGACATTCACAGAGACATGAAGAGGATCAAACTATAGTTATTACAAGCAGAATATCTTGAAAAGGTATTGGTGAAGTATGAGATGGATAAGGCAAAGCCAGTTAGAGTTCCTCAAGCGGTTCATTTTAGGCTTTCTTCTGAATAATGTCTTGAAATAGATGAAGAAAAGCATGTTATGTCTCGTGTGCCTTATTTGAGTGCGGTTGATGCTATGGTCTGTACGAGATCAGATATTTTACATGCAGTAGGTGTTGTTAGCAAATATATGTCTAACCCCGACAAGCAATACTGAGAGACACTGAAATGGTTATTTTGATATATTTGAGGTATGCAGGACTACATCTTGACATTTGAAAAATCAGGGGATGAGTTAATAGGCTATGTGGATTCAGATTATGCGGGCAGTATGGATAATAAAAGCTCAAATTTCGGTTACTCATTTGTGTTAGCGAGTTGAGCGATCAGTTGGATATTGAAGCTTCAGTCTATGGTGGATCTTTCCACAACCAAAGCTGAGTATATGGTAGTGGTGGAAGCATTCAAGGAAGCGATTTGGTTAAGGAGAATGATAAATTAGTTATAGCTTCAGTAGGAGGTCGCTAGTTTATTGTGGCAGTGAAAGCATGATTAATTTAATGAAGAACTCTGTTTATCACTCACGTACTCAACATATTGATGTGAGTCATCATTTTATCCGACATGTGCTTGAGAAAGGAGGTGTGACTCTTGAGAAGATATACACAAGCTTGAATTCGGTTGACATGCTTACGAAGGTAGTTTCCACAGAGAAGTTCAAATTATGTACAACTTCTATGTGCTTGGCGAAGGCTTAATGAGGATGGAGTGTGCACGACAAGCGACGATGAAGCTATGATGGAATGCAATTAGAGATGGTGATGACAAATGAGCAATGAAGACTGAAGATTGAAGACATGGTGGAGATTGTTGTCGAATGTCTTAAATTTGTCTATAACAGGGTCTGTCGATGCCATTGACAAACAGCTCGATCCTATCAAGAAATTCTAAAAAAATCGTAATTGATTGGTGGAGAGTTTTAGAGGTTGCTACTCGATGGTATCAAAAGATCTGCAATGTAATCAACTGATATTTGATGTTTGTCAATGCTATCGAAGGACCCATCGAAGGCGCGTGCAGTTTTGCGTAATTGCACGATTTGTTTCCTATTCTAATTGGGTAGTATATATACCTGGTGTAATTACGATTAAAGTAAGGATTAGAGGGGATTAAGGTTTCCTAAGTTATTCTAAATGGTTCACGGGTATAGCTAGGGATTCAAAGGAGATTCGAGCGTTGTTCGAATTGGTAAGATCATCTATCTCTTGTAATATTGCTTTCATAGCTCATTATTTGTTGCCTTTCGCCGTGGTTTTTTTCCCCAAAAGTTTTTCCACATAAAATTCGGATTGCATTCTTGTTAGGTTTATTTGCGCGATTGAGATTACTTAGCTTGATTTTGATACATATGCTTCTGTGAGTCCCAACATCACGAACATAGATCACCTATTAAATATAAAGGTAATGGCAAGCCCAGGAGTTTGGACAATACACCTAAGTTTTCATCTTGTACAAGTGAGCCATGATTACATAGATCACCTATTAAATGTAGAGATAATGCCAAGGCCAGGAGTTTGGACAATACACTTAAGTTTTCAACTTGTACAAGTGGGGCCATGATTCAATGATCAAAATTGTTTGCATCATGGGCTGCACTGTGGCCCGAACTATAAAACTCCAAGATGGGAAAATCCTAGCCCTTGTTGCCCATTAAATAGACACTTAAAATGGAAATTACAGCAAGTCCATGTTCAACAAAAAAAAGGCCAAAATTCAAGGGATGGAATCTTCCAATTAGGGAATTTTTTGGTTCATGGACCACTCATGGTGGCACACATCAACAGACCATAGGCCCACCATCACTACACAGATTTTCTAAATAAGTGAATTCCATGTATACCCTTTACAACTGATAAAACTTAAAAAGCATCCCAAACAACCCCTAAAAGCATACTATTTCAGCTACTATTCAAGCAGCCAATTAACAAACAACATCACTCAATCATCACTCAAATGTATAAAGCAACATATCCAAAAGAGGCACAAAACCCAATTAGATGATATTTTCAGACACTATGCAAGAAACCAACATGATATAAGTGAGTTACATGTAAACCCTTCACAACTAATAAAACTTAAAAGGCATCCAAACAACCCCTGAAAGCATACTATTTCAGCTACCATTTAACAAACAGAATCAGTCCATCATCATCTCAAATGCGTAAAGCAACATCTCCAAAAGAGGTATAGAACACAATTAGATTATCTTTTCAGATACTATGCAAGAAACCAACATGGCAGAATTGGAAAAAAAAAATGCTTGATCTTGAAAAAATCCTCAGAAATCAAATACCCAAGAAGAGATTGAGAACATGAAATGCAATGATCAGATGAGAGAGAGAGAGAGAGAGAGAGAGAGAGAGAGAGAGAGAGAGAGAGATATACTTGGAAATTGAAAAGAAGCTGAAAAAAGAGAGGATGGATCAAACAATCGCACCTCTGAGAATAGAGAGAGTTGGATTCAGTTGAATTTCGTTGGTTTCGGTTCCAAAATAGAGGCATTATCTCATCCTCTCTGCGTTGGTTCCTGCGCCGTACGATAACGCATGGAAGATGGGAAGCGTTTTCCGAGAAGGAAGCGGATTGCGTACTGCTTTGGCTCGGACGTTAATCCGTACAGGTAGGGCTCTGAGGGGCCCACCGTGATTTATGGGTTTTATCCACTCCGTCCACCTTTTTTTATTTTTCGTATCATTTTAGGTTACTATACAAAAAATGAGATAGATCCAAGGCTCAATTGGACCTTACACTGGATTGATCTCTCACCATTAAAAACTTCTTGGGAGCCACAAAAGTTTTAGATCAAGCTGATATTTATTTTTTCCCTTCATCGAGGTCTATATGACCTTACGAACTGGGTTGATGGAAAATAAAAATCACGGTGGCCGCTAGAAAGTTTTCAACGGTGGGTAGCATTATCACCACTTCTTCCTGTGGTGTGGTCCAATTAAGATTCTGATTTAATATATTTTTTGTATACTAGTCTAAAATGATCTGAAAAAATGGATAGACAGCGTGGATAGAAATCATACATTATTTTGGGCCTCACAACGCCACTGACTGAACGGAGTTCAGTCCAATCGAAGGCAGGACGCAAACTGCTTCCTTCCGAGAAATTCTGGTTCCAAGCAATAACGTTCAAAGCACGTGCAATAACGCAAGTATAATTATAATTCTACTTGCGAAGGAAAGCGTTGTTGTGCCATCCATGTGAAATATCTGTGCCGTTCATATGATTTTTAATGATTTATTTATATTATATCTTTGAATTTTATCAGTTATACGAGGTACAGAATTTCTTCGAATTTTGACGATTAGTCGCGTTTCATTGCTCATCTGCTTTCTTCGTAAATGGACTAGGCTTATCTGATGAACGGATTAGATTTTTTGATATCAAAGAGTCATGAACTGTGAAGATGCATGATGCGACGATTGGATACGGAAGATTTTTGCTCGTGAGTAGGATTTGTTTCCTAATCGCACAGGTAGGTTTTGCCGCCCACAGATTTCGTGCGGCCCCGGCCTCACCCAAGACGGTGCGGCCCTTACCATGGGGCCCACTTTGATGAGTTTAATATAAATCCAATCCGTAAATCCGTTTTTCTTTTTTTACGGATTTTTTAGGGTATGACTATAGAAAATAAGCAGATTCAATTCTTAGATGGATTTAGGGTATGACTATAGAAAATAAGCAGATTCAATTCTTAGATGGATTTAGGGTATGACTATAGAAAATAAGCAGATTCAATTCTTAGATGGACCATACCAGAGGAAAAAGTGGCGATTGGCCATTAATGGGCCACAAAAGTTTTGGATCAAGCTGATATTTTAAATTTTAAATTTTTTTCACCTTCATCTAGTTTTATGTGACCTTATCTAAATTTTGATGGAAAATAAACATTACAGAAACATTACAGTAGGCTTAGGCAGTTTTAATGGTAGGACGTTCAATCATCACTGTTTCCTAAAAAATGGTCTAATTGAGATTTGATCTTCTGAATTTTTATTTTTATAACATAAAATGATATGAAAAATTTGATGGACGGTGTGGATATAGGATAAATAAATCAAGGTCAGCCCCACATTAATGGCCGCACTGTCTAGGTAAGGCCGGGGCCGCACCTAATCCGTTAACCTTTTCTAGGTATCTTGCTCAGCCGGACCAAGCCAGTTTTTGGTTTGGGCCAGCAATACCTGATGTGATACAAAACCTTTCAGGGATCTAGTCCCTTCATTTGATGGGATCACCGTGCATCAAGCAAGTGAGTGAAAGACACACCATAAAAAAAATCCTTAAAAATGAAAGGTAAAGGAAATGTAGGTGACCGTTCAAATGCAAGGCGAAGGAGAGCCTAGTTTTTCAGATGGTGAAAAGTTTCTAATCTGTTGCTCATCTGTAATCAAGGATACCAGATGAACGATCATGATCACTAAAATGTGGGCCCCACATGTACAACACTGGCCCGAGCATAAGGGCAGGTTGCTCGGTTGGCTCACCATATTAACACGAGGATATTCTTAGTCAAGAATGCTGTCTCGAAAGGGAGCGGATTAGATGTGACCCCGGTAACCGGAAGCGGATTGGCTTAGTGTACCTTTCACCAGCTATATAGCTGCTGTATCGACATCAGAAAGTTCTGTGAGACTGATCATGAGGTCTGTGGAGCTTCGTCTAAAGGCTTGAGACGAAAAATAAGATAGATCTAACTATCAAGTGGACTACACTGCAAAAACCAGTGAGGGATTTAATGTCTACCATTGAAACCCTTTTTGGTGTCAAAGAAGTTTTGGATCAATATGAGTTTTTTCCCCCTCTTCATTTAGGTATTTTTGATGTTATTTCGAACGTATTGGATGTAAAATAAATGTTATAGTGGGCCCTAAAAATTGTTTAACAGTGTAAATCATTATCTCTGCAACTATTTATGGTGTGCTACAGATGATCTTTCGATATGATTCATTTTTCGGATAATGCTTTAAAATGATTTCTAAAAATAGATGAACGGTATAGATATAATAAATACATCAGTGTGGAGCCCATGTAACTTTGATATCCTTTGAACTGTTCACTTTGATATCCTTTGAACTGTTGGTACAACTCATAGCTCGAGGAGCTTCAGTGCTCGTCTTTGCACGACACGGACCTACAACAACTATAATCTGGTGTGAGGTACACCAGCCAATCGGCTTCCCCGGTAACAACGGAAGCAGATTAGCTGGTGTACCACACACCACTGATATAACTAGTGTAATGACGTGAGCAAGTTCTATGGGTCCCATCATGAGGCATGTGTTATATCCAAATGGTCCATCTATTTTTTGAGCTTATCTTAAGGCTTGATACGAAGAATAAGACAGATATAAAGATCAAGCGGACCACACTGAAAAAAGAAGTGGGGGATTGAACGTCTAGCCATTGAAACCCTTTTGGGAGTCACATGAGTTTTGGATCAATATGGTATTTGTTTTTCCTCTCCATCCAGGTGTTTGTGATCTTATGAACAAATTGGATGGAAAATAAACGTTATGGTGGCCCTATGAATGTTTGAACGGTGAAAAACATTATCTCCGCTGCTATTTTGTGGTGTGGTCCAGTTGACCTTTGGATATGATTTATTTTTTGGTTCATGCAAAAAAATGATATCAAAAAATTTATTAACGGTGTGTGGATATAATAAGTACAACATTTTGGGGCCCATGCAACTTTGATCTCCTTTGGACTGTTCGTACAACTCGGAGGCCCAGGAGCGTCTGCGCTCATCTTCGCACTACATCAGCTATATCGCTGTTGTGTGGTACACCAGCCAATCCACTTCCCGTAACAAGTTAAAAAGGGAGACGGATTGGCTACTCCTCGACACCAGCCCCGTGGTTGGTGGTCGGTGCTCTGTGGACCCTACCATGATGTATGTGTTTCATCCATTTCGTTCATCCATTTTTGCAGATCATTTTAGAGCTTGACACAAAAAATGATAGGGATATAAATATTAGGTGGACCACACCACAGGTAAAAAAATAATGATTGGAAATCCATCATAAAAATCCTCCTAAGGCCCAATGTACTGTTTATTTGACATCCAATCCGTTGATTACGTCATAAAGACCCAGATGAAGGGAAACAATAAATATCCGTTTGATCCAAATCTTTTATGGCCCCAAAACGTTTTTAATGGACAACGTTCATTCAAAACTGTTTCCTGTAATGTGGTCCACTTGAGATTTATATATATCTCATTTTTTCATTCATACCATAAAATGATCTATAAAAAGAGATGGACGGCATGGATGAAGCACATACATCATGATGGGGCCCACAGAGCACTGACCATTAGCCAATGGTTGATTGCAGGGGGAGTAGCCAATCCATTTCCGTAAGTGTTGCCCTGACCGCCGGGTCCACTTGATGTATGTGTTCTGTGTCCGGAAGCGGATTGGCAGATGTACCTCACACCAGCTATACAACTATTGTATTGACGTCAACAAGTTCTGCGGGTCTGATCATGTTGAATGTGTTATATCTAAACCGACCATTCATTTGGCGAGCTCGTCTTAAGAGTTAAGACGAAAAATAAGATAGATCTAGCTATCAAGTAGACCACACTGCAAAAAGCAGCGAGGGATTGAACATCTACCATTGAAACCCTTTTTGGGGTCACATAAGTTTTGGATCAATATGAAATTTGTTTTTCCTCTTCATTCAGGACTTTGTAAACTTATGAACAAATTGGATGGAAAATAAACATTATGGTGGGCCCTACGAATTGTTTTACGGTGAAAATCATTATCTCCCCGGTGAAAATCATTATCTCCACTGCTCGAAAATGATCTCTAAAAATAGATGAACGGTGTAGATATGATAAATACATCACTGTGCGGCCATGTAACTTTTTTTTTTCTTAGCTTGTTAGTACACCCACTGTCAGTGGACTGGGGAACCCATACCAAGACCTTCGTGTTGAAACGTGGTATCTTTCACTCAGTCTACCACTTGAGCTATGGATCTGGGTGTGGGGCCATGTAACTTTGATCTCCTTTGAGCTGTTCGTACAACTCGGAGCTTGAGGAACGTCAGTCCTCGTCTTCACGAAAACGGATTGGCTACTCCCCCTGCCACCAGTCAATAGCTGGTGGTCAGTGCTCTGTGGGCCCCACCATGATGTATGTGTTTCATTCATGCTGTCCATATATTTTTCTCAATCATTTTATAGTATGAGACAAAAAATGAGGTATATCCCAATCTCATGTGGACCACATTACAGGAAACAATGTTGATTGAACGTCAACTATTAAAAACTTTTTGAGGTCCATAAAAGTTTTGGATCAAGCTGATCTTTGTTTTTCCCTTCATCTAGGTATGTATGACCTAATCAACGGATTGGATGTCAAATAAACAATACAGTGGGCCTTAGGAGGATTTTAATGGTGGATATCCAATCACTATTATTTTCCTATGGTGTGGTCCACCTGTGATTTATATCCCTCTCATTTTTCCGATTAAGCCATAAAATGATCTTTAAAAATGGATGAACGAAATGGATGAAATACATACATCATGGTGAGGCCCACAGAGCACTGACCACTAACCACCGAGCTGGAGTAGCCAATTCGTTTCCCGTCTTCACATGACACGTACTTACAACAGCTATATAGCGTGTGTGGTACACTAGCCAATCCACTTCCCCTGTGTCCGCGCCGTCCAGGCTTTCCCAGGAAGTTCCTGCGCAAGGATGCTGGGTGGGGCACACTGAAATGTACATGAGATATCCATTTCGTCCATCCGTCTTGCGAGCTCGTTTTAGTACATTCTACCAAAAAATGAGGTGGATACAACACTCAAGTAGGTCACACGAGAGGGAAAATTGAGGAAAGAAATTCCTACTGTTGAAACCTTCCTAGGCTCCACCTTGATGTTAAAGGGGTCATTCCCAATTGGGTGAAGTGAAAACACCAAAAGTATAGCCTAATACAAAACTTTTATGACCATAAAAATGCTTCAACGGTGCTCATTGAATGCCCACTCTTTCCTCTTATATGGCCCACATGAGTGTTGGATACACCTTTTTATGGAAAAATACGATCCGACCACTCTCAAGGTTCGCTTTCATTTAGAAATGTTAGAGCTTGCGTCCTTGAGCGTAGCCATTTGCGGCACACGTCCTAGAACTTCCACCTATGTACCTCACAAGGACTGTCCTGAAGCACTCTGGTCAGCCCAGCTTGGCTCTGGACAGGCCCAAGTAGTGGTTTGGCTCAGTGAAGTTGAGCGAAAGCTCATCAAGGACAAATGAGATTGATAAGAAGACCGGTCCAACCTTCGGTTCGGAAAACTGATAGCCCAGACGACCTAGGTAGAACTTCCGAGCCCCTTTCAGTTCGGTTCGGATCAATTCAGCTTAGAATTAGTTTAGCTCAGATCAATTCAAGTCAGCCTATCTCAGGTCGACCGATAAAATTCAACTTGGATCAGTTCAGCTTAGCCCATCTCCGGTCAAACAAAGAGGGATTCATACCATGCTGACCTACCTCCTCGACCGAGTGAACGACCCTCTTTGACTACACACAACTCAAAAGTAACTGCCAGCGCCCACCTTTCATGTAACCGTCCTCTGCGTGATTCAATGGTAACTGCCCACAATCATTAGTTGTGCACATTTCACCCAACGACTGAAGTTGTGAATGAGATTGTAGACTACTCTATCATGTATACACTATAAATAAAGGATTTGCCCTCACCGATAAGGTACGCAGAATCTCTTGCCCTAAACCCTTCAACATAACCAGACCCAGATTCCTGGCCTGACTTTGGCATCGAAGGGTCCCTTGCTCTAGCCAGGGTCTTCTTTGTTCTTCTCTTGTGTAGGTGCTCGGAGGTCTGAAGAGGATGATACAGATTCTTGCATCAACATACCTCATTTTTGGTCACATGTCCTAAAATGATATCGTAAAACGGATGTATGGGATAGATTTCTCAAAAACATTGCGATGGGCCCCACACAACATCCTTGTGTAGGAACTTCCTGCGAAAGCCTTTCGTAGGAATCCTGTGTCGTCCATTAGTTTTTCCATCTCCTTTTACCATTAAAGCGGATGACGTCTAACCCCCGCGCATCCATAGTTGGGAACAAGGATCTTTGAGTGGCTACTGTGATGTATTTGTTTTATCACACTTTCTATCCATTTTTTTCCTTGGCATTTTATGTGATAGGATCAAAAGTTATACCGATCGAAGGCTCAAGTAGACTACACCACGCGTAACACCCTGAATTTTTGCCACTTGGAATTAAACGTCCTTAGGCAATGGGTCGATCCTAACATCTTATTAATTTCTCAAAACTCAATCCCAAAGTCCAAAATCCCTTTTTAACTTATTTCCTTCAAAATCTCACCTTTCACCACCTTATTCTCCAAAATTTTTTAATTACTTTCATATTAGACATGAATCCTAAAGTTTAGGTGAGGAAGAACAATACTTAAATTAAAAATTATCATATATAGTAAATAAATAAATAAAATATGTTTTTAGCCATTAACCTTTTGAAATCTCATGAAATAAGTAGGCTAGTTGGATAGACCAACTTCTCCTACCCCAAAAACATATATTGCACGTCAAATAACTCATTCCGGTTTACAAAATACAACTATTTCAAATATCCGGTGGCAAAACCAGCCCAGATAGGACAGCGACCGGCGAGGCCTCGTCCGTACAGCGGGCCCGGTCGGGCCGTATCGGGCCGGCGGCCCGTTTTCGGAAGAAAAATTCTGTAATATATGTCCGACTTTGACAAATCATATCTCCCTCATTATAACTCCGATTTAGGTGATTCAAAATCCAGATTGAAGCTTGATGAGTTTAGTTTCATATAAAAATAAGTGAAAAATATAATAAATTATTTAATATAGTTAAATATAGGTCGTTGTGATAACTATCCGAAAATTATCAGTTTGGACAGCTGCTGCTTCTAGAATTATTAGAATTTTTTTACAATACGAAACCTAATGAAATTTGGTAGAGATGAAGTAGACTTGATGATGAACTACTAAAAAAATAATTAAAATAATATACTAATTAAAAGTTCTAGAAACAAGCATAGAATTGCCCTAGGACCTTATTCTATCGTAATTAGGGCACGCTTTAGTTAAGTACTAAACTGAACAATCAGTAGAAGTAGCTTGAACTACTTTAAATACGAACATTACCCTATAACATAGGAACAATCTCATTACCTAGTTGCTCTCGGGAGCATCACGAAACTTCGTATCAGACCTGGACAGCACGTCGAAAGTCGATGACCACGAAACAAAACACTTATGACCGCTTTACTGGGCTTGACAACCATCTCGAAAATCAAATCCAGATAGTATTAAGAAACGCACAACTTGAGCCCGGAGCGAAGTGTGTGAGAAACGCGAATATCTTTCGAAATTGAACTAAGTGATTTGGGTCGTTCGCTTGCAGGCCAAATTCTAAGGTTTTAGACCGTCTGAATCTGACCAAATTACACCCTCAGATCAGGAAAAATTTCATACATATGTCAGTGTATTTGTGGCCCTGATCGAGTGACGATGACCGTTGAACTGAAACTGGTCCGCCGCGGTCGATTTGTAAATCCGATCAGGCCGAAAACGTAACTCGACCTAGATCCAATGCTAGGGAGCTTAAGTCCGATCGCACATAGAAAATGGGCCTCCAGAAGTGCTCTTGTATCGAAACAACTCCAATTTGGCTATACCCTAAGTATACCATGGCCCTGGGGCCATTCCCATCAGTTTTAGGCCTATATAAGGGCTTAAGACCCTCACTCTCTCACTCCATACGAATTCTCTAAACCTTAAGAGAGAGAAGAGAAGAAAGAGAAGGAAAGAGAGAGAAAGTGTGTGAGAGAGTTGGAGTCACTCCTAGGATTCGATCCCCGCTACTTTACGTGCCTTATCATCACTTCTATATTGCTCTACCGACGATACCGATCCCGTTCTTAGGTAAGAAAAACCTAACCTTAATCCATTATAGGGTTTCAAATAGTTGAAATGATGAAATATCTAACCTAGTTCATGCTATAGGTTGTCATTCTGCCGGTGACAAAGACTACGTGTTTAAAACGAATCCGTTACGCGTTTACCGGCGTAAGGTGCTGACTATAAATGTATAAGTTATGGTTTTTCAAAGTTTTCAATGTCGGATAATGATAGATTCCTGATGTGGATGTTATTTCACATGCAAAATGCGATGTTTGTTTTGCGTTTCAGTTATATATGAAATTTGTGGAGTTTAGCGTATTCTGTGTATTTGTAAAAAATACCGTATACGTATGAAATATGAAAGTGTGCTTGCCATGATTAACTACTGTGTGTATATGCTAGTTATATGTGTAACAACTCCTCGGTGAAAGGATTCGCCCTAATACATGTTTTGGCCAACATACGTTATGTATGTTAATACGTGTAGTCTAAGTGTTTGTAAAAATGCTTGTATAAGAAAGTACTTAGTAAATAGTGCTTTGGGTGGGTGTGAGATAGGATTCTCAACTACCTTAGTTAGTTTAATCGCTTTACTTATGAAATGTATGTGTTTGGATTTCCTGTTTAAGTTGTATTTTATAACATGCTTGTTAACATGTTTGAACTACTTGGTTAATTTTGCTCTGACTACTCCACATGCTTACTGGTTAAGGATTGAATGTGATTGGGGCTATGTTATAGTCCAGGCAATTGGTAACAGGCTTTGAGTTCGTGACTGAGATTTATTCGCCACGTAGGACGTGTTTGACGAACTCGAGCCGTACTAGAGTTGTCGGCAGTGGTTAGGCCACACAGAGTGTTTACGCACTTTATGTCGATCAACTTAAGGTGCGCTCGTAATAGTCTAGCTCGTCAAGTAACCCGATTGACCCGATGTATGTTCTCCATGTTTGGACGCTACCGCTTGAACCTAAGGTACCAAACTCACCAGTGAAAACCCCGTTAACCTTGTTACCTTGATCCTGTAACGCCCTGAAAATCGGGGGTCGAGCATAAACTCAACTCCTGAGTTCCAACGCATCACTTATGCAACAAAATGAATGATGATTGAATGTTGTCAGTATTAGTGTAGTGAACATGAGTGAGATTAAGCCAAAACAGCATATCATACTCCAGAGACAAGTGAATTAGCAAGCGGAAGACTGTGATAGATAAATAAAATATATAAACTGTGGTGAGTCTCCAGAGTGTGATAATATTACCAGGTTAAATAATTACAAGTACAATTCTAAAATATACCAAATGTGTAAGGTCCTCTAGTCAACATCCCTGTAACCCCGTCGATCAAGACACGGCTCACATGAAGTCGCCAGAATACAGCAAATACGAGCAAGCATCATTGTCATTGAAAAGGTCCGGCTCTGCCTCATAAGCATCGCCGACACCTGCAGCTATAGAGTCTGGTTGGTGTTGCAAACACCGTCCCGTAACGTGAGAGTGAGTGATCAACTCAGTGGAACAGTAAAGCATAGGTTAACATGTTATCAATTCAGTCAAGCAGTAATGATAAAGCAGTACAATCAAACACTCCTAACTACTCTTATTAATGCAAGTATGAATGCAGTCATGATGTATGCCCTCACCACACACTTCCTCGTGCGACACCATCTTACGTTCGCGGCATGCTTTCATCCCTTAGTGCTCCACATCTTCCAGGCACATGCAATGCGATGATGAGCATGATTACCGAGTTATTATCAGTCCATTTCAAACAGCAGGATTGGGAAACTAAGGTACCTCCCTTGTATCATTCCCAAACAAGATCCATTCCAGGGTCGTCAGTCCTAGTTAATCTCATACGATGGTGTGTTTCTAGGTCGCTGCAAGGGCTGCCAGGGCTGTTACACGGAACCGTTACACCACTCCCCCATCACCCTTTTAACGGTTCATCACTAAATTGATACAGGCCTAGTTCATACTCTATACACCGCGGCAAAACTCGTCGCCTCATCGCAAATTCAGAGTATGCTCGAGGTCACTACAAAGGGCTGTCAGGGCTGTTACACGCATTCGTTGCACCACTCCCCCAACACCTTATCAATGTAAGCCGACAACACGAATATAGTGTCCCATACCACCATAATCGGCTCACGAGTCTGGTTGCTCAATGGGCACTACGGGGAGGCACGTGGCCCCAGCGTAGGTCGACGGCTCGACCACGGTGTCCCATACTACCATGCCCGGCTCATGAGTCTTAGCGGATCGAGGTACCATGGTTAACGGGATTTCACTGGTAAGTTTGGTACCCTAGGTTCAAGCAGTAGCGTCCAAACATGGTGAACATACATTAGACAGATCGGGTTACTTGACGAGCTCGGCTAGCTCGAGTGCACAACAAGTTGAATGATATGAAGCGCATAAGCACTTCGTGTGGCCAACCACTATCGCCAACCGAAGTACGACTTGGGTTCGTCGAACATATCTCATGTGGCGAATGAATCACAGCCACGAATTTAATCCCGTTACCGATTGCCCGGACTATAATCATAGCCCCAAACACAATCAATCCTTATTCTGAAGCATGTAGAGTAAAGCAGAATATACAAAGTAATTCAAGCATGTTATAAAGCATGTTATAAAGCACATTATAAATAGGAAATACAAACACATATATTTCATAAGTAAGCGGTTAAACTAAACAAACAACATGGAGGAAATCATATACATCTCTAAGGTAGTTGAGAATCCTATCTCAACACCCTATTAAACTTAGTTCGTCACACAATTTCTCACACAGGCATTTTAGCAAACACTTAAACTACAACACTCCAACATACATGACGTATGTTGATTTCAACATAGAATAGGACAAATCCTTATAGTAAGGAGTTGTCGCATACACATCAATCATGTTCTTACATTCAATACATTTGGCAGGCATAAATCATAAATCCATATTTATTTAGTCATTTCAACAAACACTTTAAACTACATACATCAACATACATGATGTATGTTGATCACATAGGTATAAGGCCAAATCCTTTCACTAGGGAGTTGCCCCAATTATAACACGCGTGCACCCACGACGGATAGTCATGGCAAGCAGGAATCCAAGTTCCATGTTCCTTCAGTCATTTCCACAAACACTTGGGCTACACATTTTAGCATATACAGTGTATATTGGCCGTGGTGTGATTTAGGGCAAATTCTTTTGTCAAAGGGGTATTTCCAATACAACAATCATATATCCATGACAATTAGTCAT
Source organism: Magnolia officinalis (assembly GCA_021015155.1). Taxonomy (NCBI): domain Eukaryota; kingdom Viridiplantae; phylum Streptophyta; class Magnoliopsida; order Magnoliales; family Magnoliaceae; genus Magnolia; species Magnolia officinalis. The sequence goes on from JAJHSJ010000011.1 coordinate 53,934,030, forward strand.
GGCGATCACGAATGAAAATTCTATACTCATTCAGTCATTTTCACAAACACTTAGAATACACTATTTGAACATATGTAGTGTATATTAGCAAAAACATGTGTTAGGGTGAACTCTTTCGCCAAATAAGTATTTTATCCATATATAATATATTCATACAACAAATAATCATGGCAAACACATTTCCAAAATTTATACGTATACGGTACTTCCTACAAATACCTAGAATATGAAAAATTCCATATTCTTCATCTTTAATCGAAACGGAAAACAGACAGCACTTTGAACATGTGCAATTGCATGCAGATCATGAATCTATCATTATCTGATATTGAAAGCATTGAAAATCATAACCTATACACCTAAAGTCCGCACCTTTAAGTCATAGAAGCGAAATAAACTCGCTAGACTGGTTAGGCTTCCTCCTACGATGATCTAGCAACCTATTACATGATTCAGGTCAGTTATTTCATAACTTACAACCACCAAAGTCCCAAATCAGATTAGGGTTAGGATTTCTTACCTAGAAACGGAGCTGAAATCGTCGGAAAAGTGATTAGAAATGAGTGGTGTAGCTTGTGTAGCGGCAGGGTAAAGTGGCAGGGAGATTCCTCCACTTCTCTCACATTTTCTCTCTCTTTTCTCTCTTTTCTCTCCTAGGTTTTCTCCCAAATTCGTATGGGCTGAATGAGAGAGGTTTTAAGGTCCTTATATAGGCTAGAACATTACCAGAATAGACTCCAGGTCAAGGTATACTTGGGTTATAGCCAAAGTGGACCTATTCTGTCTCAATGGAGCACTTCTGGTGGTCCCTTTTCAGTGTGCGGTCGGACTTAAGCTCATCAACATCAAATTTAGGTACCATTATGTTTTCGTTCCAGTCGGATACCCAGATCACAAATGGAGGACCAGTTTCAGTTCAACGGTCAGCGGATCTCGATCGGAGATTCTGAGTACATGGATATGTTTGGAAAAATATCCCTGATCCGAGGGTGTAATTTGGTCTGATTCTGATGGTCTGGTTGCTTAATACTGATCTGCAAGCGAGAGGTGCCAGATTTCATAAAATTCTATTTTATTTTGAATTAATTTCACATTTCTCACACTCTTCACTCCGGGCTCAAGCGAATTACATTGGGACACTATCTGGATTTGATTTCCGAGATGGTTGTCAAGCCCAGCAAGGCGGTCCTAATTCCTTAACTTCGTGTTAATCGGACTTCCGACATGCGGTCCAGATCTTATACGGAGTTTCGTGATGCTCCCGAGAGCAGACGGGTAATGAGATTGATCCTAGATTTTAGGGTAATGTAGCGTCAACGAATCTACAAGTTTTGAGTCTTGCAGATCGCATTTAAAGCGATTTGTGCTAATTTCACAGGCACTCTAGTTTAACACTAGCTAATTCTCGCCTAATTTTTAAAGGATTTAGTCCTGGGTGATTTCGGTCTGAGGTGGTACCTGGGCCTCTGTAGTTTGTATATAAAGTGATCCGAGTTATAATACTTAGCTAGTTTAAGATAGTGTCTAGGGTGAAAGTACTTAGAAGAATTGAAGAATAAGGTGGTGAAGGGTGGGATTTGTGAAGGAAATGGGTTCAAAAGCGGTCTTAGCCTTTGGGACTGAGTTCTGACAAGTTAATAAGGTGTTAGGATCGACACATTGCCTGAGAACGTCTAATTCAAGATTGACAAACAGATCCGCTAAGACTCATGAGCCGGACATGATGGTATGAGACACTGTGGTCGAGCTGTCGGCCTATGCCGGGGCGACGAGTCCACCCGTAGTGAATAGTGAGCAACATAAGCTCGTGAGCCGAATATGGTGTATGAGACACTGTATTCGAGCTGTCGACCAACACTGATAAGGTGACGAGCCCTTTGTAGTGACCTCAAGCGTACTCTGAGGCTATGTTGAGGCGACGAGCCTTACATAGCAAGTAGAGTATAAACTAGGCCTACACTGCATCGAGGCGACGAGCCCTTCGTAGTGACCTAAAACTACAACATCGTATGAGATTTACTAGGAGTGACGACCCTAGAATGGATCCTTGTTTGGGAATGATATAAGGGAGGTACCTTAGTTTTCCAATCCTGCTGTATGAAAATGACTAATAAGAACTTGATAATCACGCTCATAACATCGCACTGCATGTGCCCCGGGTTGAAGAGCACAGAGGGAAGAAAGCATGCCGCGACCATAAGATGGTGTCGCATGAGGGAGTGTAGGCGAGGGCATGCATCATGAATACATTTCATTCTTGCATTAATAAGAGTATATAGGAATGTCTGATATGTCTGCTTTATCATTACTACTTGACTGAGTTGATAACATGTTAACCTTTATTCTATGATTCCACCGAGTTGATCACTCACTCCCACGTTCTGGGACGGTGTTTTAAATACCAACCAGACTCTGTTGTAGTTGCAGATGATGGCGACGCTTGCGAGGCAGAGCCTGACTTTTATGATGATGATGACGAGTTCTTCTTCATGCAGTTATCAGGCGGGTCTATGTAGACCTCATGCTGATTCGACGGGATTACATGGCTCTATGATTTAGTTGAACACTTTATATTTTTGGTATTTGACACAAATTAGAAACAGTACATGTATATGTTCAGCCTGGTGACATACTCATACTCTGGAAATTGTGAAATACTTATGTACTATATATATCTATCACAGTCTTCAGCTTGCCTAATTACGTTAACTCTGGAGTATGATATGCCATTTAGCTTAATCCCACTCATGTTTCAATGCACTCATCATTATCATCATTATCTATGTTGCATAAGTGATGCGTTGGAACTCGGGAGCTGAGCTTTGCTCGACCCCCGATTTTCAGGGCGTTACACCACGGGATGAAATGCTGACAATGATTCTCATCGTTGAAACTTTTCTAGAGGCTCCCTTATGTTTATTTGCCATCCAACTTATTCATAAAGTTACACAGATATGTGTGAAGAGAAAAAACAAATATTAGCTTGATCCAAAACTTGTGTGGCCTTCAAAAAGTTTTCAACAATAAAATATTAATTCCTATTGCGTGGTCTACCTGAGCCTTGGATTTGCCTCAGTTTTAGCCTTGTATCTTGAAATGACATGAAAAGATGGACAGACAGTATGGATAAAACCCAAACATCACCATGGCCATTCAAAGCTCTGCTCGTTCCCAGTTGGAGATTGGTTGGGGTAGGATACAATCCGTGTCCTTTGACCATTGGTTTCAAAATTAAAAAGCTTATTGGGGCCACCATAATATTTATTTAACATCAAATTAATTAATAAAATTATACATATGTGGTACAAAATTTTGCGGTCCAAGAAAATTTTAATGGGGGGCGGTCAATCACCATTGTTTCCCGTTGGCTACCTGCAATTTATATCTACTTCATTTTTTGGACCATGTCCTTAAATAAGCTTGAAAAATAGATAAATAACATAGATATACAACACATTTATCAAGGTTGGCCCACAGTTAGGGCAACAACCACTAAGGTGTTATCCGAGTAACAAGGCAAACAGTTTGAGCTCATACATATCAGAGTCTTTTAGGCCTGTTTGGAGTAGGATTAAATTGTATTTAATTGCAATTAATAGGTGGAATTAACACTATTATTATATAATGATTATATGTCTGAAAATAGCATGGTATTTTGATAATCCAATGGAACTTTTGGGATCAAATTCTTTCCTTAGTATAAACACTATATTAAGAGGCTATTGATTTTTTAATTCTAATTGTAATTCATAAATAAGGAATAATTATTTACTTTTGTAATTCCTGTTGGCTTTCCAAGGTCTATCATATAACTCAAGGAAAACATTAAATCTGTGAAGTCCACTGTGATGTATGTTTCTTATCCACGCTGTCCATCCCTTATACCAGCTCATTTTAGGGATGATCTTAAAAATGAGGTAGATACGAAGCTCAAGTGGACCACACCACAGGAAACATAGGAAATTAAACACCTATAGTTGACAACTTCTTGGTAGTCCCATATGTTTTGGGTCAAGCAGATATATATATATATATATATATATATATATATATATATATATATATATATATATATATATATATATATATATATTGTTTTGTTTTCCCTTTTTCCCTAATCATGTGAAGTTAGATAACAATAAACATCAACATGGGCCCTAGGGAGGAAACAACTTTCAACGGTGGACATCTTTAGGACCATTATTTCCTAAGTTGTGGTCCACTCAAGCTTGGATCTGCCTCAATTTTGAGCTCATGTCCTAAAATATGCTAGTAAAACGGATGGAAAGCATGGATAAGTCACATAAATCATGGTTGGGCCTACAAATTTAAATTAGTACTAACAAAAAAATTTTCAAACCGATTTTCAAGGAGAATACTCGTCAATTTCTATCTCAACTAGATGGAGAAAGTCATCATTACCTAGTTACCTGTATTTACCAAGGTAAATTGAAAATCAAACGAATAAGTGAAACTTGTGTTTGGTGGATCATAAAATTGTAATCAACATACCAAATTTTACAAATGGTGACGATAACGTATATACATATGCACACATGGATGGATGTCGTGGATAAAACACATGAATCAACATGGGCCACAAATGAGGTGAATTTTAAAATCTACTAAAAATCTCACCTGCTAAGACTCTAGTTGATATGATAACTGCAGTAATCCAATCCTTCGCAGCATTTCCAAATGCTAAATGTAATTTACGTTGAACCAAATACAATTCCATACCACCTAATCTCATATTCCGACCATGCCTTTAGTTTTTACTATTATAAAGCTGATATTCTCAAATTATAGATTTATTAATTTCTGTAAAAAAATAGCATGTGTGATCCGCTGTCCTTAAAGCGTTATTCGCCCATTCTCAAAGTAATTGAGACTGCTGACAGGTTTAGGGAAATAGCTTCTAGGATACGACGAGCCTGTATGTAGTTCTGCATTCAACAAGTACGAAGAAACGTATAATGAAACTATGTATACATAGTTTGTTAGAAGATAAAAACGTAAAGAAAAATCTCATATCAGAGAGAATATTAGAAATGAAATAGCTGGCTTAGACCACTACACTGGTCTATTTCTTGAGGACTTGCTGGCTAAGGTTCGTATTGAACCTTGCTGACTTGATCAGAAAGCACTAAAGTTGTTCTTGTTGAGTCGTATGGGATAGTGGTTCGAGTGGTCGGTGGTCCAATGAACCACCCAAACACTATTTATATAGGCAAGGATTGCTGGATGTTTTGGTCTAGGGTCATAACTCCACATGACAGTTTCTAGTTGTTGGTGAGAAACTATCTGTTATTTGGCAGTTTCTGACCATTTTTCATATGGGACAACTAGCTGCATGCTAGCTGTCAGTTACACCATCTCTTAAACGGCTAGTTCTAGTCTCTATATAAGATGGACAAATCTTTTTAAAGTGTGCCACTAGCGCCTCTACAACTACGCCACTTCACATGCTCATGCCCATACCACGCCCTCGTATCGAGCCCAAGCCTAAGCCCAAGCCTGTGCACTCATGTTCCAGGGCAACGCGGAAGTCTCGGTACTCCTCGGATCCACCAAGTAAATAATGAGGTAGTATCGATCCCCAGCGGGGGTGGCTAACATGGAGTGTGTGTACTAACAAGCTAACAAAAAAAAAAGAAATAAATAATGAGGTACTCAACACCCTATTTATAAACATAAGATTTTATTCTCTCCTTTCGAATATGGGACTATTCCTAAAAACACCGACAATCAAGTTTTAACAAACACTTATTATATGTGTGTGTGTGTGTGTGTGTGTGTGGAAATGGTTCATGGGAACTTCCCACGAGGTCGAACTATGTGGGCCCCACCATGATGCGTGCCGAACATCTACCCCATCAGCCAGATACAACATTCCATGGTGGGCCTCGTGCTTAAAAATCAAGTCAATCCATGACTTTTGTGGGCCACACCACATACAAAAGTTGAGAGGGTTATCCTCCCATTAAAACATTCATAATCATTTGTTGGGCCTACCGAGGCGTGGTCCAGCCCATCCATTATCTATGTCCCACTTGGAAGAGGGGTCAGACCAAGTTTCAGACGCGTCCAAATTTTAGGTGGGCCCCACCAAGTGCTTTTATATGTTTTAGGCATGTCTTCATATTATTTTAGATGGTATGGCCCATCTAAGTTCCTTATACGGCTGATTTTTGGGATATCCCATCATTTAAAGGAGACCCATCAAATGCACAGTGTTGATGTTCGACACGCATCACAGTGGGGCCCACATAGCTCGACCTCATGGGAAGTTCCCATGAGCTCCACCGCATAGAACCATTTCACAGTTTATGTGATTGGACCCTCTATTGGCTTAGAAGCCTTGGAGTTAATTGTCTTGCTTAGCTTAATTTCATATTAGCTTAAGTAGTCAATTGTGATTTAAAAGATGAAATTTTTATTTGGTCCTAATCACTCTCTATAGGACATAGCCTTCATTCAGTAGCCCCGCATAGCTTCTGCAATGCAATCATGGTAATCCCATTACAACACGTGTGAATTTTCAGTTTTATCCTGGGGCAAGAATATTATTGCCACCCAACTTTTGACGTTTCTCTATAGCTGTCCAGGGAAATCTTGGGAGAGATCTTGAGATTTTTTCAGATTTGTAAAGAATTATTCGTCAATACTATTACCGCCTTCACATAATTTTTGCAATTTTCAACTCAGTGACCCATGTGCAGCGATATTACCGCCGCCCATTTGAGCCTTTATTAATTGATCACAACAACTTGAGGCAATTTTGTGATGATTTGTTGTGTCCTCAAATTGCTATAATAGCCCTGGGAGGCAATATTATTGTTGTCCATGTGAAATTTGCCATTCAAGTTGCTTGTGGCATTTAATGGTCCTATGGGATCTTGGGCCTTATTGTGGATGTAGGCTTTAGGTTGGCTGGGTTTGTTTCCTAAGGGTTCCAAGCCCTCAAGTTATCTGTTATAGTTCAAGATAGATGCATAGTTTACTAGGGTGGGGTGTCTATAGGGGTTAACCCACTGAATGGCTCAAATCTTACAACCATTGCCACTTGCATGACAGGGCTAGCCCATTGGATGGTTTAGAACCTATAGATGCATGCAACCTACGTGAAGGTGGGAACTGATAAATGGGTCAAATCTTATGAATATATGCATTTGGGCTAACAAACTAATAGCTTAACCATTTATAGTTAAGCCGTCATTTAACAACAATGATGGTTTGAAGATTTATGAACCACAAGGAAGGTGTTATTTACAAATATAAAAAAGAGAGGGGGTTTAGTCTCTTATAACAAAAAAGGGAGGGTGTATAAAGAAGTTTCTATAGATTTTCTCGTCACTTTTGAGTTTTAACCCATCTTCTTTTGAGTCGAGATTTATCCCCAAATCTAAACTTTGAAAATATCACCATATCAACGATATTTTCAATAATATCGCCAAATATCACTGATATTTTCAATTAAATCGGCGACACTTAGAAATTTTTTAACTATAAGTACTTTCGGTCTTGTCAACCTAGTAATACCGATTATACTAGCAATATTATCAATAATATTGCCAATATTTGGAACACTACAATAAGGACATGAACAATTGCTTTGTACTTGTTGTCGTTGTTGCCAAACTTATGACTAGTGTTTAGATCTCCATATCCTCATCTATGCCCAAAGCCTAAGAGTAATGCACATAGTATCGAGGTTGAAGGGGAACAATCTTCAGGTGGTCTTTCAAATTATAGAGACTAGATTATTGCCCACTACAGGTTGGTAAATTATAAGTTATTTTTTCACTTAAGTTAGTTTGGTAAACATCATTATAAAAGTAACATATGTGCTAAAAGCTACTTATCTTAATAAGTAATTTTTTTTTAGCTTTTTAACTTATGACTTTTTTCCTTTTCTCACGGTCCATGTCGAAGAGGGCTCCCCCTCACGGTCCATATCAAAGGAGGCCCCGCGTGGTGGACTATCCACATTAAAGGTGGGGCTCACACGATGGATGATTTACATAAAAGGTGGGTCCCATGTGATGGATGACCTTGTTAGTACACTTATTTGTGCACCTTATTTGTTAATCACGTGAGTCCGTATACATGTAGTCAGTTGAGCCCTTGGAGTTGAAGACTGAAGATACAAGAGAACATGAGCATTAATGAGCAATAATAGGTAAATGAGGTGCATTGGTGATCCTAACTCTTGACTCAAAATAACTCTTGAACTTCCAAATGATTCTAGCCCTATAGGTAAACCGTATTGATCATCCCTTAGCCTTAGAAGCTTAATTAGAACATGATAATTAAGGCTAGAAGAGGTGCATAGCTATTGTGAAATAGTATACCCAAAACAATGGTTTTCGAGTGGTCTTCGATCCAATCGATAAGTTGTTGATGGGACTCAATCCAATCGAAGTTCCACTCGATTAGATTGAAGAATGAGTCCAACAACCATTGGATAAATTCTTGAATTTTCTTGATGTGATTGACACATTGTTCGATCCCATCGAAAGTCCTTCGATCCCATCAAAGGGCCCTTCGATCCCATCGAAAAAGCGGTTAACTAGTCATTTTATAGCCATTGCAAATTAGGTTCTTATAAAAAGGCATTCGGTTCTTGGGCATTTGGATGCGTTTTTAGTGCAATAGAAGCCTAGGTAATTCCATGTTCATATTTCTCATCGTAAGCCTATAAACCAATGAGTTATAAGTTATCTCCATTGAGATTAACACTCCAATGAGGATTCCAACCTCCATCTCGAAAATGATCTTGAACTCGACCATTTTCCAGAATACCTATTTAGGTGAATCTTCTAGGATTACAACATTCCATTAGTTATAGGAGATTCACCCTACAACATCACCTTAGTCACCGCATCGGAGCATCACATTGACATCATGATCGGGGGAGCAATTGAGGAGCGGATTCAAGCATGGAAGAGCTTTAAAGAATCGACTCAAGAACACACATCAATGGGGCTCAATTCGATAAGTACATGTCAATTGGTGAGTCTATAGTCTCTTTTCTTATGTGGGATTGAGGATAAGAGTTTATGACCCAAACTCGATAAGTTCCTGTATAGGACCTAGGTATTTGTGTATGGCCAAATTCACCGAATAATGTGTGTACGTGTTAGTCTCCGTGGAAGCCTCTGGCGGGAGTAAACATATATCCATTGATTAAGACTGAGATTGTTAGTTAACTGATAGAAAACCAACTGAAGTCTCTTACGAGAGCATCCAGCGGGAGTGTACGCCAAGGTCCTTGTGTAAGGCTGTAAAAGTTAAAGGTGAACTTGATTTAAAATCCCTTATAGTGAAATCCAGTACACTTATGGGTTGAGTGCGTCCACCGAGAGTGGAGTAGGGAAACCGAACCACTATATATGCTTGTGTTTGGGATTGTCACTGATCACTTATTTAATTAGGTTTATGTAATTGATTGATGAATTATATATATGCATGATTAGATGAATGCTAAGAGTTAATAGTTAGCATATCCTACACACATGTACACTATCATGTTTATAGACTAGTTGTTTCATTGGAATATGGTTTGTAGTTTATGTGATTGGACCCTCTATTGGCTTAGAAGCCTTAGAGTTACATTGCATTACCTAGTTTAATTTGCATATTAGTTTAAGTTGGCAATTAGATTTAAAATGTATAATTTTTTTTTGGTACTAATCACCCCCTTTAGGACATAACCATTTATTATATAGCTTCGCCAAGTTTCCGCACATATACCCGCCCACCGCCTCATGCAATTTCAGACCTCATATTAATGTGGGCCCACATATGGATGGTTCACATCAAAGGTTAACCCATAATGATAAAAAGCCCGCTTTGGATGCGGGCAGGTATAATGGACGACCCACTTGATGTATGACCCATATTAAGGTGACCCCACATGATGGACGATCCACATCAAAGGTCGACCCCTAATGATGAATGACTCATATTTAAGGTGAGCCCTTCCTGATGGGCAACCCACATTGAAGGTGGGGCCCACATGATGGATAATCCACACCCAAGGTGGGCTCTTGTCATGCCTCGAAATTCGGCACCTGAATACGGAGACTCTGATCTTGAGTTCTTGGGTGTGAACCTAGAAAAAATGCACCTGGGTGAGTTCGCACATGCCCCGTAGTCTGGTTAACATTCATCCATGATCAATAATCATAGTAGCTTTAAATTAGTGACATCAAAAGTTAAGCTGAGATAGACTGAGTGAAGGATACCTCGTTTCAACACTGAGGTCTTTGTATCGATTCCTTAGTGGGGGTGGCTAATAGTGAAGTGTGAACTGATAGTGTTATGTACTAACAAGCTAACCAAAAAAAAAAAAAAAAAAACAGAGATAACTAAATCCAAAAGTATATGCCTAATATTCAAAATGTACAACTTTAAAAGTGGTGTCTACCTAGATGTGGACTACACAAGCCACCATGTACATTTAACAAAACCAAACCACGGAGTCCACCCAACTGGAGACTCTAATATGTACATGTCTAAAATGAATAAAGGGTGAAGTTTTCTATTTTTGCCCAACACTCCAAAAATATGACAATAATAGTGCATGTCGATCTAAGTCTTCCCATATGAGATCTCGGTGGTACCTGCATCAATAATATTATCAGGTTGGTGTTTTAAAACACTTTATCAAGTGGGAGTGAGTAATTAACTCAGTGATATCATTTTCTAAGTTACACATCTTATTAACACAATCAAGCGTAGTTAACGATAGCATATTAAAACATTCAATTTCCTAAACTAGTTGATTAAATGCATGTATGTTATGATATGTGAAACATGTCCTATGAATAATGTTAGGAGCTCGAGCAGTAGCACTGGCATAACCCGCGGGTAACCACATACTTAATTTAATCTAAGTACCCATATGACGATAGTATTGGCGCAACCTTCGGGCAACTAGGCACCAAATTTCATCCAAGTATCCATATGACAATAACACTAGCACAACCCTCAGGCAACTACAACCCACAATCATCCACAAAGTACTTATCCAAATGTAATGTGGCTTATGACCGCCATTACCAACAAATGCCATGATATGCATGATTTGCCGATTCTTTATTAATCCAAATTGAAATAACAAAATTGGCAAAACTGAGATGCTGCCATTATATCATGATTCGCTAATCCGGATTACGTGGCTCGTTGCGGCACATAGCGGCTCCTCACTAGTGTCCCTTGATCTGATTTAAGGTTTATCACCTAAAAGTTCAACTTACACAATCAAACAATAATAAGGGCTCATCGCCCAGGGACAATCATAAATATTGTAAGGGTCATCACCTAACATGAATGTAGCAAAGGCCCATCGCTCAAATCTATCGATAATACGGTAGGCTCGTGGCCTTTATTAGTACTCAATGATCACTACTGGGAGGCTTGTCACCTAATGTTTTACCAATATAACAGGCTTGTCACCCAATGTTTTACCAATATGGCACACATGTACCCCCGCATATGCCAACCATTCAGACATAGTGTCCCAAATTACCATGGTTGACTCTTGAGTCTTTGTAGGATCGTAACACACTAACACTTATGAATGAACCTATATTAGTGGTAACAGTGGTATTCCATATTTCATCGAATGATAAAACCAAGCATAAGAATGATCAGTGCTTGTCACCTAATGTTTTACCAATATAACAGGCCTGTCACCCAATGTTTTACCTATATAACAGGTTTGTCACCTACTGTTTTACCTATATAGCACACATGTCACCCCCGCGTAGGCCAACCATTCAGACATAGTGTCCCAAATTATCATGCTCGGCTCTTGAGTCTTTATAGGATCGCAACACATTAACACTTATAAATGAACCTATATTAGTGGTAACAGTGGTATTCCGTATTTTATCGAATGTTATAAATCACCAAGCATAAGAATGATCGGCGCTGCATTAGACCGATCTGATCGACTACGGAGAACCCCGGGAAAAATGAACATTGGGTGCAAAGCATCACATGTAATTCAAACTATTGTCGGTCATCCATGTTCAACCTCGGTCTACCGTATAAGTCTGGGATAGGTAACCCAGAGCGAGCCATCCACTTAAACAATTTGCAGGGCTCGATCCACTACAACAACAATTTAAAATTTTAATACATAATCATGATCGTAGAATAACTTAATACCATAACATGGTATATCAATTAAACACATGTGCGAATCAACACGAATCAACGTATATCAGTATAATCCAACGTATATCATTAACATCAATTAATACCCCTCCAGTGAATACTAACACACGTACAAATCATTATAATCCAATATATATCAACACAATCTAACATATATTAATAACACAAATTAATGTCACAACAGGATATATCAATAAAATTACTTGTACTAATCAATACAATCCAATGTATATCAATACAAATTAAAGTGTATACACAATACTTATCAAATAGCATAAAAAGGTTCTAATGGTAGAAATTTTATATTATCAAGTATTTTATTAAACGTGTTGCCTACCAACAACATGGAACATTAGGATTACAATAATAGAGCAATACAAGCACAAATAACACATGAAATCCTAACAATAACTTAAAATAATTATCTAACACTATCAATTGTTGATAAAAAGGAACCTAGAAGAATAGTTCATACATTAGGAGAGGGTTATGTGATCTAAATGCACTAGGGTTGGGGTTTTTGAGGGAAAATACCAATTCCTAATGCAAAGTAGGGAATTTTTTTCAATAGTCAAGAAAAACTATGATTAGGTTATGGAATCAAATGATTTGATGCAAATCTTGCATTTGATTGCAAGTACAGTTGGATTCATCAGAGGATTGGATGGCTCCTAGGATTGTGTTGTAGCAATCAATCCCCTAAAACAAGAATCACTCAATCCTAAGTTCTCTCTCTCTCTCTCTCACTCTCTTTCTCTTCCTTTCTCTCTCAAACCCTAACAAATTTGGATTTGGGTGAAGGGCTCAATAGCAAGGTATTTAAAGTGCCAAATGTGATTTATTTAGACCCAAGTGTTAGGTCTTTGGTTAGATAACCCTATGGGAGTCTGATTCTAGATTTTGGGGCCCACATGGAGGTGTACAAGTCAATATATGTCATAGGATAGCTGTCCCCAGTGATGGTCTATATATGGATATGATCAACCCATCATTTCGATGCACTGATCTATATGAATGATTAAAAGTCAGTTTGACGGTCACCGATCGTCGATTGAGGTCACACATATAAGATTAGGTATAAGGTATTAACTTAGCTTGATGCCCTAAATTTAGTCGTGATCTAACAGTCTGACAGCTACAACTTTGACAAAGTTCGGAGATGAACAAATAACTTACGTTACTGATAGTTTCTAAGGGCATTCACACATCTCATGCGTTTGCCTTGGGAGCCTAAGTTGAACTATTCAAGGCATGATCTCGGCTCAATTATCCACGATGGATGTCAAGTTCGCTAAGACGAATATCTTTTTATAGTTTCGAGTTTAGTGGCCCACTAACAAGCGTTCTAGAGCTTGTTTGGTTAATCCGAGCATTTATGGAATAAGTTAAGTAACGGGATTTCTCGTCCATGATGATTATGATTTGGATTAGCTGAGTTCATAGTGTGACCTATTCAAAATTAGCAAAAATGGTGATTCAATCCTAATCACCATAAACCGCTGGTTCTTAGGCTAATAGAGTAACTGTGTCAGTTTAGTTTGTTAATAAAGATCCAGCCTCTAGTTGTTTTGGCTTTAGGTAGGTCTTTATTTAGTTATAGTTGTCTTGATTAGTCAGTGATAAGTTTGCTAAATCGGGGCCTTAAATGATTAGATCACAAGGCTAGGCTCGATGTTTAAGTGATTGGGCGGATTCGATAGCTTTTTAAGGATATCAAATCAAATTTATATGGTTTGATTTATCTCTAAAGGCTTTGTTTAGAGTTTTTTCAAGGTCCAATACTTAGAAACATGTTTTCATGTGTAAGTTTTCATGAATTCCATGTATGGTCATGCATATTCATCCATATTTGTTTAAAGTTTCAATAGTAACACCTGAGGATTTTTGGATTCCAAGTTGATGAAAATATGGGGCATTACAACTCCAAATGATAGCCAATTAATAATGGTGGGCCTCACATGATGGATGGTCCACATTAAGGTGGGCCCCACATGTGGACGATCCACGTCAAGGTAGGCCCGACATGATGGACGACCCACGTCAAAAGTCAACCCTAATTATGAGTGGCCCATATCCAAGGTGGGCCTTGCATGATGGATGACCCACATAAGAGGTGTAGCCCACATGATGGACAATCCACATCAAAGGTGGGCTCCACATGATGGGTGGTGGATATTGAAGGTGAACCCGACATAATGAATGGTGCACATTAAAGGTCAGGCCATAGTGATGAATGGCCCACATCTAAGGTGGGCCCCATATGATAGGCATACCACATCAAAGGTAGGGCCCATACAATGAATGGTCCACATCAAAGGTTGGCCCCATATGATGGATGGTGTATATGAGGGGGACCAAACAAACTTGAGGGATAGTTGCTTATGATGTTGGAAACCAAATATGCTTTTCTACTTTTTGGTTGATAAATATATTGGTTACATATTGGTTACCAAACATGCTTATTCGGGTAAGTTAATCCATTTCACCTTGTATGGTTCTCATCCTTCTATGTCTTGGATTATAGGTTCTAGTGCCACGATCCATGCGAATGTTTTTATTTATTATTATTATTATTATTTTAAATACCACATTTTAGTTCCTTAAGTCGGATAAAACTGGTTGATGGTCCTTCTCTAGAGCATATGGGAAAGGGACCTGTCGGCTCTCTTCTTCATCAGTATTACTTCTGTCATTCATGTTCCCGCTTTTCCTTCTTACTATATGTTAATGCTTTCACCAGATGGTTGAATTGTTGTGTCACGCTATTTCCTTCCTAACATAGGTGCAGGCTACATCCAAAGACGGAAAGGGAAGCGCTCTAGAATGGTTTCAACCATGGGTGACCATTGTGGTTTACTCAAGTTTTAGATCTGCCACATTTTTGTGATGACATCCTAGCATAAGAAGACACAATAGATGTACGGAGTGGATGTCACATTCTACTAATAATCATGGTGGGCCCCAAACAGCCTTTGTTACATGGGCTCCCCAATACAACCATCAATATGAGCTATATGCGAAGAGACAATAGTGGGAGCTGGCTACTCTCATGAAAGAATTGAAATGATAAAAATACCCTTACCTGAAGGGCCACGCTTCCTATTTTTCAAAAGTTTACGCCCCTCTTGATGGCTAATTGCAGGGGTAAAATTGGCCAAATGCTGTTGGTGCAGTTGGTTGTAATCATAAACAGGTAACTTTCACTCTAGAGTAAATAACACCAAAATGATATCATTTCATATTTCACTTCAAGAAGATCATTAGGTGATGGTTTGTAATTGGACAAGTCATATCATCATCTTTTGCTACATATGGTCGACTCTTGAGCTACTGTATACATCTTACAGGCACAATTTTTATTTGACCCTTGAGCTGTTTTTTATGTGCTTATGATGTGATATATTTACGGTTGGTCATTTTAACATGTTGATGTCGATCAGTTCAAATCTGATCAAGGTCATATGCAGGTCTCTCTTCAGAATTTCCATCGAGTTTTCAGCTCTAAGCCTGGTATGGCTGTGGCGAACTTGTTACCTTTTCATAATTTCCATTCAGTCATCTAGACTTGTGTTGTGAATGAGCTCAACTAACTATTTAACTCTCTTGAATAGGTTGATGATGCTCAACCCCTCTTGATACATATGATGAACTGAGTGTTGAAGGAATTGAATATCAAATGCATGTATGTGGATAGAATTTGTTGTCTGTGTACTCAGTTACATCTCATTGATTCATAGTTTCTGTAATGATAAATATGTATGGCAGTATTGGTGTACTGAACTATGTAATGGTATTTATGTTGAGCCTCAAATGGGCAGTTATGTATGACACTCTTTGACAATGGGATTTGTATTTTTATTTATTTATTTTTTGGAAGAGTGATTTTGCTGAAGATGGGATTTTTATTTATTTATTTATAGTGCAAGGTGGACCAACATATTGGATACTTTGCATTTAACAAAAAGATTGGTTCATGTGTTTAAATAGTGTTTTTCAGGGCATTTTTGTATAGTAAATGAACATTGTATTAAGTGTATGAAAACATGATGCAGTAGAAAGTTGAAAGTGTTTTCCCCCTCTTCTATTACTAGGTCACTTGCAAAACAGTGCCAAAGGTGTAACAATCTGAATTCCATGAAAAAACCAAGTTCAAAACAAACAGTTGATTCTAGGTTTCTGTAACGCCCCGGTTTTCAAAACCCGATTATATGACTCAGATCTCAAAGACCCAGGAGTTAACTATTAATAATGTTGATTTACCATAGATCAAAGTGCGATATAGAGGAAAATAAGCATGGCATATACATATATATGATATCAAAACGGGAACAATATTTGGGCCCACTCAGCTGGGGGCCCCTTACAAAACCTTGAGTCTTCTTAAATTCCGAATGTACCAAAATAGAGGGAGGAAATAAAACTAATCTACTGATTCAATCCGTAGTAGGCAGCCGCCTCTTGCTGCGATTCTTCATCATAAAATTCTTCCTCTGTCGCCACCGCCTCTGGGTCCATAGTATACTCGACATCTCCTGTACCTGCGTTCTTCTGTACGGTTGAACATTGATGAATGAGTGGCCAGCTCAGTGTGATCTCCCCTCGAGATTACACACCGCCGCCCTAAACCAGGAATAATATGAAAACATTGCAATAATCCAAAATAGAGTAAATGCAGTCTTATTATATGCATGAATGCGTGAATGCATCGGCCCGGGAAAAACATCCAGACGGCCAGTGGGTCGTCACCCATGGAATCGACCCGGGTAAAACATCCAGACGGTCTTATGCCCCGGGAAAGACATCCAGACAGGCGGTGAGACTGGTCATCAGCGCAACACGCGGCGTAATCGTATGGGCATGAGTGATCTAAGTCATCATCATAAGCCGAATGACTGGTCATCAGCGCAACACGCAGCGTAATCATATGGGCATGAGTGATCCAAGCCATCGAAATATGCCATGTATGCATGGTTAGCCAAGTCTTTATTAGTCCATTTGCAACCAACCAATTTAAATACGCTCAAAGGTCACTACGGGGAGCACATGGCCCAGCGTAGGCCGACGGCTCGGGCATAGTGTCCCATACCATCATCCCCGGCCCATGAGGCTACCGTCTTAGGATGCGTGTAGCACCCACTAACATATGGTCAATCATTTTAATTATAAAAGGGCTACCACCTAGTCAACTAGGGAAGAAACATTGAAATTTTCAAAAATGACGATTAAAGCATGTCGGCATGAATGATCCAAAAACGAGTAACACGATCTTTGAAATGGTCATGAAGTTCATCCCGAATCAGTTAGGTGGTATCACACATGGGTGGTAAACCCCTTGGTCAAACATCACAATCCAAAACCTCCATGTCAGGGGTCTACGTATGTCACGACCAGTCTAGTTACACCCCAAGCACGGACTCTCCTTCACTAGGATCTTTTCATGGAGAGGTTTCAACTATATGTGTGTCTTAGCAATGCAGATCAAGATATAAGAGAGAACAAGAGTAGTACAGATATTGAACTCACATGGATATCCAGATCATTCACATGGGTTACTCACACCAATATCCTAATATAAGTGAGAAATCAAGAGTTTAAACAACATTAAAATCAAGCAAGAGCAGATGTGCTTCTCATAGAATTTCCATTTCACTTAGCAAATCATGTATACTAATAAAATTACTATTTCTAGTCTAGTTAGGGATGGAAAGCTTAAGGGGAAGAAAATCATCACCAGACAAGTTGTAGGTTGTTTCCTGCTGTGAGTAGCGAATCTACACTGTATAGGTAATTCCCTGTGAGGATTTATTTATATTAGACCATGAGGATAGGTGAAGAGTTGGGAGGTCCAAAACGGGGCTTGTTTGGGTTGTTCCCAAAGGCGATTTATCCTGCCAAATCCGTGGCACCGTGGGTTGAATATATCGCGCTCACTGGATAAATGCTACATGCCACATGCAACAAGGCCCATACATATTTACTGTACACATACATATTATACCATGTATATATATATATCCAAGTCCCAAGGCACACATATATGCTGCACATACAGAGTACCTCAGTACTTGAGGAATACTTCGTGTGAGCATGATTTATATGCTGTATATACTTGGTACATGACGCACATAGCAATTCCACCACAAGGCAGGGGTGTACATCTTGTTTAGATATCTTATCTATGTAGGTAGATGTTAATCATATCCATGGCTGGGGTCTAATTCATTAGTGGACACCACATACGGTCCACCATGCATTCCTGCACATCTTCCAGTTAAGTGGGTCTCAGCTATTTATACATGCATACCATCCACATAATATGCATGTCAGTGTACTTGCATACGTGAAGAAATGTGCACTAGTATACATACAGGGGCATGCATCTTTGTGCACTTGTATGAGTGTAAAAGCATACACCTCTGCATACCTTTATGCGTACAGGTACATACACCGTTGTATACATATTTTACATATACGCTGCACTCACGCACACATGTATGTCTATGTATATCACATTTATATGGTTCACAGTCCCTACATATACATCCCATGTGTAATATCTGGGTCACAGGGTGCACATGCATACATTATGTTCATCATACATAGGTATCACAGTACCTATGTATATACCATATATATTTTACATTTGTGTCGCATGGTATATATGCCTACACCATATACATAGTGTATATGTGCCACGTAATACATGTGCATACGTTACTTTCATCAGATATATGTATCACAGCTCACACATGGATACCACATATGCACGTATGCATGCACCATGTGCTTAGTATACATGCCACGCCCAGTCTTTGGACGACCCAGATCCAACACCCTTGCTAGGTGGGAAATGCAGTAAACCATCTATCATTGCGCCCCTTGATGGATGGGTTGGATGCTATGCTCGCAGCTAGGTGTGGCCCACCGTGGTTGTTTGATGGTGTGGCCCACTAGGGTGGTACGTTGAACACATGCAAACTATATAAACATCCATATTTAACGACATTATGGTGTTATGTTTCAGCCACCACTAGCTGCCAACGTACAGGCACTGACGGCCTGGATGCAGGCCATGCTGCTGGGGTGCGGCCCATATGGCTGCTATGTTTGGGCCGCGCATAGATGGAGGGTACAGATGTAACCCGTCAAGGTGGGGTCCAACGCTGCCCAGTCCGCCAACATATTGGTGAGGCCCACCTGCGTTTTGTGCAGGCCCAACACAAGTGCAGTCCACCTGCATTTGGTGAGGCCCGACTGAAGTGCAGTGCAGGCCATCATCGGTCTGCACTTAGCAGTAGCTGAGAGGGAGCTGTCTTCGGCCTACCCAGCCATCCGAAAAGAAAAATAGCTTTTGTTTGGTTTGCCTTCTGCACAAGGCCGAGCTCCACACTACTCAATTTAGGCCCGCCATACGGTCAATATTTAGGTCCGAAAACTGATCGTCGAGTGGTCGGTTTCAGTCCCAGAACAAGGCCGTTTCATGACCTGTTTGTGACATGTGTTCCCAGCTCTAAACAGAGCTTGGTCTGGCTTTGATTTAGCCATTGATAGATCCCAAGAAACTAAAGGCAACTAATGTAAATGAATGGAAAATTACTGCTGCAAGGGAAGAAAATAACTAAAAGATGAACTCACCAGGGTGGGTTCCTTAGTTCCCACAGTCTCTTACGGCCATTCTTCTTCCCCCTTCTACAATCTCTCTTCTTTCCTCTTCTCTCTCTCTCTTGGCATTGATCTCGAGGCTACAGCGTCCGTCTTATAGCTGAGGGAGAGAGAATACGGATGGTGGAGATTTGCCCAGCCATCGGGCGGCTGCGATTTCGCCAGACCCTGCCCTTCCCATGGAGGAAGGTCTTATCTTCCCTTTCCTTCTACAGGCCATGCCTGGCTGTTTTTTGGCAATGGGAGAAGCATGCTTTCCACAGAGTGACGAATGGATGGCATCACACAATCAGGCCGATCGCGATTCGTTCAGCCCAACCCGAAGTGGTCCCCCCCCCCCCCACTCAGTCACCACCACGTGCAGCCATATGGACGGTGGTGTCCAATCTCCAACTTTCGTTTACAGACAGTGAAACGGCCATGGGGTCTTGTTAATTAGGGTCCCACAAGGATTTTGAACGGATCAGATGGGGTTGAATATGGTCGTGGTGGACTAACCAGGGACTCAAAGTTAGATCATTTCATCCCCTGTTTGGCGGGAGAAAGAATTTTCAAATGAAACTCGGTCAAAAACTCATTTGACCGAGCAATTATTCCCGGTGCACGTCGCACACCATTGAAATTTGTGTACGTGCGCCTTGTGTAGGGTCCATCATGGTGGCTGTGGTAAATCTTCTCCGTTCATCTTTCATGAAGCCTTATTCCAGGGATGCAAGCCCACTTTGAAGTGGATGTGATTACTGGGTGGGCCGCTACACCCTTTTTAATGGCCATTATTTGCCCGTATTAACGTGACCCGCTGATCAAGTGAGTCTGATACTCATTTTCGACGGTTAATTTAGGGTACTTGTTATGATGGAGGCTTTGTTTGTCATCAGATCATTTCAAGTGTTGGAGACCTGTGGGTGGCATTAGCATGTGTTGACGTTTAATGGTTTAAAATCAGGCATTCGGATTACCTCACCTTTCTAGGTCTTGGAGGGGCGTGTCCCGGCTTCTGGAGACCCTGATAGACGGTCTTGATTTTGACCGGGACCTCCATCCTGAGGTGAGTCAAGCTTGAGTTAGAGGACCTGCCCAACTTGGTTTAAGCTAATGTAGGTTTAAGGAACGGTAACACCCGGGTACCTAAGGTACGGGGTCTTACAGTTTCTTTCCTGCTAATTTCCATGGTGTTGGATTTCAAAGGGGGTCTTTGTAAGGCTCGTATCCTAGCCCGTACTATTCCGTAGGCTTCCACGGTCCTCCTGGTCAAATTCCGGCCACCTGCAATTTGTTATCGGCGTTTGCGCACGATCCTGAGTCGTGTCTCGTATATCAAAGTCGGCTCGACCCGAGACTTGTACCTTTATGACCGCGCCATCGCTGCGCTTCTGATACCGCGTCTCGCGTGCCGAGGTGATACTCGGGCCAGGAGATGTGGGCCCGCGTTCAATTCAAGGAAGACACCGGGCGTTGCAATTCCCAGTGAATCTCTACGAAAAGTCACATCAATCCATCAATCACGTACAAGCAACCCAACCCATCTCTCTCTTACATAACCTTACCCGAAGTCAACTTCCTCTTACAACAAAGTACACACCCATCACTCCCCATCAATCCATCACCTCTCACCCATCCTTTATCAATCCATCACCCCTCTGTCTCATTTCTCTCTCATTCCAAGTAACCCAAGGAGGGATCCAACGTCCTAGCCTTCCAAGAGAGAACTAGGTGTGGCCCACTTCCTACCTCCCTCCCCCCAATCCTCCCCACCCAACCCTTAGATCATCATCTCCACCATTGAAGGAGCTTCTTAGGAGCCTTGGAGCACTAGGGAGGAAGAAGAAGGAAAGGTGGGTGTTCTTAACCTTAGATCATGATTTTGTTGTAGGGCCCACTTATGGTGGGACTCACTTGATGTATGCTTTGTATTGAGTGTAGGGAGGGCCCATAGTAGCGGGGTCCCTCCCCTTCACACGTCTTTCTCTCTCTCTCTCTCTCTCTCCTTTATTTTATGGCGATGATGAAGCCTTGTGGCCCACCCGGAGGAACCCCACCATGAAATATGTATTTTATCCAGGCCATCCACCAAGTGGGCCCACATCAATGGTGAAATCCCACTACAGTGTGAGTGTGGTGGACGCTGCTGCCAGCGTCCAGAGAACGCTGCAACAGGCAGTGTCCAGCTTATTTTAGTAGAGAGGGGCTGTGGGACCACAGCAGGCCCCACCCTTGATGTATATATTCAATCCACACCATCCAACCACTTTCCCAACTCATTTTAGACGTTGAGCTAAAAAACGAAGCCCAACCGAATCTCTGGCGGGCCATAACGTGGAACTAGTGGTTTTGGGTAATATTAATTATTTGAGCCCGCTATGGTGTTTCTACGCACCGAAACATATTCGATATGGGGCTTGTTAGACCTGTTTTGAGTCCAGGAATTCAACCAACAGAGTGGATTCTCCTGATGTGGGCCCCACCTATGAAAAACCGCAAGAAAAAAAGAGAGAAGTTGACGTTGCCGCTGCCAGCGCCCAAAGGACGCTGCAGCAGGCAGCGTCCTGCTGTTTAACGGACAGTCAGTGAACCTCATCACAGGCCCCATCATCATGCATGTTGAACATCAACCCCTTCCATTTGATGGGTACCCTTTAATTGTTGGGATATCCCAAAAATCAGCAGTACATGGGTATCAGGTGGTCCACACCACCTAAAGCGGCAGGGGTTGAACGTCTACCATTGAAACCCTTTTGGGTAACAGATGTAACGTCTCAGAAAAATCCGTACAAAGACCCGAGTACCACCTCAGGCAGAAATCACTCAGGACCAAATCCTTTAGAAAATAGACAAAATTAACTGAGTGTTAAACTAGATTAGCCGTGAAATTAGCTTGAACCACTTTAAATACGAACTGCAAGACCCAAAACTTGTAAAATCATTAACACTACATTACCCTAAAATCTAGGATCACTCTTTAAACCCAGTTGCTCTTGGGAGCACACCGAAACCTCGTATCGGACCTGGACAGCGCGTCGAAAGCCCGATTACTGCGAAACCATACGACTAGGACCGCCTTACTGGGATTGACAACCACCTCGAAAATCAACTCCAGATAGCATCCAGAAACGTACACCTTGAGCCCAGAGCGAAGTATGTGAGAAACGCGAATATCTTTATGAATTGAACTTAGATTTAAGTGATCTAGGCCATTCGCTTGCGGGCCAAATCTAAGGTTTCAGACCGTCAGAATTTGACCCAAATACACCCTCGGATCAGGAAAATTTTCCAGCACAGGTCCATGTACTCGTGGCCCTGATCAAGTGACGATGACCGTTGAACTGAAACTGGTCCTCCGTGGTCGATCTGTAAATCCAATCGGACCGAAACCTTAACTCGACCTAGATCCAATGTTAGGGAACTTAAGTCCGACCGCCCACAGAAAAGGAGCCACTAGAAGTGCTCCGTTGGACTGAAACAACCACTTCTTGGCTATAACGCAAGTATACCTTGGCCCTGGGGCCATTCCCATCAGTTCTGGGCCTATATAAGCCCCTTAAACCCTCTCTCTCTCATTCCATACGAATTTGCAACCCTAAGAGAGAGAAAGAGTGAAAAAAGAAGAAGAAAGTGAGGAGAAGTGAGAGAGAGTGAGTGATAGTTGCAGGGATTCATTCCTGTCACTCCACGTGCTTAATTAGCTACCCGTATCGCTACACCAGCGACTCCGATTCTGTTCTTAGGTAAGGAAATCCTAACCCTAACCTATTTTAGGGTTTCAAATAGAGTAAAGGATGAAATAGCTAATCTATTTCATACCGTAGATTGCAGTTGTGCCGTAGACGACGAGTTAAAGAATGAACTGAGTTCGTTACGAGTCTACCGGCGAAAGGTGTGGACTATAAATGTTTAGGTTATGGTTTTCAAGGTTTTCAATGTCAGTAATGATTTATGACTGGCTTAATTGCTATTACAAGTGCTTAGATACGAGTGTTTCCGTGTTTTATGTACATATATAAACTATGTTGGTTTATAATGCATTCCATGTGTTTGTTGAAATGTGTGAATGAGTGTGGAATTGTGATTTATGCTTGCCATGTTTATTGACTGAGAATTCATGATTGTTGTGCGTATGGTGAACCCTTGTAAAGGGATTTATTATAATACTTGTTATAACTACCTTACTACATATATATGATATGTGTAGCCTAAGTGTTTGATAAAATGCCTGAATGTGAAAATGCTTGTTTAAATGCATGAAATGAGGGTGTTGAGATAGGATTCTCAATTCTCTTAACTACGGTTATAGTATCCTTTAAATAACCTATCCTACTACTTTGTGCTGTTTGGATGAAATGTCTAGTCTGATAATATGTGTGGTATGTGTTTGTTGAATTGCTTAAGTAAGATTTATATATGATTTCAGTTGTCACATACTGTTTTGGATTACTTGATGTGAATGCTGTTGTTTGAAATGTGATTGGGGCTACTATGTAGTCCAGGCAATCGGTAAATTTCTGTGAACGGTGGTTGAACTGCTTAACTACGACAGACACGCCCGATGAATCCGAATCGTACGCTGCTTGTCGGTAGTGGTTAGGCCACACAGAGTACTTACGCGCTCCATGTCCATCGGCTCGACGTATGCTCATACCAGTCGAGCTTGTCAAGCAACCCGGTTGACCCGATGCATGCTCACCATGTATGGACGCTACTGTCTGAATCTAAGGTACCAACTTACCAGTGCAAAACCCGTTAACCTTGGTACCTTGATCCGCTAAGACTCATGAGCCGGACATGATGGAATGGGACACCGTGGTCGAGCTGTTGGCCTACGCCGGGGTGACGAGCCCACCCGTAATGACCAGTGAGCAACCTAAGATCGTGAGCCAAATACGGTGGTATGAGACACTGTATTCGAGCTGTCGGCTTACGATTAGATGACGAGCCATTCATAGTGACCTCGAGCATACTTTGAGACTGTGCTAAGGCGACGAGCCTTTCCGTAGTAACTAGAGTATAAGTTAGGCCTGCATTGAGGTGACGAGCCCTTTGTAGCGACCTGGAACCCCGACATCGTATGAGACTAGCTAGGACTGACGACCCTAGAATGGATCATTGTTTGGGAAATGATATAAGGGAGGTACCTTAGCTTCCCAATCCTGCTGTATGAAAAAGTCTAATAAGAACTTGGTAATCACGCTCATGTACCGCATTGCATGTGCCTTTGACGTTGGTGTTGAGCATAATAGAGGAAGGGGTGCCTGCCGCGACCGTAAGAGGAAGATCGCAGAGGGAGTACATGCGAGGGCATACATCATTAATACATATCATGTTTGCATTAACCAGAGTACTTAGAGATGTTTGATTGTATTGCTTTATCATTAGTGCTTGATTGAATTGATAACATGTTAACCTATGCCCTATAGCTCCATTGAGTTGATCACTCACTCCCACGTTCTGGGACGGTGTTTTAAACACTAACCAGACTCTGTCTTATATGCAGATTCTGGCGCGACGTATGAGGCCGAGCTAAACTTCTACGACGATGAGGAGGAATTCTCATACATGCAGTTATCAGGCGGGTTTATGTAGACTGCTCTAAACAACGGGTTTACAGGGATATATGATTAGTTGGACATTCACATTTTGTCATTTTATATTTTTTTGGAACATATATGTATTTATTCAGCTCAGCAATGCCATCATACTCGGGAGGTTGGGAAACACATCTATGCACTTTATGTATTTATCACAGTCTTCCGCTTGTGAAATTTAACTATCTCTGGAGTATGATATATTGTTTGGTATAATATCACTCATGTTTAAGGCACTAATATAGACAACATTTAATCATCATTAACTATGTTGCATAAGTGATGTGCTAGGACTCGGGAGTTGGGCTCCTGCTCGACCCCCGAATTTCAGGACGTTACAACAGAAGTTTTGGATCTTTATGAAATTTGTTTTTCCTCTCCTTACGGGACCTTATGGTCAAATTGGGTGGACAATAATGTTATGGTGGGCCCCGCGTGGGACCCATCTCTGTGGAAATAGAATGGCTAGTGTACCTTACACTAGCTATATAGCTGCTGTACTCAGCAGTTCTGTAGGTGTCATCATGAGGTCTTTGTTTCATCCAGACCATTCGTCCATTTTTTAGATGAGGTGTGGTCCACCTTGATTTATTTATCCACACCATGTGGACCCACCGTTATGTTTATGTCATCCACTGGACTATATTACCGTCTAGACCGTCCATCTGGACACTGGACTATATCTAATATTATATATTATATATATTATATATAATGTAATATAATATATATTAATTAAATATTATAGCTGGTGGGCCCCACGTGGGACTCACCTTGATGTATGGAATTATCCACTCCGTCCATTCACCTAGCTGGGACGGGCATGAGCTTTGAGTAACCACCTTGATGTAAGTGTTTTTAATCCATACAGTCCGTACTTGGACGGTGGAGTAGCTCACCATGATATGTGTATCTTATCCTTGCTGGACGTGTGAAGACCATCCCACACGTGTGGCACACTGTGGGTGGGACCCACCTAAATGCATTTATTCTATATGTCCATCTGCCCTGGAAGTGGAATGGATCCCACTGTAACATATGTGCTTATGCACACCGTCCATCCATTTCAACTTACATGGGCCCCACCCCACACGTGTTGCACGTGTGGGATGGGACCCACCTTAATGATGTGTTGTATATTCGCTCCATCCATGGCAGATGGGACCCACCTTGATGATGTATTGTATATCCGCTCCGTCCATGGCAGGTGAGACCCACCTTGATGTATATGCTCTATATCCACCCGTCCATCTGGACGAGTGGCGTAAGGCCACCATGATGTATTGTTATATCTAACCGTCCGTCCGCTTGAGGACGTTGACCCCACTTGAATGTATGTGGTTCTCCAGTCGTCCATCTGTCCAGGGTGGTGTGGGAACCCGCCGTGATGTATGTATTCACCACGCCACCCATCGGCATGTGGGGCACACCATGATGAATATGTTTCAACCACATTGTCCATTTGTTTTGCTAAACCATGTATTGCCCCATTTGGCCCACTTAATATATATGAGGCCCACCTGTTGTATGAGGCCCATTGTGTAGTATTTCAAGCCCAGAAATCAGACCCATGTGATGTATTTATGGCCTTTGAATGAGGCTCAATGAGATGTATTTGTAGCCCATTTGACGAGGCTCATGTGATGGGGCCCACCTGTTTTGTATTTGAGGCCCATGGGTTGTGGCCTATTGTGACGTATTGAGGCTCATGGGTTATGGCCCATTGTGACACATTTGAGACTCAGGTGGTGCGACCCATTATGATGTATTCGAGGCCCATGGGATGTGACCCATTTTGATATATTTAAGGCCCAGAGGATGTGGCCCCTCATGATGTATATTAGGACCGTGTCAGAGGCCCATTGTGATGTATATGTGGTCCATATGATGGGGCCCACCTGATGTATGAGAGGCCCATGGATGTGACCCATCGTGATGTATATTAGGTCCTTGTGTGAGGCCATGGGCCCACTATATGTTTGGCTCTATGTGGGCCACTCCTTGGGAGAAATATTGGTTAAATGTCTACATTGATGAGCAATGATGGCTAAATGTCCACATCGTGACTTTCCCTTAGGCCCTTTATTGAGGCCGATTCCGATTGTCGAGGACGATTCCGATCGTCGAGGCCGATTCCGATTATCGAGGCCGATTCTGATTATTGAGGTCGATTATCGAGGTCGATTTTGATTATCGAGGCCGATTCTGATTATTGAGGCCGATTATCGAGGTCGATTCTGATTATCGAGGCCGATTCTGATTGTCGAGGCCGATTGTCAAGGCCTAATGTGATGTATATGCGGCCCATGTCAGAGGCCATTGTGATGTATATGAGGCTTATATGATGAGGCCCACTGTGGTGCATTTGAGGGCCAGGCGATGGAGCCCATTGAGATATATGTTAGGCCCATGTGAGAGGCCCATCGTGATGTGCATTAAGCTCTCGAGTGAGTCCCATGGTGTTGTATATTAGGCCCTTGTGTGAGGCCATGGGTCCACTATATGTTAGGCTCTATGTGGGTCATTCCTTGGGGGCAATGTTAGTTATATGTCCACATTGTCGAGGCCGATTATTGATACCGGTTACTGATACCGATTATGTGTATGTGACAGCATAACATCATGATACATGCCCATACACATTATCTGCATGTTTATTATGAGATGTGATTGACTATCGCACATGCCATAGTACAAATGGTTTTGGGGACTCCCTGAAAGGTGGAGTTATTCCAAATGAGCGCACAGTATGCGCAAGATTGATGCATGATTAGACTACATGACTCATGCATTTTGCCTTGTGTGTTGTGATTACTGTACACCCTAATGACATCAGGGTCGTAGCCTCCACAGTCATGTTGTGGATGGCCAGATGGGACACTATAAATCTTTTGCTAGCATCGGGCTGCCACAGATGGCCCTAGGTGAAAATTTCTAAACTCTCTTGGTACCAGAGGACGCCCCAACGTGGAGACCGAGTGGATATATATGAGTGCATGAGGGCTGTATACCAGTAGGCCGCGTCTCCCACCGTATCATGGTCGGTTGGGAGGGGGTGTGGCCTTACCCACCTGAGGGAGTAGGCATAGCTAGGCTGAGTCTGACCAGCTCCTAAATGGGCCCGCTATTGACGAGCCGGGCCGATATTGGTAGGCGGGTAGTGAGGTCTCTTCCACTTACCCAGTTGTATTGTGTGCTTGATGGGGCGGCAAGCTGACGTAGAGTGTACTAGACCCCGGTGATGATCCCAGAGATGTACAGTACTGATATGTGGACTTATTGAACATGAGTCGCATACTCATTCATTCATTCATTCAATATCCACTGAGGCTGATGGTGCACAATTATTTGTTATGTGTACCTTCGCAATGGCCAGGATTTCGGTTGGGGCACGTGACTAATCTGAGATCAGGAGTTTACCACATTGAGTCTGACTATTCAAATTTAGGTAGGAGACTGGTTTGGATAGAAGTCCCTTGTGGTGGACCCCGTAGCCTGCGATACTACGTACTATTATCCCGACTTCACACTCCAACTTGGTCATTTCATTCGCATCGTATATTGCATTACATCCACGGGCATATGACATTTTGGGTTGCTATGTTTCCACACTTATATGGCCTAGACAGACTTAATAGGATTTACATATTCTATCGTATCCTCGGCATCTGATATTTGGATCTCTATGACTCATCATTTGTATAGCTGATCTGTATTGCGTACTCTGATATTGTACGATTTATAGACTTGCATTGTTTCCGCTTACTCTGATATCCTATAATTCATGATCTTGCCAGTATTTCCGATATTGTATGATGGCATTGTATTGAATACTTGACACTTACCTTGTGCACACACTTACACCATCCTCTAAGCTTTCTATAAGCTTATGCACAACAGATGCGTGCAGGTGATGTTAGGTTGAAGCAGCATTGAGCTTGGAGCGTGCAGCGGTCTTCTGGAGCTTTGATTTTCGATATATGTATTTCCCTTTCAGCATTGTTGTAATATCCCGAATTTTTTGCCAACCTGGGATTAGACATCCTTAAGCAATGGGTCACTCCTAACACCTTATTAACCCGTCAGAACTCAATCCTAAAGTCTAAAACCGCTTTTGAACCCATTTCCTTCACAAATTCCACCCTTCACAACCTTGTTCTTTCAATTTTTCTAAGTACTTTCACCCTAGACGCTATCTTAAACTAGCTAAGTAGTATAACTTGGATCACTTTATATACAAACTACAAAGGCACAGGTATCACCTCAGACAGAAATTACTCAGGACTAAATCCTTTAGAAATTAGGTGAGAGTTAGTCAGTGTTAAACTAGAGTACCTGTGAAATTATCACCAATCACTTTAAATACGATCTGCAAGACCCAAAACTTGTAAAATCATTGACGCTAGATTACCCTAATATTTAGGATCAATCTCATTACCCGGTTGCACTCGGGAGCATCTCGAAACTCCGTATCAGATCTGGACCACACGTCGGAAGTCCGATTAACACGAAGTTAATGAATTAGGACCGCCTTGCTGGACTTGACAACCATCTCGGAAATAAACTCCAGATAGTGTTCTGAGGCTATTCGCTTGAGCTCGGAGTGGGGAGTGTGAGAAATGTGAAATTAATTCAAAATAAAATAGAAATTTATGAAATCTGGCACCTCTCGCTTGCGGATCAGTATTAAGCAACCAGACTGTCAGAATCAGGCCAAATTACACCCTCGGATCAGGGATATTTCCCCAAACATATCCATGTACTCGAAATCTCCGATCGAGATCCACTGACCGTTGAACTCAAACTGGTCCGCCACGCATGATCTGAGAATCCGACTGAAACAAAAACTTAACTCCACCTAGATCCAAGGATGGTGAGCTTAAGTCCGACCTTTGGCTCAAGGAGGCCCGCTAGAAGTGCTCCATTGAGCTGAAAAATGGTCGCTTTGGTTATAACCTAAGTATACCTTGTCTATAAGTCTATTTTGGAGTGTTTTTAGGCTATATAAGGACCTTAGAACCCTCTCTCTCACAGCCATACGAATTTGAGAGAAACCCTAGAGAGAAAAGAGAGAGAAAGTGAGAGAGTAGTGGGAGATTCTTCCTGCCTTGCTTCCCTGCTGCTATACGTGCTTAACTGCTTCCTTCTAATCGTTTTCCCAGCGATTCCGGCTCCGTTTCTAGGTAAAAAAAACCCTAACCCTAATCTGTTTTGGGGTTTTGATAGTTGTAGGTTATGAAATAGCTAACCTATTTCGTTCTATAGGTTGACAAACTGCCGAATATGGAAGCTTAACAAACCTATTGGATTCGTTACGATTCTACGATAAAAGGTGCGGACTTTAAATGTATAGGTTATGGTTTTCAACGCTTTCAATGTCAGATAATGATAGATTCATGATCTGCACAGAATTGCACATGTACAAAGTGTTGTCTGTTTTCTGTTTCGATTAAAGATGAAGAATATGGAATTTTACATACTCTAGGTATTTGTAGAAAGTACCGTATACGTATAAATTTTGGAAATGTGTTTGCCATGATTATTTACTGTATTGATATATTATATATGGATAAAATACTTGTTTGGCGAAAGGACTCGCCCTAATACATGTTTTGCTAATGTACACTATGTATGTTGAAATAGTGTATTCTAAGTGTTTGTGAAAATGACCGAATGAGTATAGAATTCGCATTTGTGCTTGCCATGACTAATTGTCATGGATACATGATTGTTGTATAGGCAATACCCCATTGACGAAAGGATTTGCCCTAAATCACGCCACGACCAATATACACTATATATGCTAAAACGTGTAGCCCAAGTGTTTGTTTAAATGACTGAATGAACATGGAACTTGGATTCCTGCTTGCCATGACTATCCGTCGTGGGTGCCGCGTGTTATAATTGGGGCAACTCCCTAGTGAAAGGATTTGGCCTTATACCTATGTGATCAACATACGTCATGTATGTTGATGTATGTAGTTTAAAGTGTTTGTTGAAATAACTAAATAAATATGGATTTATGATTTATGCCTGCCAAATGTATTGAATGTAAGAACATGATTGATGTGTATGCGACAACTCCTTGCTATAAGGATTTGTCCTATTCTATGTTGAAATCAACATACATCATGTATGTTGGAGTGGTGTAGTTTTAGTGTTTGATAAAATACCTGTGTGAGAAATTGTGTGACGAACTAAATTTAATAGTGGTGTTGAGATAGGATTCTCAGCTACCTTAAAGATGTATATGATTTCCTCCATGTTGTTTGTTTAATTTAACCACCTACTTATGAAATATATGTGTTTGTATTTCCGTTTATATTGTACTTTATAACATGCTTTATAACATGCTTAAATTACATTGTTTATTCTGTTTTACTCTACATGTTTCTGGTCATGGATTGATTGTGTTTGGGACTATGATTATAGTCTAGGCAATCTGTAACGGGATCGAATTCAATGCTGAAATTCATTTGCCACGTGAGATGTGTTCGACGAACCCGAGTCGTACTTCGGTTGACGATAGTGTTGGCCACACGACGTACTTATGCACTTCATATCGTTCAACTTGTTGTGCGCTCGAGCTAGCCAAGCTCGTCAAGTAACCCGATCTGTCTTATGTATGATCACCATGTTTGGATGCTACTGCTTGAACCTAGGGTACCAAACTTACCAGTGAAATCCCGTTAACCATGGTACCTCGATCCGCTAAGACTCATGAGCCGGGCATGGTGGTATGGGACACCGTGGTCGAGCTGTCGGCCTACGCTGGGGCCACGTGCCTCCCCGTAGTGACCAGTGAGCAACCCGACTCGTGAGCCGATTATGGTGGTATGAGACACTATATTCGTGTTGTCGGCCTACATTGATAAGGTGATGGGGGAGTGGTGCAACGATTGTGAGCAACAACCCTGACAGCCCTTTGTAGTGACCTCGAGCATACTCTGAATTTGTGGTGAGGCGACGAGTTTTGCCGCAGTGTATAGAGTATGAACTAGGACTGTATCAATTTAGTGATGAATCGTTAAAAGGGTGATGGGGGAGTGGTGTAACGGTTTCGTGTAACAGTCCTGGCAGCCCTTGCAGCGACATAGAAACACACCATTGTATGAGATTAACTAGGACTGACGACCCTAGAATGGATCATGTTTGGGAATGATACAAGGGAGGTACCTTAGTTTCCCAATACTGCTGTTTGAAATGGACTAATAAAAACTCGGTAATCATGCTCATCATCGCATTGCATGTGCCTGGAAGATGTGGAGTACTGAGGGATGAAAACATGCCGCGAACGTAAGATAGTGTCGCACGAGGGTGTGTGTGGTGAGGGCATACATCATGACTGCATTCATACTTGCATTAATAAGAGTATTTAGAATTGTTTGATTGTACTGCTTTATCATTACTGCTTGACCGAGTTGATAACATGTTAACCTATGCTTTATTGTTCAACTGAGTTGATCACTCACTCCCACGTTACGGGACGGTGTTCCGAACACCCACCAGACTTTGTCTGATTGCAGATGGCAACGCTACTCCTGAGGCAGAGCCGGACCTTTATGATGACTATGATACTTGCTAGTATTTGCTGTATTCTGGCGGCTTCATGCGAGCCGTGTCTTGATCGACGGGGCTATGTTTTTGGGATAGAAGACATTACACTTCCACAACTTGGTATAATTTGAAATTGTACTTATAATGAATTAACCTGGTAACATTATCACACTTTGGAGACTCACCACAGTTTATATATTTTATTTATCTATCACAGTCTTCCGCTTGCTATCTCACTTGTCTCTGGGGTATGATATGCTGTTTTGGCTTAATCTCACTCATGTTCAATGTACTAATACAGACAACATTCAATCATCATTCATTTTGTTGAATAAGTGATGCGTTGGAACTCGGGAGTTGAGTTTATGCTCGACCCCCGATTTTTAGGGCGTTACAAGATGGTATCAGAGCCAAGTTTGGATTAAACCGGACCTGAGTTATGGTCAGACGACGCACTCTGACGCACTCTGACTTAGAAGGGAGCGACGGAACGTAGAAACCAACTTAGGGTTTTCCAATTTCGCCGAACGGCGAAACCGATCGAAATCGACCGCTAAGATTGGGCCCGTACACACCCGTGATCACGCAAAACGATCCCGAATCACTTCTAGGCCGTCAGTTGACGGGTTTGAGTCATTCCTTAGAGAAGAATGTCCTTCGGTTGTGGGTCAACCACAACACTTTACACTTCATCTCAAAGCCTAAAACCCCTTTTTATACAATTCCTTCAAAATCTCACCCTCCACCACTGTATTCTTCATTTCTTTTAAGCACATTCGTAATACACACCAATCTTAGGGTATAAATGATAAAGAACAACACCGAAATTAAAACTTACCAGAAATAAGAAATAAATGGATCAAATGGGTTTTGACCCTTAACCTTTTGGAATCTAACCAAATAAATGGGTTAGTTGGATAGATTAACGCCTCCTACCCCAAAATCATATGCTACATGTCACATAGAATCATTCCAGTTTGCAATTTGGCCCTGTTACGGCTCAAAACAGAGTCGGGGGCCAAACGGAGCACTTCCAGAGGGACCCAGGGTGGGACCCATACTTTTCGGGGCCTAGGGATCACGAGGACCTCGCCCAAATGGTGAGGCATCGCCAACCAGTCTAGTGGGTGGTGAGGCCCTCGCCAGGTTTCGGGCCCGGCTGGGCGGGCCGGTCAAGCCGAGCGTGTTTGGGGGTTGTGGGACCCCCCTGATGCATGGGCCGTTGACTAAAACCCTCCCAAACTAGTATTTCCTTCACAAAGTAACCCTCTAAGCTCTCTTTTCTCTTTCAAACTTCTGATTTTTGGCAAAAATCGCCCCTCCAATCACCCATTCCGTCATTTTCTGTCACAACCCGTTCCCCTCCATCGTTCACAGCAGCACCTATCCTCTACCTTTCCGTTTTTCCTCATTTGAACTCCCACTCATTTGAAGCTCAAAACCGTGTAAGCTCTCAACCCATCCTATTTCTTCATTTCCTTTCTTCAAACCCTGTCTTTTGGGGCCCTTACAATCCCTATTGAGGTTCAAACTCGTGGAGAACCAAAAACTCCAGCCCTTTTTCTCTCTTTAGGGCCCGTTCGGCCAAATTGCATTAGGTGAGTTTAAGGTGGATAGAATTATAAGGTAACAATAAATGTATGTGTAAGATATGGTCCCTAGATTGGGTGTATCCCATGTTTTCCAATGCCATGTTTGGAATGTATGCAATGAAAAGTATATCCCGGGTTTTCTTTTCCTATTACACTTAGAAATTCCTCATCCTGGGATTTGGAAATCCCATCTCACACTTTCCCACACAAGGCCCATTTTCCAAAGCCTGTAAAATTAATCCCCACCCACCCTCCTACCAACCATGTCACTCCCAATCCCGAGGAAGGATTAGCAATGCAAGCCCATTAAATACAACTTTAGACCACTGGCCAAATAGGCCCTTGGAGTTTTGGACTTAGAGCGGTGCTCCTAGATTTCGACAGACATGACCGTGTAGGAAATCCAACAAATATATAATGTGAACCTTAGGACCCTCTTAGTTGGAATGAGCATATGTGAAATGCTCGAGCATAGTTAAATTTAAGTAAGGGCGACTCAATTCCAATTAGGTAACTTTGACCCTAAGTGATAAAACCTTTCCTGTATTAGAAATGATGTGAAATCATCTAGCGTATGAGCATAGACCATGGACTACTCCTAAATTAAGACTAGAACCGGTTACATTAGAGAATGCCAGAGACCGATAGATGTATCTAGGTCAAATCAATACACCTCTTTGATCTGGGTGGCGCAGCGAAAGCATGGTGGACCCTACCCTACTGGCCCAGGATCGAAACTGTGCTCGTTGAATACGAACATTATAGAAGCCCTAGCAAGTTCTACTATGAGAAACCGTTTTAGGATGATCTAGTAAGATTTGATTCACCATTTCCTTGGACATAGATAATAACAAGGACTCTCTTAGACTAAGACCTAAAGGGCAACCTTAGACATAGATAATTTGAGCCTTTCAATGATGGACATTCCCTACGTTTCTAGAGTGATCGGACTACGGAGTTCCTGAAATATACAACTGCGAAACATTCGTGGCTTGACCCAATTCTCAATCCTAGGCGACTACCAATGGATTCACTGCTTGGCCAACCGGAAGACCAGGATCCACCAGGATTCAGAAGGGATATGATGAGCTTCCTACCCTGGCCCGGTAGGTGATCGATGTATCAGGATTAAGCCCACCATAAACGTCTCTCCGTGTTGGTCAAACAATGAAAACAGTTATCTTACTCTAAATTGTTGGGAATCGTCGTCAAGACTCCAAATAGGTAAAGAAATAAATTGTAGCAAACCATTAGGATATGAGAAATGGATAAAGAAATAAGTTTTAAGGGGGGTAGACTAAAATGAACCAGGCTAGTATATACCCTACCACGCGTAGAAACTCGAAACCAATAAAACTTAGGCAAAAGAAATAATTAAATCTTTTCTTATTACCCTTAGGCAATTTCGGGGACGAAATTTTGTTTTAAGGGGGGTAGATTGTAACATCCCGGATTTTTTTCCAACCTGGGATTAGACGTCCTTAGGCAATGGGTCGCCCCTAACACCTTATTAACCTGTCAGAACTCAATCCCAAAGTCTAAAACCGCTTTTGAACCCATTTCCTTAACAAATCCCACCCTTCACCACCTTGTTCTTTCAATTTTTCTAAGTACTTTCACCCTAGACGCTATCTTAAACTAGCTAAGTAGTATAACTTGAATCACTTTATATACAAACTACAAAGGCCCAGGTATCACCTCAGACAGAAATTACTCAAGACTAAATCATTTAGAAATTAGGCGAGAGTTAGCCAGTGTTAAACTAGAGTACCTGTGAAATTATCACCAATCACTTTAAATACGATCTGCAAGACCCAAAACTTGTAGAATCATTGACGCTAGGTTACCCTAAAATCTAGGATTAATCTCATTACCCGGTTGCTCTCGGGAGCATCTTGAAACTCCGTATCAGATCTGGAATGCACGTCGAAAGTCCGATTAACACGAAGTTAAGGAATTAGGACCGCCTTGCTGGACTTGACAACCATCTCGGAAATAAACTCCAGATAGTGTTCCGAGGCTATTCGCTTGATCTCGGAGCGGGGAGTGTGAGAAATGTGAAATTAATTCAAAATAAAATAGAAATTTATGAAATCTGGCACCTCTCGCTTGCGGATCAGTATTAAGCAACCAGACCATCAGAATCAGGCCAAATTACACCATCGGATCAGGGATATTTCTCCAAACATATCCATGTACTTGGAATCTCCGATCGAGATCCACTGACCGTTGAACTGAAACTGGTCCGCCACGCGTGATCTGAGAATTCGACTGAAACGAAAACTTAACTCCACCTAGATCCAAGGATGGTGAGCTTAAGTCCAACTTTTGGCTCAAGGAGGCCCGCCAGAAGTGCTCCGTTGAGTTGGAAAATGGTCGCTTTGGTTATAACCTAAGTATACCTTGTCCATAAGTCTATTTTGGAGTGTTTTTAGGCTATATAAGGACCTTAGAACCCTCTCTCTCACTGCCATACGAATTTGAGAGAAACCCTAGAGAGAGAAGAGGGAAAAAAGAGAGAAAGTGAGAGAGTGGTGGGAGATTCTTCCTGCCTTGCTTCTCTGCTGCTATACGTGCTTAACCGCTTCCTTCTAATCGTTTTCCGGCGATTCCGGCTCCGTTTCTAGGTAAGAAACCCTAACCCTAATATGTTTTGGAGTTTTGATAGTTGTCGGTTATGAAATAGCTAATTCGTTCTATAGGTTGCCAAACTGCCGAATACGGAAGCTTAGCAAACCTATTGGATTCGTTACGATTCTACGATAAAAGGTGCGGACTTTAGACGTATAGGTTATGGTTTTCAACGCTTTCAATGTCAGATAATGATAGATTCATGATCTGCACACAATTGCACATGTACAAAGTGCTGTCTGTTTTCCGTTTCGATTAAAGATGAAGAATATGGAATTTTACATACTCTAGGTATTTGTAGAAAGTACCGTATACGTATAAATTTTGAAAATGTGTTTGCCATGATTATTTACTTTATTGATATATTATATATGGATAAAATACTTGTTTGGCGAAAGGACTCGCCCTAATACATGTTTTGCTAATGTACACTATGTATGTTGAAATAATGTATTCTAAGTGTTTGTGAAAAGGACCGAATGAGTATAGAATTCGCATTCATGCTTGCCATGATTAATTGTCATGGATACATGATTGTTGTATAGGCGATACCCCTTTGACGAAAGGATTTGCCCTAAATCACGCCACGGCCAATATACACTATATATGCTAAAACGTGTAGCCCAAGTGTTTGTGGAAATGACTGAATGAACATGGAACTTGGATTCCTTCTTGCCATGACTATCCGTCGTGGGTGCACGCGTGTTATAATTGGGGCAACTCCCTAGTGAAAGGATTTGGCCTTATACCTATGTGATCAACATACGTCATGTATGTTGATGTATGTAGTTTAAAGTGTTTGTTGAAATAACTAAATAAATATGGATTTATGATTTATGCCTGCCAAATGTATTGAATGTAAGAACATGATTGATGTGTATGCGACAACTCCTTGCTATAAGGATTTGTCCTATTCTATGTTGAAATCAACATACGTCATGTATGTTGGAGTGGTGTAGTTTTAGTGTTTGATAAAATACCTGTGTGAGAAATTGTGTGACGAACTAAATTTAATAGTGGTGTTGAGATAGAATTCTTAGCTACCTTAAAGATGTATATGATTTTCTCCATGTTGTTTGTTTAATTTAACCACCTACTTATGAAATATATGTGTTTGTATTTCCTGTTTATATTGTACTTTATAACATGCTTTATAACATGCTTAAATTACATTGTTTATTCTGTTTTACTCTACATGTTTCTGGTCATGGATTGATTGTGTTTGGGACTATGATTATAGTCCAGGCAATCGGTAACGGGATCGAATTCGTGACTGAGATTCATTTGCCACGTGAGATGTGTTCGACGAACCCGAGTCGTACTTCGGTTGGCGATAGTGGTTGGCCACACGAAGTACTTATGCGCTTCATATCGTTCAACTTGTTGTGCGCTCGAGCTAGCCGAGCTCGTCAAGTAACCCGATCTGTCTTATGTATGTTCACCATGTTTGGACGCTACTGCTTGAACCTAGGGTACCAAACTTACCAGTGAAATCCCGTTAACCATGGTACCTCGATCCGCTAAGACTCATGAGCCGGGCATGGTGGTATGGGACATCGTGGTCGAGCTGTCGGCCTACACTGGGGCCATGTGCCTCCTCGTAGTGATCACTGAGCAACCAGACTCGTGAGCCGATTATGGTGGTATGGGACACTATATTCGTGCTGTCGGCCTACATTGATAAGGTGATGGGGGAGTGGTGCAACGATTGAGAGCAACAGCCCTGACAGCCCTTTGTAGTGACCTCGAGCATACTCTGAATTTGCGGTGAGGCTACGAGTTTTGCCGCAGTGTATAGAGTATGAACTAGGCCTGTCTCAATTTAGCGATGAATCGTTAAAAGGGTGATGGGGGAGTGGTGTAACGGTTCCGTGTAACAGCCCTGGCAGCCCTTACAGCGACCTAGAAACACACCATCGTATGAGATTAACTAGGACTGACGACCCTAGAATGGATCATGTTTGGGAATGATACAAGGGAGGTACCTTAGTTTCCCAATACTGCTGTTTGAAATGGACTAATAAAAACTCGATAATCATGCTCATCATCGCATTGCATGTGCCTGGAAGATGTGGAGCACTGAGGGATGAAAGCATGTCGTGAATGTAAGATGATGTCGCACGAGAGTGTGTGTGGTGAGGGCATACATCATGACTGCATTCATACTTGTATTAATAAGAGTATTTAGAATTGTTTGATTATACTGCTTTATCATTACTGCTTGACCGAGTTGGTAACATGTTAACCTATGCTTTATTGTTCCATTGAGTTGATCACTTACTCCCACGTTATGGGACGGTGTTCCAAACACCCACCAAACTTTGTCTGATTGCAGATGGCGACGCTACTCTCTGAGGCGGAGTCGGACCTTTATGATGACTATGATACTTGCTCGTATTTGCTGTATTCTGGCGGCTTCATGCGAGCCGTGTTTTGATCGACGGGGCTATGTGTTTGGTATAGAAGACATTATACTTCCACAACTTGGTATAATTTGAAATTGTACTCATAATGAATTAACTTGGTAACATTATCACACTCTGGAGACTCACCACAATTTATATATTTTATTTATCTATCACAGTCTTCCGCTTGCTATCTCACTTGTCTCTGGGGTATGATATGCTGTTTTGGCTTAATCTCACTCATGTTCAATGCACTAATACAGACAACATTCAATCATCATTCATTTTGTTGCATAAGTGATGCGTTGGAACTCGGGAGTTGAGTTTATGCTCGACCCCCGATTTTCTGGGCATTACAATTGTATTCAAATGTTTATATTAGTGGATATGTGATGATGATG
Organism: Magnolia officinalis; assembly: GCA_021015155.1. Lineage (NCBI taxonomy): Eukaryota > Viridiplantae > Streptophyta > Magnoliopsida > Magnoliales > Magnoliaceae > Magnolia > Magnolia officinalis. The sequence goes on from JAJHSJ010000011.1 coordinate 53,974,046, forward strand.
TTGCCTTTGTGATTTGGGTAAACTTGTGGTTATACTTCTTTTGAGACAAATGTACGTTAGAAAAATCCTCCTTGTAGGATCCCTGGATCAGAAACTGGCATATACGCGCTGGAGGCTAAGAATGGGGTACTGCGAAGGCTGTCGGTACCAGATTCGTTGATCGAAAATTTCGTGAGCCCGGTTTTCGAGTTTGGGGCGTGACAGAAGATGGTATCAGAGCATAATTTGGGAATACCTGAGGATAACATCACATATCTGCTGATAGCTACCATGCACTCTATGATAGTTGAGAACTTAAAATGATTAGATCCCCGAGTTCGAATAACTTAGAAACTTCCTAATATAGCTCCCCATTGTGTATGCATTCGAGAGTGCTCAAGGATAATAGGCCCTTGTTCCTTCATGTAGGATATGACACCCAAGTAAGTAACCCGAGCGACTTTCACTTCCTCGCATGAGATTCTTGTTCCCCCACCTGAGACTTCTGCACCCTCGTTTGAGTCTAGCATAGCACCGACCGTGTCCGTGAGTGCCGACCAGCTGCAGCTGATATTGCAAGCAATAACTGCCATTTTTCAGAGTGAAGGCCGAAAAAGGCGGGCACCCTCCAGTAGCTCCCGACAGCGTCGACAGCAGCAGAGACGCGCAGCCTGCCAAGCTGCCAGAGCACTAGCAGGACCTTCGGCACCACCTCTGCGGCAACTTTCCGGTGCCTGTTATGGATGTGGTAGGATAGAACACCGTAGGTGGGAGTGCCCCCGACCGCAGCAGCAGTAGCCGAGGGTACCAGTTGTGAAACCCGTATCCTGGCTCGTACGGTTCCATAGACCTCCGCGGTCCTCCCGGTCAAATTTCGGCAACCCGCGATCTGATTTCGGTAATTGGGTGCAACCCTGAGTCGTATCCGGTGTTCTAGAGTCGGCTTGACCCGAGACTAGTATCCTTGCGACCGCGCCGTCGCCGCGTTTCGCGCACCAAGGAGATGTGGACCCTCGTTCAGTTCAAGGAAAAAACGCCACACGTTGTAAATTCCAAGAGAATGTCCCATCAATCACATCTCATGTCAAGTATACATCACCTCACACCCCTTCCCCAAGTACAAGCACCCCTCCCCTAAAGTCAACTCTCTCTTACAACCAAGTACACTCATCCATCACTCACCATCCCTCTCTCCCATCACTTCTCTCCCATCATCTCTCTCTCTCATTCTCTCTCTCATTTTTCCCCCCAAGCAACCCACATCCAAGCTCTCCATGAGAGAGCTAGTGTGGCCCACCTTCCTACCTCCCATCTCCACCATCCAAAGTCCATCTCAACCATCGGAATCGTTTCCTTGAAGCTCTAGAGGCTATAGGCGGAAGAAGGAAGAGAAGATCAAAAGTGGGTGATTTTCTTTTTTAGTTTTGATGATTAGAGGGCCCACATATGGTGGGACCCATCTTGATGTATGTTTTTTATTTTGGAGGGGCCCATAGTGGCGAGGTCCCTCCCATTTTCACCGTTTTTCTCTCTCTTTTTCTCCCTTGTATGATGGCCCACCTATAATGTGTGTAGTATCAGCTTGATCTGCGGGGTGGCCCACTGATGTGGACCCCACTATATATATGTGTTGTATGTACGCTGTCCCAGCAGCACTGGACGTAGGTAAAACACTAACATCAGCTTCATGTGGGCTGGTCGGTTCCACACGTATGGACCCACCTCATATACGGGCCTATCTGGACCGTCCGTATGGCCAGCAGCATGCAGCTGCTGGCCTAGTGTCAGCTAGTTCTGTGGACCTTATCACGAGGTAGGTATTATATCCATACCGGCCATCCATTTGATCTGGTGCGTGGGACCACCCACACATGTTGCACGTGTGGGGTGGGGCCCACCTTGGATGCATATATTCTATATCTACGCCGTCCGTCCGGTTCTGCACCAGGACGTGGGACCCAGCAGCAGACGGCTGCTGAGTTGACCTCAGCAAGTTCCGTGGGTCCCACCTTCGTTGTGGGCATTGTATATCCACCGCCCATCCATCTCACGTGGACCACCTCACACGTGTGAGTGGGATCACGTTGATGTATTTATCATATTTGCACCGTCCAGATTTTCTGGACGGTGGCCATACCTTGAATGTATGTATTTCCCATGGTGCGGTCCGTTGATACGTGTTTCACCATGCCGTCCATTTGTGGATGTCCACCATGATATATGCATTCCATCCACACCGTCCAGATTGCTGGACGGTGGACCACACCCTGACGTATGTGTTTTATCAACACCGCCCATCCATTTTTCCAAGATCATTTGTATGGTGGGCCTCGGTCTGATTTGGCGGGCCTGGACGCTGGAGTGTTGATATATATATATATATATATGTGGTGGGCCCTACGTGGGACCCACCTTGATGAAAGTATTCTGTATCCCACCGTCCAGAGGTCTGGACGGTGGCCATTTAATTATGATTATAATATTTTATAATATATATATATATTATATATATATATATATATATATATATATATATATTATGAGATAGGGATGTTGTGGTGGGCCACTGCTACGTGGGACCCACCTTTTTCATGTTTTATGCACCATCCAGAGACACTGGAGTATGGGCAGCCTCCTGCCACTGTAAGTGTATATTATATTATATTATATTATTTATATTATAATATAAGATTATATTGGTGGGCCACTACGTGGACCGCACCATGATGTATGGTTATATCTGCGCTGTTCAGCAACCCGCACCATGATGTATGGTTATATCTGCGCTGTTCAGTTGCTGAACGGTGCAGCAAGCATGACAGCCATTCCGTCCATCCATTTTACAGGTGGAGCCCACCGTGATGTAAACCATGCCGTTCATCCATCTGACGTGCATACGGCCCCACCATGATATATGTGTTGTATCTCGACCGCCTATCCATTTGGCGAGCTTGTCTCTAGGCTTGAGACTAAAAATAAAGCAGATCCAATATCAAGTGGACCACACTGCATAGAACAGTGGGATGAATGCCCACCATTGAAAACCCTTTGGGATTCTGGACCAATATGATATTTGTTTTTCCTCTATATCTAGGTCTTTGCAACCTTATGCACAGACTGGATGGAAAATAAAAACTATGGTGGGCCATTAGAATTTAACTGTGGAAGTCATTATTACCACTGCCACTTGTGGTATGGTCCAAATGATCCTTTGGATATGATTCATTATTTTTTTTTTTACTCTATAATGATCTCTAACAATGGATGAATGGTGTATTGGACTCGGCCCATTAGTGCGGTCTATTGATGTAGCCCACTTGATGTGTATGAGGCCCATTAGTGTGGCCCATTGATGTAGCCCACTTGATGTGTATGAGGCCCATTAGTGCGGCCCATTGATGTAGCCACCTGTTATGTATTTGAGGCCCATGTGCAGGGCCCACATGTTGTGTATTTGAGGCCCAGGGGTTGTGGCCTAATTGTGAAGTATTGAGGCCCAGGGGTTGTGGCCTAATTGTGAAGTATTGAGGCCCATGGGTTGTGGCCCATCGTGGTGTATTTATGGCTCATATGACATGGCCCATCGTGATGTATTTGCGGCCAATTGTATTGTATATCGAGGCCCATTGGTGCGGCCCACCTGTTATGTGGATTAGGCCCATTTGAGTGGCCCATTGTGATGTGTATCAGGCCCATTTGGCGAGGCCCACATTGATGTATATATATGGCCCACGTAAGGAGGCCCACCGTGATGTGTTCGTGACCTTTGGCGAGGCCCGACGTGATGTATATGAGAGGCCCAGGTGCAGCGCCCACCTGTTGTGCATTCAAGGCTCGATGTAATGTGTGATTTTGTCATGATGTATGTAATGATGTTTATGTGGATCGCTCCTTGGGAGCTAGCAATGTTGGTTAAATGTCCACATTGATGGGCAATGATGGTTGAATGTCCACATTGTGACCTTCCCTTGGGCCTTGTTAGGCCCATTCTCATTGATGCTGATTGTCGAGGCTGATTATCGTGACCGATTGCCGCTTCCGATTGTTATGGCCAATTGGAGCTTCCGATTGTCATGGCCGATTGCCGATTCTAATTATGGATCGATTCCGATTGTCAAGGCCGATTCCGATTCCGATTTTCTAGGCCGATTCCGATTTCGATTGTCAAGGCCAATTATCGAGGCCGATTCCGATTATCGATACCGATTCCAATTATCGAGGACGATTCCGATTCCAATTGTCAATTTCGATTCCGATTGTCGAGGCAGATTTCAATTTCGATTGTCGAAGCCGATTATTGAGGTCAATTCTGATTGTTGAGGCCGATTTCGATTTCGATTGTCGGGGCCGATTATTGAGGTCGATTCCGATTGTCGAGGCCCAATGTGATGTATATGTGGCCCGAATTTGAGACCCATTGTGATGTACATTCGGCCCGTGTTTAAGGCCCAATGTGATGTATATGAGGCCTATGTGATGAGGCCCATTGTAATGCATTTGAGGGTCAAGCGATGGAGCCCATTGTAATGTATGTTAGGCCCATGTGAAAGGTCCATCGTGATGTGTATTAAGCTCTTGAGTGAGGCCCATGGTGTTGTATATTTCGCCCTTGTGTGAGGCCATGGGCCCAATATATGTTAGGCTCTATGTGGGTCATTCCTTGGGGGCAATGTTGGTTAAATATTCACATTGTCGAGGTCGATTGTCGATGTCAGTTATTGATACCGATTATGAGTATGTGACAGCATAACATTATATACATGCCCATACGCATCATCTGCATGTTTGTTATGAGATGTGGTTGACCATTGCATATGTCATTGGGCAGGTTGTTATGAGACTCCCTGATAGGCGGAGATTATCTCACATGAGCGCACGGTATGCGCAGGATTGATGCATGACTGGATTGTATGACTCATGCATCTTGCATTGTGTGTTGTGATTACTGTACGCCCTAGCGATATCAGGGCCATAGCCTCCACGGGCATATCATGGATGGCCAAATGGGACACCGAAAATCTGTTCTAGCATCGGGCAACCATAGATGACCCTTGGTGAAAATCCCTAAACCTCTGAGGTCAGGAGACCCCCCAACATCGAGACTGAGTGGATACATGAGCGCCCGAGTGTCGAATACCAGGAGGCCGCGTCTCCCACTGTGTCGTGGTCGGTTGGGAGGGGGTGTGGCCTTACCCGCCCGAGGGTAGGGGGCATACCTAGGCTGAGTTTGACCAGCTTGTGAATGGGTCTGCTATCGACGTGCTGGGTAGATATTGGCTGACTACTGGCCAGGCGTATAGTGAGGTCTCTTCCACTTGCATGGTCGCCCATCAGTGGGCGGCGATTTGCATGTAGAGTGTAGTAGACCCCGGTGATGATTCCAGAGATGAACAGTATTGAAATGTAGACTTATTGAGTAGGAGTTGCATACTCATTCATTCATTCATTCACTATCCACTCGGTCTGGTGGTGCGCGACTATTATTACGTGTACCTTCGCAATGGTTAGGATTTCGATTGGGGCGAGCGACTAACCTGAGATCAGGAGTTTACTACATTGAGTCTGACTATCCAAATTTAGGTATGAGATTGGTTTGGATAGAAGTCCCTTGTGGTAGACCCCGTAGCCTGTGATACTACATATTTTCATCCCGACTTCACACTCCAACTTAGTCATTTCATTCGCATCACATATTGCATTACATTCGCAAGCATATGACATTTTGGGTGGCTATGTTTCTACACTTATATAGCTTAGACGGACTTAATAGGATTTACATATTGTATCATATCCTTGGCATATGATACTTGGCTCTCTATGACTCATCATTTGCATAGCTGATCTGTATTGCGTACTCTGATCTTATATGACTTGTGGATTTACATTCGCAGGCATATGACATTTTGAGTTGTTATGTTTCTGCACTTGTATGACCTAGACGGACTTAGCAGGATTTGCATATTGCATTGCATCCGCTGTATATGATATTTAACTCATTATAATCTGCATTGCGTACTCTGATATTATATGACTCATAGATTTACCAATATGTTTTCGCTTACTCTGATATCGTATGATTCATGATTTTGTCAGTATTTCTGCTTATTCCGATATTGTATGATTTATGGCATTGTATTGCACACTTGACACTTACCTTGTGCACACACTTACACAATCCTCTAAGCTTTCTATAAGCTTATGCACGATAGATGCGTGCAGGTGATGTTAGGATGCAGCCGAGCTAAGGCAGGAGCATGCGGTGGAGCTTTTGGAGTTTTCTTTGATATATTTATATTGTATTTCCATTTCAACATTGTACTCGAATGATTATATTAGTGGATATGTGATGATGATGTTGCCTTTGTGATTTGGGTAAACTTGTGGTTATGGTTCTTACGAGATAAATGCACATTAGAAAATTCTCCTTGTAGGATTCCAGGATCGGAATCTGGCGTATGCACGGTGGGAGCCGAGAATGGGGTACTACGGAGGCTGTCGGCACCGGATTAGGCGATCGAGAATTTTGTGAGCCCGGTTTTCGAGTTTGGGGCATGACACCAGTAGTACATCCAGCACCTCCTCTATATCAGTTCACATGTACTTGCTTTGGATGCGGTGGGATAGGGCATCGTAGGAGCAAGTGCCTCCGTTCTCAGCAGAAGCAATGACGATAGTATCTGCCGTCGAGACCCCAACAGCGGTAGCGAAAGCAGCAGGATCCTCAGGCATCAAAAGGAGTCGTCAATGATTTGTGTAGCTTGGCCCCTACATCGTCTTGCTAGATTGCTCATGGAGGAGACATCCTGGAAGCAAGAGGCTGAGATTCCCGAGTGTTATCCTCGTCTCCTTGTTGTTTGACTGCACTCGTAGGTTATGTTTCTGATTTTTTGTAGTGAAACAATTTTCCCTCTTTTATGAGTTATGCCTATTTGTGACGTTAGTAAATTTCGAGGACAAATTTTTATTAGTAGAGGAGAGCTGTAAGGCCCATATCCTAGCCCGTACCATTACGTAGGCTTCCGCGGTCCTCCCATCGAATTCCCGCGACCCGCGATCTGTTATCAACATTTACGCACGATCCCGAGTCGTGTCCCGTATATCAAAGTCGGCTCGACCCGAGACTTGTACCTCTGCGACCGCGCCGTCGCTGCAGCTCCGATGCTGCGTCTCGTGCACCGAGGTGATACCCAGGCCAGGAGATGTGAGCCCACGTTCAGTTCGAGAAAAACACCGCGCGTTGCAATTTCGAGTGAATCTCTACGAAACGTCACATCAATCCATCAATCAAGTACAAGCAACCCAACCCATCCCTATCTTACACAACCTTACCTAAAGTCAACTTCCTCTTACAACAAAGTACACACCCATCACTCTCCATCAATCCATCACCTCTCACTCATCCCTTATCAATCCATCACCCCTCTCTCTCATTTCTCTCTCATTCCAAGCAACCCAAAGAGGGATCCAACGTCCAAGCCTTCTAAGAGAGAGCTAGGTGTGGCCCACTTCCTACCCCCCTCTCAATCCTCACCACCCAACCCTTAGATCATCATCTCCACCATTTAAGGAGCTTCTTAGGAGCCTTGGAGCACTAGGGAGGAAGAAGAAGGAAATGTGGGTGTTCTTAACCTTAGATCGTGATTTTGTTGTAGGGCCCACTTATGGTGGAACCCACTTGATGTATGCTTTGTATTGAGTGTAGGGAGGGCCCATAGTGGCAGGGTCTCTCTCTCTCTCTCTCTCTCTCTCTCTCTCTCTCTCTCTCTCTCTCTCTCCCCCCCTTTATTTTATGGCGATGATGAGGCCTTGTGGTCCACCCGGAGGAACCCCACCATGAAATATGTATTTTATCCAGGCCATCCACCAAGTGGGCCCACATCGATGGTGAAATCCCACTACAGCGTGAGTGTGGTGGTGTGTGTGTGGTGGACGCTGTTGCCAGCGTCTAGAGAACGCTGCAGCAGGCAGTGTCCAGCTTATTTTAGTAGAGAGGGGTTGTGGGACCACAGCAGGCCCCACCCTTGATGTATATATTCAATCCACACTGTCCAACCACTTTCCCAGCTCATTTTACACGTTGAGCCGAAAAATGTAGCCCAACCGAATCTCTAGTGGGCCATAATGTGGAAACTAGTGGTTTTGGGTGATATTAATTGTTTGGGCCCGCTATGATGTTTCTACGCACCGAAACATATTCGATATGGGGCTTGTTAGACCTGTTTTGAGTCCAAGAATTCAACCAACGGAGTGGATTCTCCAGATGTGGGCCCCACCTGTGAAAAACAGTGAGAAAAAAAAGAGGGAAGTTGACGCTGCTGCTGCCAGCGCCCAGAGGACGCTGCAGCAGGCAACGTCCTGCTGTTTAACGGACAGTCAGTGGGCCCCACCACAGGCCCCACCATCATGCATGTTGAACATCAACACCGTCTATTTGATGGGTACCCTTTAATTGTTGGGATATCCCAAAAATCAGCAGTACATGGGTCTCAAGTGGTCCACACCACCTAAAGCAGCAGGAGGTTGAACGTCTACCATTGAAACCCTTTTGGGTCACAGAAGTTTTGGATCTTTATGAAATTTGTTTTTCCTCTCATCATGGGACCTTATGGTCAGATTGGGTGGAAAATAACGTTATGGTGGAACGTTATGGTGGGCCCCACGTGGGACCCATCTCTGTGGAAACGGAATGGCTAGTGTACCTTACACTAGCTATATAGCTACTGTACTCAGCAGTTCTGTGGGTGTCATCATGAGGTCTGTGTTTCATCCAAACCATTCGTCCATTTTTCAGATGAGGTGGGGTCCACCTTGATTTATTTATCCACACCACGTGGATCCACCGTGATGTTTATGTCATCCACACCGTCCAGATCTCTGGACGGTGGGCCCCTTGTAATGTATATTACCATCCAGACCGTCCATCTGGACACTGGACGATATCTAATATTATATATTATAATATATATATATATATATATATAATGTAATATAATATATATTAATGAAATATTATAGCTGGTGGGCCCCATGTGTGTCACGCCCCAAACTCGGAAAGCGGGCTCACAAAATTCTCGATCGCCGAATCCGGCACCGACAGCCTCCGAAGTGCGCCATTCTCGTATCCCGGCACTCGTATGCCAAATTCCGATCCTAAGATCCTATAAGGAGGATTTTCAATATGATTTTTTTTTAATGGAGCATAACTACAAGCATAACCAAGTTACAAAACAACATCACCACATATCCACTATATCAAAACTTTAAGTATAATGCGGAAGGGAAATATAAGGTGATCAAAAAGCTCCAAAATGATCCGATACGCACTCCTGCCTCAGCGCTGCTGTGATCCAACGACACTTGACGAACTTACAAAAGCTTAGAGGGTGGTGTAAGTGTGTGTGCAAGGCGAGTGGCAAGTATACAATATCAGAGTAATGCAGAAATATGCGGGTAAGTCCATGAATACTATCAGACGTACCAAGGCTATGTAATGCAAGACATGAATGCTATCGGCCATACCAAGGCCATGCGATGCACGACTTACGTAGCCAAATGTCATATGCGAGATGCAAAGCAAGCATGTCAGTCCTCATCAAGTACACATATCAGTACAGTTTAACTTTAGGATATCACCGGGGTCTAATACACTTCACACTGACTGTCACCTCCCTAGCCGCACAGCCTAGTAAGTGGAATAGACTACACTATCCACCTGACCAGTAGTCTGCCAATACCTACCTGGCTCATCGATAACGGACTCATTTGCGAGCTAGTCAAACTCAACCTAGCTTACAACCCCCTCACTCTGGTGGATAATGCCACACCCCCTTCCAACCGACTACGACACAATAGGAGACGCGGCCTACTAGTATTCGGCACTCGTGCGCTCGTGTATCCACTCGGTCTAGACGTTGGAGCATCTCCTGGTACCAAAAAGTTCTGGGACTTTCACCCAAGGACATCCTAAGTGCCCACAGTGTTAGAACTAAGTATTTTCGGTATCCAATACGACCATCTACGATGTGCCTGTGGAGCCATGACCCTGATGTCACTAGAGCGTATAATGATCATGACACATAAATGTGAGATGCATGAATCACACTGTACAGTCATGCAACCATCCTGCGCATACCACGCGCTCATGTAACTCCTATCAGTGAGTCCCATAAATAATCTGCCCAATGGCATATGCTATGATCAGTCACTACTCATATCAAGCATACATATGATGCGTATGACATGAGTCATGAAATTATACTAAGCATGTTATAAAATGATAAACTATCCTCACAACGAAGATGGGCCTAGACGGCCTACACACAACAAGTATGAGCCTATCAATGGGCCCTAGGGAGAGTTACAATGCGGACATTTAACCAACATTATTCTTACAATGTGGGTGTCAAACAATCATTTCTCCTAAGGCATAGTCCGCCATAAATGTCATTATATAAACCATGGTGGAATCACACATTGCAATGAACCTTATGTACATCCCATTAGGCCTCGACCCATGGGCCTTAGATACATCAAATGAGCTGCATCATATGGGCCTCATACATATTAAGGTTGGCCTCACCGGACAGGCCATAAATACATCAATATGGGCCTCATCACATGGGCCCTTATATATATCAAGGTGGGCCTCAACAGACGGTCACAAATAAATCAAAATGGGCCTCATACATCCCTAAAAAGAATCATATTGAAGGATCATTTGGACCATACCATAAATAGCAACGGAGATAATAATTTTCACGGTTAAATAAACCACAGGGCCCACTATAAAGTTTATTTTCCAACCAATGTAATCATAAGGTCATAAAGACCTGGATTAAGAGGGAAAACAAATTCCCTATTAATCCAGAACTTCTGTGACCCAAATGGGTTTCAATGATAAACGTTCAATCCTCCACTATTTCTGCAGTGTGGTCCACCTGATCAATGGATGATCACGTCACGGTGTGGGTGTAAGTGCTATAGTTTATATTCCTGTATGTTGTCAAATTTGTGGTGACAAAAACACTGTTATATAACTTGCATCAGTGAAGCTCTTTCTAAAGATCAACATTCATAAACAAGCAAAGCTCACAACAAGCAAAGATTACAAGTACAAAGATCAACCTTGACTTCAAGTATTGCTCTCAAGACAAGACTCAAGAATACAAGACTTCAAGAAGAGTACAATGTAGTTCGTATAGAACTCAAGTCACTTTCGAGGGAGCTACATCAAGACTTCAAGACTTAAACTTCTAGGTCACTTGTTCCTAATGTTTTCAATGTCCTTACTTCTTGATTGGGGTTTGAATGACCATAGGTTGACCTTAGAAGTAGACCATTTTGGATACATAAGTCATATGTATATGACACTTGTATTTGGGCAGTTCGGGGACTTGTCCTAGGCTTTCTTCGACTAGTCCTAGCTTGCTTTGACCAGTCCAAGAAATTCCACGATCAGTCGTAAGTTTGTTACAAAAATTCAGATAAATTCTGTTAGGCTTCGACCAGTCGAAGGAAGTCTTCGACCAGTCGAAGGAACAGTGTCGACTGCTTCTACGACCAGTCGTAAATCTTCGATTCAAAGTCCAGCGATAATTTACAAGGTCTTCGACCAGTCGAAGGTGACCTACGACCAGTCGAAGGAGGCCTTCGACCAGTCGTAGAACGGTCAAAGCTTATCGCGCCCGATTTTTTTCAAATCTGTTATTTCTTCGACTAGTCGAAGAGCTCCTTAGACCAGTCGAAGATGCGATTTGCTCACTTATAAATAGAGCACGAAACTCAGAAGAATAAATGCAATCAATTAATCCATTCAAGCCAATCTTTGTCAAACTTCTGAGAAGTAATTTTGTGCTCCATCTAAGCTAAGTGTGCTTATTTTATACTCTCTTTCTTTAGCTTTATTTAATTGATTTTGTTTCTGCTATTCCAATCTAATTCGATAAGAGGAATTGTTATTCCCTTTCTTTGGAATCAAAATCAATTAAGACAAGCCCTATTTGGTCTAATTTAAAATCTATTAGAACTAGAACCATTGTAATTGAGTACTGGACATTGAACTTGAACATTCAATCATTTACTCTGATTTGGTTCTACCGGGCTGCTACAACGAAGGAGTTAATCAGGTATTTTATGTTTAATTGTAAAATTCTTTCTGTTTTGGTTTCTTTCAAGATTTGCCAGAAAAATCTTGTTGTATTGGTTATCTGAGGAGAGCCAGGAAAACTCAGAAGTGGGGGTTTTTTTTTTTTTGTGTAAGCCCACAGACAAAGACACAATTGTAAAGGTTTTGGGTGAACCTGTGAAAACCTATTTTGTGAGTGAACGCTAATATCCCCTGTGTGAGGATATTAGGAGTGGAGTAGCATTCTGTGTGGCTGTTGTTTAACAGTTGGTGAACACACAGGCGAACCACTATAATCCCTTGTGTTGTGGTTGAATGATTTACATTTCTAATCTCTAATATTCATTTGTGGGATGTATGTGTGGTGGTAAATGTTGTAATCGTTTAATTCAAGCATTGTGGGAATTTTGTAATAATTTAGAATTTACTTTCTGCTATTCCTTTATCTACTTGAATTTAATTTCCTTTAAAGTTGTTCCAGCAAGGTTGCCCTGTCATTTTTATGATGTATGGCTGTCCCTAGAACAATACATTTGTGATTACACTTTATTTCAATTTGTGCTTAATTCTGTATTCCTCTTTGGTTTGAGATTTGATATAAAGATCTTTCTAGAAATAAGGTTGTCCTACCATAAACTCTGGTTTTTGGTGAAAGATTGTCTTTAGAATAACATTTGTATCAATCCCTCAAGATCAGATTTTTGAGGTTGTTTTACTTTCCTACATTGTGATTTATTTTGGCTATCATATTGTTTTTTAATTCCGCTGTTATTACATTTATTTGGCATACTCCTATTCACCCCCCTCTAGGACATATAGCTAGGCCTTTTCAGTGGGCCGCCGTAATGTATTTGAGATCCAACCAATTCATAAGTTAACATAGTGATAGATGAAGTGAAAACAAATATCGGCTTTATTGGAAACTATTATGGCCCTAGAAGTTTGAACGGTGGATGTCACTGTCCACATTGATGGTGGGTCCACCTGATCCTAGATCTGTCTTATTTTTAGTCTCAAGCCTTAAAATGAGCTTTCAAAATAGTTGGACAGTTTGGATGCAACACATGCATCATCGTGGGTCCCATAGATGGATGACGTGGATGAAACAGGTGGGACCCACAGAACTTGGTGACGCCACTACAGCAGCTATGTAGCTGGAGTGAGGTACACCAGCCGTCCCACTCCCATGTGCGTGGGGACGGTGTGGGTTAAACACACATCAGTGGGTTCCACGTGGGGCCCATCATAACGTTAATCTTCCATCCAATCTGTTAATAAGGTCACACAGACCCTGATAAAGAGGAAAAACAAATTTCATAATGATCCAAAACTTCTGTGACATCCAAAAGGGTTTCAATGGCAGACGCTCAATCCCACTGTTTCTTGCCATGTGGGCCACCTGAGTTCCTAGCACGATTGATTTTTGGGGTGGCCCACAGCTAGGGGACGCCACCAATGCACGGTGTTGATGTTCTACACACATCACGGTGGGGCCCACGGCTGGGACCCACGGTCCCTGCCTCTTCACACCACAGTGCAGCAGCAGGACGTTGTTGCGCGTCCTATGGTGGCGTCAGCGGCAGCGCCTGCTGCTTGCATATATATATATATATTATATATATATATATATATATATATATATATATATATATATATATATATATATATATATATTTTCGTGGCTTTCCTATGTGGGGCCCGTATCAGGAGGATCCACTCCATCCATTGGATCCTATGGCTCAAGACAGACTAAACAAGCCTAATATTTGACATGTTTTGTGTACAAAAACATCAGAGTGGATTTTACAGTAAAAAGTACTGTTTTTTATGCTATGGCCCGCCAGATAATTGGATTGGCTTCATTTTTCAGCTCAACGCCTTAAATGATCTGGGGAATGAGATGAACGGCGTGGGTCAGAGCCATGCATCAAGGTGGGGCTTGCTTGAGCGGCCCACCCAAAACCCTTAAACCAAGCTAATATTTTTGTTTTTCTATTGCATGGCCGGTTCACGCTGGACGGTTTGAATGCAAGAAACATTTAAGGTGGGCCCCACCTACAGATGTGTTGCCCAGGTGGGCCACCAAATGGTTGGATGGTGTAGATAAGACTCACATCAAGGTGGGGTCCATCCGGGTGGGCCACACAACCACATCATAACACAAAAAAATGAAAGAGAGAGAGAGAGAGAGAGAGAGAGAGAGAGAGAGAGAGAGAGAGAGAGAGAGAGAGAAATCGGGTGATGGAGAGACCCCGACACTATGAGCCCTCCCTTCCATGATTTACAACATACATCAAGTGAGTCCCATTACATATGGGCCCATCGATCAAAATCAACGGTGGAGAGCCTTTCTCCACCGAAATGCAAGGTCTAGATGACCCTATCCATGCAAGGAAAATAAACATCATGATGGGGTCCATGGAGAATGGTCCCATCATAGAATGATCATGAGGATCAAGGTGGGCCATCGGTCACATCTAGGATCCAAAGTGAGATCCATACTATCAATCGTAGGCCTCACTTGGCCCATCATAAAAACATGAAATCTAGGCCTATAGAAACACCCACTGTTCGATCTTCTTGGTCCGATGGAACGCCGAACGCCTTGTGTCTCACTTTGATGGAATGTGATGAGAAATGAAGGGCTAGGATGATGGATTTTGGAATAGGAAGTTGGCCACACACAACACCTTTTCTTACCTTGGAAGAGCTTGGACGTCCACCACTTTTGCTTGAAATTTTTGTTGAGAAAGAGAGAGAGAAATAGTGGTTGTAAGAGAGAGGTGATGGATGTGAGTTAATAGATGTACTTGACTTGAGAGTTGACTTAGGGTGGTTGCTTGACTTGGGGAGAAAGAAAGCATGAGTGTGTACTTTGATTGATTGATTGATGGGATGGGTTGTAGAAATTCTCTTGGGTTTACAAATGCGCGGTGTTTCTTCGAAATAAACGCAGGCCTACATCTCCTGACCAGGGTATCGAATTTGTGTGCAAGACGCGGTGTTGGAATAGCGGCGACGGTGCGGTCGCAATAGTACAAGTCTCGGATTAAGCCGACTCAAATCTACGTGATACGACCTAGGGTCGCATGCAAACGTCGATTATAGGTCGCAGGTTGTTGGAATTCGTTGGGAAGGATCGCGGGAGTCGACGAAACAGTACGGACTAGGATACGGGCCTTACAACGTGGGACCCACCTTGATGTATGGAATTATCCACTTTGTCCATTCACCTAGCTGGGACGGGAAAGAGGTTTGAGTAACCACCTTGATATAAGTGTTTTTAATCCACACCATCCGTACTTGGACGGTGGAGTAGCTCACCATGATATGTGTATATTATCCTTGCTGGACGTGTGGGGACCATCCCACACGTGTGGGTGGCACCCACCTGACTGCATTTAATCTATATCCACTATGTCCATCTGCCCTGGACAATGGAATGGATCCCACTGTAACGTATGTGCTTATACACACCGTCCATCCATTTCAGCTTACATGGGGCCCACCCCACACATGTTGCACGTGTGGGATGAGACCCACCTTGATGATGTGTTGTATATCCGCTTCGTCCATGGCAGATGGGACCCACCTTAATAATGTATTGTATATCCACTCCGTCCATGGCAGGTGAGACCCACCTTGATGTATATGCTCTATATCCACCCGTCCATTTGGACGAGTGGCATAAGGCCACCATGATGTAGTGTTATATCTAATCGTCCGTCCGCTTGAGGATGTGGACCCCACTTGAATGTATGTGGTTCTCCAGCCGTCCATCTGTCCAAGGTGGTGTGGGAACCCGCCGTGATGTATGTATTCACCACGCCACTCATCGGCATGTGGGGCGCACCATGATGATATGTTTCAACCACGCGTCCATCTGTTTCGCTAAACCATGGACTGCCCCATTTGGCTCACTTAATATATATGAGGCCCACCTGTTATATGAGGCCCATTGTGTAGTATTTCAGGCCCAAAAATCAGACCCATGTGATGTATTTATGGCCTTTGAATGAGGCTCAATGAGATGTATTTTCAGCCCATTTGACGAGGCCCATGTGATGGGGCCCACCTGTTTTTTATTTGAGGCCCATGGGTTATGGCCTATTGTGACGTATTGAGGCCCATGGGTTATGGCCCATTGTGAGACATTCGAGGCCCAGGTGGTGCGGCCCATTATGATGTATTCGAGGCCCATGGGATGTGGCCCATTGTGATATATTTAAGGCCCATACGATGTGGCCCCTTGTGATGTACATTAGGCCCGTGTCAGAGGCCCATTGTGATGTTTATGTGGCCCATATGATGCGACCCACCTTATGTATAAGAGGCCCATGGATGTGACCCATCGTGATGTGTATTAGGCCCTTGTGCGAGGCCATGGGCCCACTATATGTTTGGCTCTATGTGGGCCACTCCTTGGGAGCAATGTTGGTTAAATGTCTACATTGATGAGCAATGATGGTTAAATGTCCACATCGTGACTTTTCCTTAGGCCCTTTATCAAGGCCGATTCTGATTGTCGAAGCTGATTCCGATCGTTGAGGCCGATTCCGATTATCGAGGCCGATTCCGATTATCGAGGCCGATTCCGATTATTGATGCTGATTATCGAGGCCGATTCTGATTATCGATGCCGATTCCAATTATCGAGGCCGATTCTGATTGTCGAAGCTGAATATCGAGGCCGATTGTCGAGGCCTAATGTGATGTATATGCGTCCCGTGTCAGAGGCCATTGTGATGTATATGAGGCCTATATGATGAGGCCCATTGTGGTGCATTTGAGGGCCAGGCGATGGAGCCCATTGAGATATATATTAGGCCCATGTGAGCCCATCGTGATGTGCATTAAGCTCTCAATTGAGGCCCATGATGTTGTATATTAGGCCCTTGTGTGAGGCCATGAGTCCACTATATGTTAGGCTCTATGTGGGTCATTCCTTGGGGACAATGTTGGTTATATGTCCACATTATCGAGGTCGATTGTCGATACCGGTTACTGATACCGATTATGTGTATGTGACAACATAACATCATGATACATGCCCATACGCATCATCTGCATGTTTATTATGAGATGTGATTGACCATCGCACATGCCATAGTATAGATGGTTTTTGGGACTCCCTGATAGGCAGAGTTATCCCACATGAGCGCATGGTATGCGCAGGATTGATGCATGATTGGACTGCATGACTATGCATCTTGCATTGTGTGTTGTGATTACTGTACACCATAGTGACATCAGGGCCGTAGCCTCTACAGTCATGTCGTGGATGGCCAGATGGAACACCGGAAA
>JAJHSJ010000011.1:53991552-54041276 GCA_021015155.1 Magnolia officinalis
GAAATCTTAATTGTGTTTTTCTTTTTGGGTTATGACCCATTTATAGTGAGGGCCACAAGGTGCATTTGTGCCACGTTTATATTTTCTGAGTGAATGAGTATAGACCATCACACTCTGCCAGAGTATCGAATATATATGACACAGTAAAGCGGAAGGCTGAGGAGAGGTGGTGTGGGAACCAAGTGCTGGAAAGGCCACCTCTCGAGTATCGTCTTGCTTTTCAGCACGAGTCCCTTTCACTTTTTCATGCATCGTGATAGTGTCTTGACCCGCCGTTACGTACGAGTTAGGTCCATGTCCAATCATCCAGACCGTTGATCTTATGGCCATTTTTGGGATAGGGGTTTCCTAGAAATTTCCCATATTCGAGAGGTTTCCAGCACTTTGATCAGTGGCCCGCACCATACAGCAGTGATTCAGAACATGGAAAACTATTCAATGGATAGGATCTTCCAATGTAGAATCTTTTTGGGTCAATCTCAATCCACCAGTAAGAATATAGGTTTTACCACATGTTCATCTTTACATTTGACTGTCAAAGCAAAGGTAATTAAACCCACCAGTCAGATGTCACACGCTTGTTCAGTTGGCACGTGTGCTGCTTCTGCACGTGGGGACAAACTGACTACCTAATGCAAACGGAAACAACTGACCTTAATCAATCAGTGGAAAGTAGCAGGGTGCACAGGAAACTGTAAAACACGGACCAAAATTGACCAAACCGTACCCGTTCTCTAAAGTGCACTGGTATTGGTCCGGTTCCAAAATCAAAGAATAGTTTAGTTCGGTTCAGCTCTCTCGGCTTGGGATATAGAACTGAGCCAAACTATGTAAATCAAACTGTGAACCAATCTGTAAGACCGAACTGTGTATCCGAACCTTGGAATGAACCAAGTACTGGACCATATATTTCAAAAAAAAAAAAAAAAAAAAACCCTAAGTCCCTAACTATTCATTCCCTTGTATGTATCTGCACTGCCTGCTGGGCATGCTGCAGCTGTCCCCTTCATTCTTCTCCTCTCTCCACCCACCCTATAAGCACCTTCCGCCCACTGTTTGCCCACTGGCCAGTGCCCGACGATCCTCTCTCTCTCCCACAACGTAGAAAACCGATTTGGAACCGAACTAGTTTTAATAGTCCGGTTTGGTTCGGTTCAAGTGGGCTAACGGTTCGGTTTTACTTTTCCTGGAGCCGTTACGAACAGTTTAGTTCCAACTTTACCTTAGAACGGGACTGAACCGACCCGTGTGCACCCTTAGGAACCAGCCCATACTTTTGGTAGAATAGACCATGACATTCATTGCGAGAACCCCACATGTGCCCCAAATCCTAGTGTTACATACTTATGTTGGATCTGGACCATTCATCACATCGGCAACATCTTGTGCATGACCTGCTGAAAAATCAGACCGGTTTGCTGAACAGGTGGACCACATGTACCACAAACGCAGACCATTGTTTAACTGTCCAATTTTGATATGCGTGGCACATTTGGGTCAGATTTCTGAAGAAGCACACATACGTGGCAGGCCCACCTGATGAACAGTCCTGATCTCAGATACGTCTGCCCTTGTCAGTAGTGGGTTTTACCTTTACTGTGTGGTGCCCACCTTAATGCATTTTTATATATCCTCAACGTCCATCCATTTTCCAATATAATTTTAGGAGACGATCCCAAAACTTGCGTGTTTGGGAAGTGGGATTAAAAGGAATTAGGTGGGATGGGCTTCATCCGGTCCCGTGCCAATTCCACTCCGTGTGTTGGAAAGAATGTGAAAGCTTGGAATTAGATTAAATGGAATTGCATTGGTCCATGCCAATTTCACTCATTTTAGCGAGTTGTGTAGGTCTCGCCATGATGTGTGAGCTATAGCCACACCGTCCACCCATTTTTTGAGATTATTTTAGAGCATGAGCTAAAAAATCAGGTAAATCTAAAGCTCAAGTGGACCCCACCATATAAAGCAACGGGGATTGAATACTTAACGTTGAAAACTTCTTTGGGGCCACATAAGTTTTGAATCTACCTCATTTTTAGGCCCATGCCATAAAATGAGGTTACAAAACAAATGAACGGTTTAGATATAACACATGTGTGTTATTCTCATTAATTTCAAATGATGGTGGGTATATCCATTCAATGTAGCATCGTATTACCAATAAAGCACGGAATTAATCTTATTCCTTGGCATCAGGGACAATCCCTACCATCGGTAATAATTATGTTTTTTGAACCCCACCCCACCCAATCCCTTCTAATCCCACCGCCCAAACACGCCCTAAGAAGATCCAAATCTCAGGCGGATCACATCTCTGGAAACAGTGGTGAATAACCATTAAAAGCTTTTTGTGGGCCACAAAAGTTTTGGATCAAGCTGATCCTTATATTTTCCCTTCATCTAGATCTGTTTGATCTTATCAAGAAGTTGGATGGAAAAAAAAAAAAAAACAAAACATTCTGGTGGGCATTGCTGTGGGCCCTAGGAAGTTTTTAATGGTGGACATTCAATCGCATCCGTTTCTTGTGCTGTGGTTCACCTGAGATTTGTACCTGCTCAAGTTTTGGGATCACATCCTTAAAATGATATGGAAAACCGGATGGACGACATGGATATACAAAAGAAATTCATGAAGGTGGGCCCCTCAGTAAGGATACTACCCACTAAATTGTTACCCGGGTAATACCCAACCAGGCAATGGATAAGTGGCCCATCGATCTGCAGATGAAAGTTGGCAGACAACCTTTATAATAATTCTCTAATTTTTTAATTTTATATATTATAAAAATACAATGACTGCTTTTGCGGAGTCAGCTTCGATACACATCCCTAGAGAATAAGATTATTCTGCAAAGGGTTGAGTGTGGGGCCCCACCATGGCGTGTGCATCCATTTCCAACATGTCCATCACGATCGCCCCTATAATAGGCCGATCCAAAAATTGTGGGGCCACCACGTTAAGTTGGAGGTTTTTGGGTGGGTTTCACTATTTTCTACGGTGCCACCAACTTAATGAATGGACGGGCCTAATTGTTTTTTAGGCATCCCATCACAATCGTAGGTCTCACCACTAAGGGCCCGTTTGGCTGGTCGGATTGAAAGGGATTGGATGGTATTGGAAGGGAATGGAAGTTAAATTCCGGAATTGGCGGGGCGTGCCAAACAAAGTCAGTGATCTGATCCCAATCCCATGGATCTTAAGACGACCCATTGACAACACCATCATTACCTTTAAATCCCATCCAATCCATATAATCTGTTCAAATTTGCATGAGACGTGTTTGGTTCAAGGGATTGGAAGGGATGAGAAGGTTTAATCCCGGGATTGGCCAGTCGTGCCAAACAGACTGGATATAGCAATCCCAGGGATCTCAAGACAATCCATTGACAACACCATTATTACCTAGAAATTCATGCCGTCCACCCTAATACCATTCAATCCCTTCCGATCCACCTGGCCAAACGGGCCCTAAGTTGGAGGTTTTTGGGTGGGTCCTTACTCTTGCCCGGTTGTAGACTCCCAGGAGTTTCAACTCCCGGTCAAGGGTTCTCCAGTACCCATAGGCAGTGAAATTCCACGAGCGTGAGTGTGTGTGGGGGGTGCGTGTGCGTGTGTATTAAAAAAAAAAAAAAGTAAAAAAGAAAAAAAAGTCTCGCCACTAAGATGGGCCCCACACTAGCAATAGTGTATAAGAAGTTGAATAGGCAAGCTGCAGGCGAATAGTTTTCACGCGTGTGGGTGAATAGCTTTTTGCTCTGGTGAATGACTTTTACGGTCGCGGCTTGGGTACTACCCTTACCATGAACTAGCTAAAGCCGGACGGTCATGTCAGGGGGTCTGTCGGGGTCATGATGTTTTATATTTTTTACCCACACCGTTCATCTATTTTGACAGATCATTATAGAATATAAACCCAAAAAGAAGACAGATTGAAGGTTCAAATGGACCACACCACATGAAGAAGTAGGGATTTAAAGTCTACCATTGAAAACTTCCTGTGTACCACAGAAGTTTTGGATCAAGATGATATTTATATTTTCCTTCATACAGGTATACGTGATCTTGTGAACAGGTTGGATGGAAAATAAACATTACTGTTTGGCCTAAGATATTTTCAACAATAAGAGTTTAATTCCACTGCTTCATATGGTGTGGTCTACTTGAGTCTTCAATCTGCCTACCTTTTGGCATCATGCTCTAAAATGATTTGAAAAAATAGATAGACGGAGTGGATAAAATATATAGATCAAGGTGGACCCCACAGGGCTCCTGACATGACCGTCCGTCTCTACCTACGTCCTGGTGGGTAGTGCCGAATCTGCGCCGAATTTCACGCATGGTAGAAACTTTTTACAGGCAGGTGACCAACCTGCAGATTGACTGGACTCGCTTTCTGACATTTGAGGAAACTCTTTTATACTCTGACAGTACGATGGCTTTTACAGAGGGTGACCATTAATCAGAGATTATAGTAGTTTAACCGATCTGATTTTTGCCGTATGACCTACCGACAGTGGGTCCCGCTATTTGGACGGTTTGTTTGGAGTTATATGTGAAAAGTAGGAAACGGATGGGCTACTCCCCCTGCCACCGGCCAATGGCTGGTGGTTGGTGCTCGGTGGGTCCCACCATGATGTATGATTTTCATCCATGCCGTCCATCTATTTTTCCAGATCATTCTATCGAAAGAGACAAAAAAACAAGGTATATACAAATCTCAAGTGGACCACATTACAGGAAACAGTGTTGAATGAGAGTCAACCATTAAAAACATTTCGGAGCATAAAAGTTTTGGATTAAGCTGATTTTTGTTTTTTCCCCTTCATCTGGGTCTGTATGACCTGATCAACAGATTGGATGTTAAATAAGAAGTACATTGGGCCTAAGGAGGATTTTAATGATGGATATCCAATCAGTATTGTTTTCCTGTGGTGTGGTCCACCTGAGATTTATATCCCTCAAATTTTTGGGATCAACCCTTAAAATGATCTGTAAAAATGGATGAACGGAATGGATGAAACACACACATCATGTTGGGCCCCACTGGAGTAGCCAATCCGTTTCCCAAAAAGTGCACGATTTTACGATTGCCAATGCATCGACAATTGCACTATGCCCCCACCAGGCCACCACAGTATTTAATAACTCTCCTCTTCGCTTTTCCAGGGAGCGGATTGCGTGTGACCACGGGACTGTGTGGGGTCCACGTAGATGTCCGTGATGGCAAATCCACTGCGTCCATCTGTTTTGAAAGAACACAGTCGGCCAGGATTCTAAAAATCAGGCAAATCCAAAATCAGGTGGGCTATGCCGAATTAAAAAGTGGGAAATGAAACATTCACCGTTGAAACCTTCTTGGAGCTTACCATGACGTTTACATGCTATCTAAACCGTTCATATGGTTATTACCATTCAGATAAACTGTAGGCACAAATATCATCCTGATACAAAACACGTGTCACTCTTAGGCTTTCAATTCCCACTGTTTTGTTTTGTGTGGTATGGCCCACATGAGTTTTGGATCTGCTTGATTTTCAGGTGTACCGGAGTAGATTTGTAACAGAAATATCCGTAGGTCCTGCACAGTCCCAGGCATTGAAACGCGGATTTCCCACTGTTTGATTTTAATTTGGTAAATACACGGAAATAGGTAATTGTTACTAACTCCACCTGTTTGAAATTGGCTGGAGTTACGTTTCTAAAATCGGTCCATACAAACCCTGTTATTATTGGTTTAAATATGTGAGCCCCACCATAACATATGTGAGTTATTCACACCATCCATCCTTATTAAAAATACCTTTTAACGCATGAGCCCAAAAATAAGTAAAATCAAAGCTCAAGTGGACCACACTTTAGGAAATAATGATTATTAGATGTCAATGATTGAAAGCTGTTTTCTCTGTAGGGTCACACAGTCACGGATAAAGTAGAAACAAAAATATCAGTTTTATCTAAAACTTTTGGGGTCAGCAAGAAGCTTTCAATGGTAAGAGTTCAATTCCCATTATTTTCAGTGGTG
Organism: Magnolia officinalis; assembly: GCA_021015155.1. NCBI lineage: Eukaryota > Viridiplantae > Streptophyta > Magnoliopsida > Magnoliales > Magnoliaceae > Magnolia > Magnolia officinalis. Next base: position 53,997,576 of record JAJHSJ010000011.1, read on the forward strand.
TGGTCCACTTGATCTTTGGATCTGCCTCAATTTTTGGCTAATGCCCTAAAATTAGTTGGCTAAAGGCATGGACGGTGTGGATAAGACACAAACATCATGGTGAACCCCACCATTTAACTTTTTTTCTCTCCGGTGACGTGAGGGGTATATAAATGAAAGGTGGTGGTCAAATCACCATGGAAATCCAACCAGAAATAGAAAGGTAAATAATTATTACCCATTTACCTTGAATTACCTCTGTAATTAGAAAATCAAAGGGCCCTTAATCTCCGTATGTACTTCACAGTCCTAGGCACTGGTAAGCGTATATCCTGCAAAAGACCTTCGCATTATATTCACTTAAGTGGGGCCCACCGTCATGTTTGTGAGATATTCCCGTTGCCCCCGTGCGTATATTTTTCAAGCTTATTTTAGAAATGCGATTAAAAATGATGTGATCCAAAACTCAAGTGGGCCACATGAGAGGAAACAATGGAGATTCATTAACCACCGTTGAAACATTCTTATAAACAATGGAGATTCTTAGAGATGTTTTGTATCATGAAGTCTTCTGTGTTTTCATTTCATCATTGTAAGAATGACCTTATAAACGGTTTGGATGACATATAAACATGGAGGCAGAGCCCAAGAAGGTCTCCACGGTGAGCATTTCTTTCCCATTTTTACCTCTCCTATAGCCGTCTTGAGTTTTGGATTTGCCTGATTTTCTGATGTTATATCGTAAAATGTCCTGAAAACTGAATTAACGGGGTGGATTTCTCGCAAACACCACGGAGCCTCATCTATCTTACCAGCGCAGGAATTACATGGAAAGCTTGCAGGAAATCCGCGTCTCAGGCTCACGAAAATCTATCCGCCTATCCACTTCACCTTTCGAAGAGAGCGGTTTCAGTCAAGTCGAGACCTGACCGAGTTCCGTCAGATCGTGACAGTGACGTGACCGTGATTTACCATTAAAAACTTCTCGTGCTCACAAAGCTTCGGATCAAGCTGACGTTTGTATTTGTTGTGAGCTGTAGGAAGTTTTTAATAATTGGCCTTCAATCACTATTGTTTTTGTTTTCTGCGGTGTGATCCACCTGAGATTTGGATGCCTCTTATTTTTGGGCATGCTAAATATGAGTTGGTAAAATGGACGGACAGGCTTGGATATACAACACATACATCTACGTGTTTTCCACTGTCACGACCTCGATCAAACTCGATCATGTTCCTAACAGACCGCCTTTGTTATCTTTTCAAAAGAAAAAAAAAGAAAAAAAGCTCTAGTAGTCCTAGAGTATCCAAGGGTCGTTTGGTACCATGGATATGAGAGATTTGAGGAGATTTTAAATATATGTTTGGCAATATAAAGTAACCGTGGTTTCAAATTAAGGGGATTTCAAATATCTCCATAGATGGGGTTTGAAATCCAAGGTGAAAGCTTAGATTACTACATCTAAAATCCTTCCAAGAGTTGCATGTGTAATATGTGTAACTAGGATTGGGCATGTGGCCCACTAATGATATCCCAAAACAATCAAATTAACAAGTGCATCACTATAATTACCTTGATAGGATAATTTGCGCCGTCCAAACATTGTCCATGTAAATCAACAGTTAAAAATCATTTTGTGATCTTGTGCTTCTGGCCCATTTGAGACTTGGAATTTCATCATTTTAGGCCAAAGTATATATTTCAACAGATTTATTACAACCATTGTGTCAAACACTACGTACTTACACTAACTAGAGATGTTAAAGTTGATTTAGTAATTAAATTCAAAACCCCGTAAATATACTAGGCATAACTACCTTTGAATTATAGAGGATTCTGAATTCAGGGTACCAAACACAATGGGAGGATTCCAAATCCAGGGGGTTCCTATAACGCCCCGTGTTTTTGGAACTCGAGTATATGACTCGTTCTCTAAAAACCTGACTGTTAACCTTTAAAGATAGTCAAATTCATGTATATATATATATATATATTTTTTTTTTCTTTTTCTTTCAGAGTTAGCAGTTTAGCGAAAGATGAACAAATCAACTTAAAGAAAAATTTACATTTATATTCAGAATATACGAGCGGCTGCCCATAATGACTTATACAATCCAATGTCTCTATATTAACAAATACAAGAATTACGCAATTTACACATGAGAGATAATAAAATGCATATAAACTTAAGCCGCAAGATCGCTTAACTTCTCTTGGCAGATGTTACCATGCATCCCTGATAATTGCACCCTGCTCGTTATCAATCTGGACATGAACGTCTTTTAAGCCACCTGTACTACTTGTACGGTTATATATTGATGGATGAGTGATCAACTAGTGTGAATTCCCCTCAAGATTACACATCGCCACCTTAGCTAAGCATAATTAAAAACAACAAGGCATTCAAAACAGTATATGATGCAGTCTTGTTTAAATGCATGGATGCGTGAATGCACATCGACCTGGGGATGCTCATCCAGTCGGACTTGGGCTTGTCACCCAGGCATATGACTGGTCATCAGTGCAGCACATCACGTACAATATAATGACCAAGCCACCGTACATCACGTACGTAGGTCGATAGTCGATGGTCTGTGAGCTAGCGAAACGGTACTCCACTAAGCCTAAGAGCACGTGCTATCTAAAACATCCATGATTAATGCATGAATGTATGATTAACCAAACCATTATTATTCCAATTACAACCAGCCAATTTAAGTAACTCAATGGTCACTACGAGGGGCTCGTCACCCAACGTAGGGCGACAGCTCGGGCATAGTGTCCCATTACCACCATCCCCGGCTCATGAGGTTTTTCACCTTAGGATGTTTAATAGAACTCATCAAGTAGTGGTCAATCAAATTCAATAAAAAGGAAACTACCATCACATGGTTGTATGAGAATGAATCATCGAAGCCGTAAGGGCAAATGCTAAACTTGGGATAAAATAATTCGGTGCGGTGAAAAGGGCGTATGATATAAATACTAAATTGAGATGGTAGGGCAACGTATAAATCAGGGCGGTAAAGAGTTCATCCCAAGGCCACGTAGGCAGAACATCCAATGAATGGAAAATCTACATCAATAACCCACCATCAAAGCAACCTCCAAGTCGAGGATCTATTTTTACACAATCTGTCTCGTTACACTCTAAGTGTGGACTCACACACACAAGTGAAATTTTTTCCACTAGTAGGTGTAGTGAAATGAGTACCAAGTGACTTACAACAATTCATTGACATATGAAAATGTATGATTACAACATACAAGATATATATCAAACATTAAGTTCATAACCTATCCCAATAAATCATAAATCAAATATGTAAACTATCAATTGAAATTTAGATGGAAGCTAACATGTAAGTAACTATTACATGTGATTTATGTTTACAACTATTAACTGTATTTCAAATGTAAGTCATACCTTAAGAGTTGATAACTAATGTAAGTATCCACATGCTATAAGATAACCTTGGTGTATGTATTTTACCCATGTTTTATATGCTACGTGAGGAGTCAATGTTAGTCTAACGTGGGCCACACCACATAGACCTCTATATTCTAGTAGAGCCTGCTGTTTAGTTCCCACTTTTTGTATATGATGTGCCAATTAAGGCCAATTATCTCATGATATGTCTGATAACATGCTGGTATATTTAACCTGATAGGATACACGGATAACATGTCTAGTATAATTGATATCATGCCAATTTATATGCCCATACACATCATTTGTATGCCTGTTGTGGATGACGATTAATCATAGCAAACGCCTTTCGGCTTGAGATACTTAGGGGACCCCTATGAGATAGGGTTGCCCCACATGATCGCGCGATACACATGTTTGGTGCATGACTTAGATAGTATGACTCAAGCATTTTGCATTTGTATGTCACGATCACTTTTACACCCTAGTGACATCGGGGTTGTGGCCTCCACAGGCATATCGTGGATGGCCGGATTAGATACCAAAAATACCTGTTCTAGTACTTAGGCGCTTAAGATGTTCATATGTGAAAGTCTCTAAACCCTTGTGGTACCAGTAGGATGCTTTAATGTCGAGATCGAGTAGATAACGTGAGCGCCTGAGAGTCAAATACGAGTAGGCCACGTCTCCCATTGTGTCGTGGTCGGTTGAAAAAAGGGTGTAAACTTATTCGCTCGATGGTAGGGGGCTATAAGGAAGGTTGAGTCTGACTAGCTCGTAAATGGGTCTGCTATCGATGAGCCGGGTGGCCATTGACATTCCATTGACGAGGCGGATAGTAAGGTCTTTTCCACTCATTTGGTGATGTGCGCCATGGGCGTGGAATATACTAGACCCTGGTGATGTTTTCAGCGACACACCGTTCTGATATGTGGACTAGTTGAGGATCAACATGTTTGCGTTACATCTCTAGCATATGACATTCGACCACATAGGCATTGCATTGCATAGCCTCGGTATGACTAACATCATTTATGGACTTGCCAATTTAGTCATTCATCATTTTCGCTTACTTTGACATTTGTATGCTTGGTACATGCATTGTGCACATACGCATGCATTCTCTAAGCTTCATAGTAAACTTATACACATTCGTTACGTGCAAGTTATGCTAGACCGTAGTAACATTGAGGCAGGAGCATGTGCCTGATTTTTTGGAGTTTTGTTATATCTTGTATTTCTTATTCCAGCATTGTACTCAAATATTATATTAGCTGATATGTGGCGATGATGTTTTGTGATTGGATACACTTGAGGTTATGCTCCTTTATAGAAAAAAAATTCACCCTGAAAATCCTCATATGATCCCAGGATCAGAACCTGGCTTATGAGAGATGGGATCTGAGAATGGGGTACTACGGAGGTTATCGACACCTGATTCAGTTGCTGGAAATTTTGTGAGCCTAGTTCCCGAGTTCGGGGTGTGACAATTAGTGTGCCATGTACATGACGAGGAGTTCAAAAAGTCATTTCACCCCCATTTACTTCCAAATCTTCTCTTAAAGAAAGGAGTTCATTTACAAGCCCATTCACTCCTATTTCATTTCATTTCCACGTATTTACACCCATCCAAAGACACTTCAAATGCCATTTACTTCCATTTACTCCCAATTTCCCCCATTTAGCTCTACTTACTCCCATCCAAAGGCCTCTTAATCTATCGTAGTCATCTCTACCATTTTGGAAAGCCAAAGATGACTCTGAAGTCCATTGACAGTCATCTCTACCATATTGGAAAGCCAAAGACGACTCCGAAGTCCATTGACAGTCATCTCTACCATGTTCGAAAGCCAAAGACAACTCCGATTGACTTGGGTAGTCTTGGCCAACTCGCTGGAAACTTGAAACTAAAAACTTGTAATTTAATATTTATATTTATATGTGAAAAATGTATGATCAAATCCAAAGATTAATAAGAACATAAAAATAAGCTAATATCTACAAAATCCAAGAAAGTGTGGAAAATTTAGGAGAAATCTCAATTGAAACTTGATTGGGCAACTCTTGCTTTAAAAAAGTTGATTTGAAATCCAATTTGGTTGTCTACTCACCGTGTTTTGTTGTTTCAGAGATTTTTGGGGATACGCTTTCCTTCCCCTGATTTCATTAATTTATAGAGAATAGAATTACACAAATATGATAGGTGTGCAGGCAAATAAGGTATACAAGCAAATATGGAAGAAAGAAATAATATGGTAGTTTACAGAACCACATATGTATATAGTAAGAAATTTTTAAACCATTGTAGTAAGCATATAAAAAACAAAGTTCGCTGATTCCAACACAGGCAAGCAGACATGCCAATACGGAAAACACCAAGGCCCCACAATGTTTACATCTTATGGCCTAAAAGCAAGGTCATTTCACTCCTCAAGAGTGCTAGTGGATAAATCAAATGGATGGCTATAAAAATTGCATTAACCATTCATTTATTTTGTACACAGTGGCCCACTCGGGGAGTGAAACCACTTGATTTTTGGGCCACCAGTCCATAACATTTCATGATGAATGCCCAAAAAGTGATGGATGCATCATGCACCTTATTATAATACAAGTGATGCAATTGAAAAGCCTCAAATATCCCAAGGAAAAAACACTCGAATTGTCAAAAAGAAAATAAAAAGAAAGGTAGCAAGATGGTGTTTGAATTAAATGAATATAGTTTAGTTGGAGATGATCGGCTAGAAATAATTGATCTGTGAATGATATCATCATGCAAAACAGCAACTGTGCTAAAAGAATCCAAAAATAATTCAATAAAACAGCTAATGATGTGGGTGTCTGGTCCTTACATGTCTATTATGATTTTTTATTTATTTATTTATTTATTATTTTTTTTTAATGCGAATTCCATCTTCAGTACTTTAACTTCTTTCCTAAGCAAACATACTTTCTCGAACTTCGTGGAACTTTTCTTTCTTAACTTGTGGACTGAATATAAAGAAAACAGGACTTTGTAACCAACTCCAACTAAGAAGTTTACAAAATTAATATTCTAAAACTAATTTCGCACATTTGTAACCCAAAAGAAACTCAACAAGGACCAATCAAAACAGTCCTATCATGATTGGGGCCCACGTGATGCGACATGAATACGAGCTGAAGATGTCATGGACCAGTTACCCTCTTTTTGTATTATAGCTTGTAGCAATGGGCCACATGGTCACGCCCCACTCGGCTATCTTGCTTCTGCTAACAAGTAAAAGGTTTTAACTGCAAAATGAAAAGATGAAATTCTGTGAGGCTCCGTCCACGTGAATTCACTTAGGGCTGTTTGGATTCATGGAAAGGTGAGGAAAGGTACTTTCCCAGGAAATGCATTAGTTACTGTTTGTGGAGGTTGTTCTTTGGGGAGACATCGTTTCATGCCCCTTAAAATTTCCCCTCCCCTAAGAAACACAGTTTTTGCGTTTTAAGGAAAAGGCGAGTCCAACATGCCGATGCACCACCAGCCATCTTCAAGCGCACACGTGCCAATGTTCCACATGTTCCGCTATCTTCAAATGTCCCACATGCCAGCAACTACCAAGTAAATTTCTCATGGAAAATTACCTCTATGCTGAGTTGTAAAGAAAATCTCCACCATTAAGAGAGGGAGGTCATCTAAGCCGGATCTTGCCTAACCAAAGAGAATCATTGCCGACCTCGTCTCCACCATGGTTTTGAAAATCAGTATCGTATCGGCCGATATGGGCATATTGTATCCGTATCGGCTCAATACGATATGCGATACGGGGTTGTATTGGCCGTATCCGAATTGGTTGGACCGTATCGGTGCCAATACAGGGCCGATACACCTATACAAACCGATACGCTCATAAAACCTCAAATTCAATTTTTATTTTTATTTTATTTTTAAATCACTCATGTCCCATCTTCTTTTCATTTAAACCATGGAAGGATTTTAAAAACTCATTTTAGGCTAGATCTAGACTTGTTTTGGGATCAAAACAAATGATTTGAATGGGATTCGACAAATCAAAGTGAAGTGGACCATTAAGGGAAAAATTGGAAAGAAGGAAAAACCTTCACTTTCTTTTTTATATTTTCATCTTCTTTTTGTTGTTTCCAATGTAATGGGCCATTGTTCACCAAATCATGTTTACTTTGTGTTCAATTAGGGCCCATTTAGTTGACCTTCAACAAGTCAAATCGATATACAACATTCTCATCAAAGAATGATCCGATGCACCATTGAATACACGGTCAAAACACAAAAAAAAATGATAGATTCGTGAATATCTCATCTCTCTCTCTCTCCTCTCTCTCTCTCTCTCTCTCTCTCTCTCTCTCTCTATATATATATATATATATATATATATAATTTTTTCCTTCAAAAAATAAAATAAAATAAATCTGACTGATACGGGCCGATATGGCCCCGATTTTGATACGTGACGCCGTATCATATCATTTTTCCGTGGGGCCGATATGGTGACCAATACCATCATTTAGAACCATGGTCTCCACCGACTCAAGTTTGACTAGTACCAGAGAAGAGAAGATAATCTAATTGCATTCTTAACTTTTATTCTTTATAACCTTCTCAATATATCTAATATTGTATGATTCAGACGCTTGACAGTCATTTCCAAATAAAGCTACCCAACAAAATATTTGAAAAAAGTTAACCTAATTTTCATCGAAAATATCATTGAAAAACAAACAGCGAAAACATCCTTCCTTTACACTAATTTCTTGGAAAGGACACTTCCCAAGGAAGAACATTTCCTCTTCTTTTCCACAGATCCAAATAGGTATTAGCCTCCCCACCCACCTCTCAAAAGAAAGAAAAAAGTAAAAAAGAAAAATATAAAAAATTAAAAAGGAGAGGATGGTTCATCTTTTCAATTTCATGAAACTGCACCATTTTCAATAATGATGCTATTGGGAAATGATCTGGTGTTGGAACACCAGTATTGAACTTCTGCAATTGGTAAACCTCATGTGTACTAAGCGCACACATCCTATCTATATGCGACCAAATGTGCCCATGTCATGTGACAGATGGGTGCAAGATCCAAGCCGTCCACCAGGTGGGTTCCACCATGTAGATGCCCTAGCCAAATCAGGCTGCTACACATCATCTAGGGCTAAAATGTTAGAAACAAATGGATGGCTTAGAAAATCTTGACATTGGTTTTCAAATTTCATAAACTATGGCTCACGTAATCATTTTGCAGTAGCCTGATTTTGGGTCAGGGCACCTCCATGATGGAGTCCACTTGTCCGAAGGATTTGGTCTTTCACATCTTCCCCTTGTGGGTACATGTGGCTGCATTTAGAGGGAACACTTTATACACATACATGGGCTTATCAAACTTGGGTAAACCATGTCACCCTCCTCTAATCAAGCGGTTCCTACTTGCTTTGAATATTGGGAGGGGAAATCAATAAGACCTGCACATACCCGATCTTCTGATTGGAGGGTGATAAGGTTCACTGATACCGAGAGCTATTGGCATGCAATACTGGATCACCCATACACATTTGAAAGTTTCAACGAATTCATTGGCATTTATCTCCACACCCTATGTAACTAAAATCTGATATATATGATCTGATACAACAAAATTGCTGGATCAAATAAAAAAAGAAGTGCTTTCACATGTTAATGTGTCATCCTCCCAACTTCTTTCGCAAACTAGAATTGATGAAGAATCGGACAAGATAGAGATGCTACTTATTCATAGAGAAAGTATTCAATGTTTCATGCTAATATTTATTTCAGTCATCAAACAATCAATCCCTGTACATGTGGCACACATTTACAAGATTTGAACTGTTCATTTACCATGGATAGGCCTGCTGGTGAATTTTAGAAAGACATGGAAGCGCAACCTTTGCAAATTTCTAGATTTTAGAATTAAGAATAGGATCCCTGTCTAAATGCAATCAGATTCTAAAAACTAACAAAGAAACGGCCAAGATTTTACTTCAGATTTGTGCCGTATGATCGTTGCAGTAATCCAATGCCGATATTCCAACATGGGAGGTTTATGTACCTGATCTATACCAGAAAAGCAGGGAGTGGAGAAAGCCTGTATGCTGCCCGAGGTAGGGCTAGGCCATGCGTACTTGAGAGCCATCCATAGGTGGACCCACATGCAAGCACGTGTGATAGGAGGAGAGAGAAGTGATCTCTCTCTCTCTCTCTCTCTCTAGACATCTAGGGGGAGGGAATGCCCAAGACCCTTTTTTGCTCCATCTACCTTGGGATATGATCTATTTATAAGGAGGAATTAGCATTTCAGAAGGAAACACGAATATGGTGCTCCTCACCTCTACTAACTTTGGTAGTGTCCTACAACACAAAAAGTCTGAAACCCATCTCATCCATGCACCCAAATTGACCAAAACTTCCACTTTCTATGGCTACCATACTTGACCTAATCTCATGTCGTCCTAACAAATGCACCACCAGATCTCAACCATTGAATGTCCCATCAAGTGCAATAAAATAGTTTAATGGTTAAAATCAAAGATCAACGATTAAAAAATCAATCAATTTAACATTTTAAACATATAAAACGCGTTGGCCAACTTTTAAACCGCTTGATAGATGGTCCAAACATCAAGATCAGTCCACTAAATATATCATGGGTCCAAGTGGATCCCATGTTGGAGCATGTGGACTTCTACCACATCGGAATGCACATGCATGATCACACCTGTATGTCAGCCACTAATGTGACCTCGCAGGGCGAGTCAAAGCCCAAAAAACTAGTACATGATCAAGAGAACCCAGTCCAAGCATAATGGATCTCTCAAACCAGAGACCTCTAACACAAGTGCTCAACCAGGCCTAAACACAAGAACCTGCATTTGTGAACACTCACATTCCGATGTGGGGTAGGGGGCATAGGCACCAGTAGCCCGATGGAGGAGACCTTTCATTCCAACTCGTCACTGGTTCCCACACACTGGACCAATAAAACCTTTCACGGATTGCCTATCCTCGCTATTATGGTCATGAAATTTAGGATACTGAGATTCATGAAACATGACTAGCACTTGGCCAGTGACTGTTGTGTCTAATCCCCAAGGCATTGGAAGAAACTTTTAACCCATAAAATATTGACAGTTTCATTAGTTCTGCACACAATTTAATTGAGATGAAAAAAAAAAACTCCATTAACGAATAACTAAGGTCATGCATAGAACATTGGCTTTTCAAGGCACATAATACTAACAAGGCTATATGTCACGAATCGCACCACTCAAATGACCCTAAGGGGTCGTTTGGCACCATGGATTTGGGGGGATTTCAAATCCCCTAGGTTGTTTGGCACCATAAAGTAACTGGGGGTTTCAAATCCCCTCAATCAGGGGGTTTGAAATCCAAGGTGAGACCTTGGATTACATCTAAAATCATTCCCATAGTTGCACGTGTAACATGTGTATCACTAGACTATTAATCTATTGGACACATGGCCCGCTAATGATATCCTAAAATAATTAGATTATCAATTGCATCACTATAATTACTTTAATACGATGATCAGCACCGTCCAAACATTGTCCATGTAAATCAACGGTTAAAAATCGTTGGTTAGTCACTCGGACGTGATCTTGTGCTTGTGGTCCATCCGAGCCTTGGAATTTCATCATTTTCGGGCAAAGCATATATTTCAGCGGGCTTATCACAACCATTGGGTTAAAAATTACATAAGTTCACTAATTAGAGATATTAAAGTTGATTTAGTAATTAAATTCAAACCCCCGGAAATATATTATGAATAGCTAGCTACTTTTGGATTAAAGTTGATTCTCAATCTAGGGTGCCAAACACAACAAGAGGATTTCAAATCCAGGGGGTTTCAAATCCACGCTCCCAAACAGGCCCTAAACATTGATTGAGCAGAAAACATATAGTGCTTTGTAGGAATACAACAACACAATACACATGCGCAGATTTACGTACAAATTCACATTTCTTACTCCCCCTCAAGTTGGAGCATAGATATCAATCATACTTATCTTGGAATACATGAGAAAGAAGATGGTGACGACTAGTGCCCTTAGAGTTGGGCACGGGACGACTCGACTCGTTTAGACCCGAACCGAGTGGGTGAGTCGATCCGAACCGAGTAGACTTCGCCCAATCCGAACTCAAACCGAGTCGAGTCTGAGTCACCCAATAACTCGACTAGACCTGAAATCCAACCCGTTCAGACTCGACTTGATCCGAAATTCGACTCGACTCAGGTTCGGGTAGTATATATAAGAAAAAAAATTAATACCTAATTATCTAACCTACCCTACCTGCCGTACCCAACCTGATTTCTCTCCCTCCCTCCTCTCCTGAGCCCGATAGCCACCCACTAGGGCCACCACCACCACCACCACCACGAGGCCACCCTCTCTCTCTCTCTCTCTCTCTCTCTCTCTCTCTCTCTCTCCACTCCCTAACTCATCTCTTGAGCCTAGCAGCCGCTCGTCTGGATGGACCGCACCCACCCGACCACCTGTCTATGCCTTTAATTAAGGTAATTTGCTAATTTTTATAGTTTTTCATTCACTAATTTCTAATTTGCGGGGTGGCGGAGAAGATTGGGTTTGTGAAATTGGTTGAAATCAGGTGTTTGGGCTGGCTCGGATTGAGTGAGGCCGGGCTGGGTGTGGATCGTGTGGTGCATCTGGGCTGCCTCGGGTGCAGTCGGGCTGGCTGTGGTGTGTCATGGTGGCTCGGACTAAGCCATTTCTAAACCCCAACCCCAACCCCTAAACCTAATCCCTAAACCCTAAACCCAAACCTAAATCCCTAAACCCTAAACCTAATCCCTAATCCCTAAATCCTAAACCTAAACCCTAAACCCTAAATGACTACTGTTTTTTTTTTTTTTTTAAATTTTTATTTATTTATTTAAATTATAAATTTATAAATTAGACAATTAGTGGTTTACTTTTGAGAATTATGAATTACATTGCTTATTGCTTAGCTTATTATTGTGCAGTAGACAATTAGCCTAATGTGGTTTATTTTTGTGAATTAAACAATTAGTTACCCATTTGAGGATTTTTATGTGGCCAAACATAGATATAATAAGTTTTTTGTGGTATAGAAATCTCTCAAATTGTCCCATTTTGGACAGTTCAAGATTAGATAGATAGTATGCTTTCACATAACATATTTAAATGCTCTTGCCTATTTTGCGCTCCATCTCCTCATTTTGCTCTGGATATCTTTCTTCCTTTTTATTTCTCATGTCAAATATCTTCACATTGCTTAGATATTTAGCATGGAAATGAAATGGAAGATCAACTTACAGTGTGTTTTTTGTGGCATAGAAATCGCTCAAATTGTCCCATTTTGGACAGTTCAAGGTTAGATAGATAGTATGCTTTCATATAACCTATTTAAATGCTCATGCCTATTTTGCGCTCCATCTCCCAATTTCTCTCTGGATACATTTCTTCCTTTTTATTTCTCATGTCAAATATCTTCACATTGCTTAAATATTTGGCATGGGAATGAAATGAAAGATCAACTTATCTGGAGAGACATAGGGAGATTATCTGAATTTCAGCGTGGGCGTTTAAATGAGAATATGAAAGTATTACAATTTATCCAACCTTGGATGGATGACTAATTTAGGGTTCAGTATATACTTTTAAGGTATTATAGTGCTAGTCTGATTTAATACCTTTCAATTAGTAGATGATTAGTGAGAAAATTCCCAATACGGCGGTTTGTCAGTCACTTCGCCGATGATCTTGGAAGGAGGATGTTGAAAAAGTAACATAGAGGAAAAAAAGATTAGTGTGGAAGGATTTTGAAGAAGTAACACTAAAGAACAACACGGTGAAGATACAGTGCAAGTACTGTAGGGCTCAATATGCTAAACAAGTAGACAGGTCAACCACAACTCTGAACAAACACCTATTGAAGTGCCATAAAAAAGTGAGAAGTCAGACCTCAGGCCAACATATACTTTCATTTACCCAATCTTTGGTGGATCCGTCACAAGGTACCTTGTCCACCTATTAGTATAACAGGGACCATGTGAATGAGTTGACAACTAGATTTATTATTGCAAATGAAAAACCATTTCAGATGGTAGATGGTCCATCTTTTGTCGAATTAGCCAGAGGCCTTAACCTTAGAGATGAGGTCTCCCGTGCAACAATAAAGAGTGTGCATGAAGATGTATGTAAGTGAGAAGGTCAAGTTAAAAGGACAATTGGCATCGGTTTCCCAAATCAATCTAACATCAAATTTGTGGACGACATCCAATCAACGAAAGAGATATATGTAACTAACTGCCCATTATGTTGATGCCGAATGGAGGCTCTGCAAAAGAGTTGTAAACTTTCGCTATCTTCCACCTCCTTACATTGGTTTGATGATTTCAAATTGCATGTACAAATGCCTTGTGGAGTGGGGCATTGAGAAGAAAATCTCCTCAATAACTTTAGACAATGCTTCTACAAACAATAGCGTGATAACAAATTTGCGTAACCAATTTGGGGCCATCGATGACTTGTATTTCGGTGGGAAAATATTTCATGTTAGCTGTTGTGCCCACATCCTAAACTTGATTATACAAGATGAGCTTAAAACAATTGAGCCAACGATCGAGAACATAAGAGAGAGTGTGAAGTAAATACGGGGGTGACCTTCACGATTAAATATATGGAATGAGATCGTGCAATGGTTGAATTTGTCATCTCAGATAATGATGAAGCTGGATGTCATGACATGTTGGAATTTAACTTATGAAATGTTGGATTCAACGATAGCTTTCAGAGATGCATTCTCTCACCATGCAGAGCATGATATTGCGTATCTGTGGTTGCCTTCTGATGATGATTGAACAAGAGCAGAAGCAGTTCAGAAGTTCTTTTCAATTTTTTTAACGACACAACGAAGATCTTTTCAGAAAACAAGTATCCAACAACAAATATATTTCTGCCAGAACTTTGGGGAATAAAAGATGTTTTGTACAGAAGCTGTAGTGGACCGGACTTTTTACAAATAATGACTACGGGTATGCAGTTAAAGTTTGATAAGTATTGGTCTGAGTGCAGTTTGGTAATGGCTATTGCAGTCGTTCTTGGTCCTCGATACAAGATGTTCCTGATTATATTCATTTTAAAAAAGTTGTATGGTGAGAAAAGTGCCACCAAGGTCGATAAGATTCGTGATGCAGTCGAAGATCTGTACAATTTCTATGTAGAAACTTTAGGGGCCGCAAAAGACAATAATGCAGGTCAGACTCCTAAAGTGAGTTCTAGTTCTAATGTTGCTGCACAACGAAACACAATCGACGATTTCATGTCTTTCATGGCACAAGTTGAGATCCAAACGCAGGCAACCGAAAGGGAACTTGACCACTATCTCAAGGAGCCACTTGTAAAGTAGGCGAAGAATTTGATGTTTTAGACTGGTGGAAGTCAGAAATTCGTGAATCATAATATCGTGTACTCTCGTTGATGGCATGAAACATCTTGTCAATTCCAATTTCAACTGTGGTGTCAGAATATGCTTTTAGCATGGGGAGTGGAGTCATAAACAAGTATTGAAGCTCATTTACACCGGAATCAGTTGAAGCACTCATTTGTACACAGGATTGGCTATGTCCGATCTGGTGAAAAGGCAACTCTGTTGATGAGGTGTTCAAGGAAGAGGAGAGTGAGAAGTAGGATGAGACAAACCCACAACAATTATATGAAGCAATATGAGGCAGTGCCTTCTATTTCCCTTGCATTTGCTTATGACAATTTAACAGTTATTATTTGTGGACTTGAATTGTAATATTTGATTGGTGGATGGATATTTTTCATGCTTATAACTTATCAGCTTATATATTTTAATTTTTTTTTTTTTTTTTTTAATAATATTTTTCCTCTTTTCGTTTATGCTTTTAAATGACTTAACGTTGCTTAAAAATCAAATGGTTGGCTGGTTGTGTTTGTTTATCTTCATTCCTTAATTATTTATGCTATCTCAGCCTAATCAAATATTATTTCTTTCAAAATTCACACTTATAGATATGTCATCGGAAGATGATCCATTAACAAATATTTGGGA
Source organism: Magnolia officinalis (assembly GCA_021015155.1). NCBI lineage: Eukaryota > Viridiplantae > Streptophyta > Magnoliopsida > Magnoliales > Magnoliaceae > Magnolia > Magnolia officinalis. The sequence continues at coordinate 54,013,077 of JAJHSJ010000011.1, forward strand.
TTATAGAGCCCAAGTCTACTCACGGGATGAAAAGATAAAGTTGTAATGCAAGTTGTATGGAAACCAACTTGTAAATAAAATAAATTGGTTAAAATTACATTTGGCTTGTCGGGGAGGAGACGCTGCCCCATGAAGCAAAGCTCCTTCAGAAGTCCGGAATTTATTTCGACCTATTCTTGACTCAAATACAAAGGCTTCCACCCCTTTCCCTATAACCAATACAACCAGCCACAGAAGATATAGAAGTAAGCTTACTATAAATGAAGAAGGGTCAAGCAGAGGAAGAGCCCCCACACTTAGTAGAGAAGAAGTAGACAAACTATAAAAGAAAACAAGAAGAACACGATTATAAAGAAGCCGTAAAACAAAGCTTGGAATTGACATCTAGTACCAGACAATATCAACCTCCTCCGAGTCAACATGATGCCAAAGCAGGCACGAGTATGGGACATAAGTTAGGCGATCAATCATCAAAGTTTCTTAAAAGTTTCACTGCATTCTATAGGCGATTGAGAATCCCGTACAAATCGAATTATAAAAAGGGGACGAAAAATCTTGATAAATATATGAATGAGGATGATGGAAAGGCATCTCCACCATCCAATTCAGAAGAGGTAAACAACCATCTTTTAGACACCTACAACTTGGACTCAGCCCAGAGTTCTCCTGCAGTTCAAGCCATAAAAAGAGAACCAAATGATGATTCTAGCGACGAAGGTGGAGGAGGGGGTTACTATTGTGAACAAGGTTGCTCGGGTTACACGCCACAAAGGCATTCATCATACTGAGGATATTGAATGAATGAATGGTTTATTGGTTTGTATGTAGAACTCCATCTAAGATTCTGAGCATACTTTTGAGTTTTGAGAATGCTTATTTACTTTGATCGTTTTCTTTAAATTCCTTTGAGTCTTTGACAATGTTTATTATGAACAACTCTAACTCAAGTAGAAAAAAAAAAAAACAAAAGAACAGGGAAAAAAAGCTCAACTCGACCTGACTCTGTGCTGACTCGACCCGACTCGGTCCTTGTGACTGGGTCGGACTTGGACTGGGTTAGTCCAAGCCAAACTCGGACTTGGATCGGGTCAGGAATGCTAGACTCAGTAACAAGTCGGGTTGAGTTCGGGTCAGGTCTATTTCAAAACTGGATTGGGTCAGCCCTAACTCAATCTGACTCGACTCGATGCCCAACTCTAAGGGCGTGTTTGGGCGGTGGGATTGGAAGGGATTAGGTGGGATGGGATCCAAAAAACATAATTATTACCCGTGGCAGGGATTGTCCCCTGTAGCCATGGGATAAGATTAATTCCATGCTTTGTTGGTAATACGGTGGTACATTGAATGGATATACCCACCATCATTTGAAATTACTGAGAATAACACAAGTGTTATATCTATACCGTTCATTTGTTTTGTAACCTCATTTTATGGCATGGGCCTAAAAATGAGGCAGATCCAAAACTTATGTGGCCCCAAAGAAGTTTTCAACGGTAAGTATTCAATCCCCGCTGCTTTCTATGGTGGGGTCCACTTGAGCTTTAGATTTACTTGATTTTTTGGCCCATGCTCTAAAATAATCTCGAAAAATGGGTGGACGGTGTGGATATAGCCCACGCATCATGGTGGGACCTACACAACTTGCTAACATTGAGTGAAATTGGCACGGGACCCAATGCAATTCCATCTAATCTAATTCCAAGCTTTTCCATTCTTCCCAAACATGGTGTGTAATTGGCACAGGACCAGATGCAATTCCATCCCACCTAATCCCTTCTAATCCCACCGCCCAAACACGCCCTAAGTGCCCTTGGTCAAAAGATTGGCAAGTTAATCATCCGACTATTGATATGATATGCAAACATCCTTAGAAGCCGCTTTCTCCCGAATAAAATGATAATCAACCTCGATATGCTTGGTGTGCTCATGATATACTAAGTTAGAGGATATATGAATATCTTCAAGATTATCACTATGTAGCGTCATGAGAGAAGAAACAAGGAGACCTAATTTAGTAAAAAATGTCTTTAGCCAAAGTAACTCACATACACCATGAACCATCATCAATACTCCGCTTTAGCACTGGAGTAGGCCACAAAAAATTGCTTTTTTTTTTTTTTCTTTTCCATGCCACTAAATTCCCACCAAAGTGAAATAACTAGAAGTAGATCGACGATCAAAATGAGAGCTAGCCTAGTCTTGATTAATGTAAGCCTCAACATGACAATGATCATGTGAAGAATAAAGAATTCCCTATCTAGTTGAATGTTGAGGGTCAAATATTGCATATCAGACCCCGATTATTGCCTGGACTTACGAATATGATACTGTTTAATGGCCTGTTTAATCGTATTTGGGATGCAGAGCGTATCTACGAGCCTAGATCGAAATAAGATGCTAAAAGATGAGATTTAAGGCTTGGGCATCACCAAGGCATTGGATGGGACTCCATGGGACCAAAATCAAGGATTTACACGCCGGGGATCAGAGAAAATCCAGCCACTCACGATGAAGAGGCCCGGAAATGATCCAGAATGCAAGATCACAGGGTTCCCGCCATCCATTCGGCCTGAAACTTCATACATGAGATAGAGACCATAAATTAACCGTACACGTCGAATTTTATCTCTCAGATCCTTGTGGAAGTGGTCCAATGAACAAAACAGCCCATAAATTGATGATTTCAGGCCCACTTTATCTCTGGATATGCCTCAATTTTATAATGGACGCCTTAAATGAGATGATGAGCCAGATGGACGGAGGGGATTTCACACACACGCATCACAGTGGACCCCATGTGCGACGTGCGTGTACACAGCACGATCGCACGCGAGCCGCACCGAACCGAGACTCCCGGTCAAAGTCGGCTGACCCGACGTCACACGCACCAGCAGACAGCGAACGCATCGCGACCGCCGGTCTCTCGCAGTGGGGCCCACTACTCATTCGAACCTCCGATCTGGACCGTCTATCAGATCCCTAAGGAGCTTGTTATGACTACCTAGAGGGCAGAATTGTAAACTATCTCGAGGATCAAGATCCAACCGTTCAAACGGACAACCGACGGTGGAATGAGAAATCAAGTGGACCACACTAAAATCAAGCAAATCTCGTCAGTCCTGAACGGTTTTTCGCCAACAATTCAATGGTCGGGGTGGATGTTTAAATGGATATCAATGTGGGACCCACCAATCTTGACATGGCGAAAAACCGAATCTCTGTTTCGCAGACAGAGCTTGCGGACCAACTTGGTGGGCCACCACCGAGCTTCAAAACGATGATCTGGACCATCCACATGCTTCAGAAGACGTCCTAAACCCTCTCCTAGGTGACAAAATGAGATGCAACAGCGAGGATGGGTCCCTATCAGTTCAAACGCAGGAACGAACGGTAAAATAGAAAACCGTGTGGGCCGCAGCAAAAGACTGTAACAACCATGCATTCTGAGCTAAAATCTCGTCCTGAATTCAGTGGACGGATCAGATCTTGCACCTGAACTCAAGTATGGTCCCCACCGGGAAATCAGCGTAAGAGTGGGGAGCGTTTTTTCACTGCGGAAAGAGGTGGCACAACTCCTTCTCACAGCAGGTCAGCCACGGATCTTTCTACGGCTCTATAAATGGGCTGATCTGAGCTGAGAGGAAGAGGAGGAAGAGCTTGGACTGGAGATAGACGGCTGGAGCTGGGAGCTGATCCTGTGAAGGTGGCTGTGGGGAAGGAGAGAGAGGAACACTAAAGGTTTTTTTTATTTTATTTTACTTGTTATTTTTATTTAATCTTTTGAGATGTATAGCCTATCTATGTCCGGCTAAACCTCTTGGCTAGGGCCAAGAGGTGAAGCTTGTAGTGGGATGGGAGATTTAATTTTATTTTGGTTTTAATTATGAATTGAATTTGGTATTTATTTTATTAAGGGAATATTTTTTAGTCTCTAATGGTCTGTTGTGACTGAAATTACAGTAGATCTGTGGTGGCTTTGAGTATTTCCTTGCCTTTTAATGTTTATGACGTCAGGAAGCTCCGTTGTTTACCATCGTCTCCTGGGCATGGTTGGATGACGGTACCCTTTCCTAATCTTCATAAACATGTTGACTGGTTGGTAATTAGTTTAATTCTGTTGTTTGCTTTGCCTCCTGGGCATGGTTTGGTGATGGAATCCATTCTAATTCGTATACCTCTCATCTCTTGAAAACTATATCAACATCAGTTCATTCAATTTCCATGATTTGTGATACAGGCATAAGATCTCCCTGATCTCTACAAGTGGATCCTCTGAATCCCTAGTTTTCTTTCCTGTGAATTTCTTAAAAGTTTTACATTACTATTTCACCATTATTCTTCAAATCATACTTGATTTAGATTGCATCTTAGTCTAGTTCTAGTTTTAAAATACGTACAGGTTTCAGTCCCTGTGGATTCGACCTCGGTCTTACCGAGATTATTACTACATCACAACCCTATACTTGGGGAGTGAACAAGTTTTTGGCGCCGTTGCCGGGGACTGACGGCTACGTAATTTGAAATTAATTAGTCTTAGAATTAAGGGTAAGATTAGGATTCTTCTAACTTTCTATTTCCTTAGGTTTTGTTCTCTTTTTAGAAACTAACCTAAGTGTCTTGTTTTGTAGGTTTTCTAACTCAGTAAGCTCTTTCTAACTTCTACTTTCTATCTCTTTCATTACTCACTTACTTTCTAGTTTAGAATTTTTTTTTAATTTGTTCAGAGGTTCATACTTTCCTTTTTAGGATTTTTCTTTTCTAAATTTAGAACTTAGTAATTGCTATTCTTCTTCTTAGGAATTTTCTAGTTTTAGGCCTATTTTAAGAAACTAACTTATTTTGTTTTGTTTTGCAGGTCTTTAGCTTAGGGACTTCAATTTGGTAACTTCCTTCCAACCCTCTCTTCTTTCTAGTTTTTCTTTCTTAGGATTCGGTTTAGAAATTAATTGAGGGCTGTGAGTGTTTCATGCCCAAGTGGGCTCGTGACAATACTCGACGTCTCTTGACCGAAGGAGGATTAGTTGAGGGGTTGACTATCCATCGCAGGACTAGACACCACTCGAATTCCCCTGAGTTAATTGAGGTTATGGCTGCAAATCAACCTCAAGCACTACCTCACCACAGGGATGAGGAAACACATGATGAGAATGAGGTGCATCAAGCACCCCCGCCTCGTACTTTACGAGATTATTTACAACCGGCGGGGGTGAGTACGCCCTCATGTATGATTTTTCCTGAAAACACAGGACAGATGGACATCAAGCCAGGAGTTATCCAACTCCTTCCTAAATTCCATGGGCTTGAATCTGAAAGCCCATACTTACATTTGAAAGAGTTCGATGAGATTATCGCCACCTTATATTTTCCCAATGTATCCGAGGATACAATCAGGCTGAAACTCTTTCCTTTTTCCTTGAAAGAGAAGGCTAAAACGTGGTTACATTCACTGCGTCCTAGATCCATTGGCACATGGAATGATTTGCAGAGGGAATTCATAAAGAAATTTTTCCCACACCATAAAACAATTACCCTCAGAAAGGCAATCATGAACTTCGCCCAAAGGAAGATGAAACATTCTACCAATGTTGGGAAAGGTTCAAGGATCTTGTCAGTTCATGCCCACAACACGGTTTTGAAATGTGGCGCATTACAAATTTTTTCTATGATGGACTGACATCTTCCATGCGCCAACTAGTCGAGACAATGTGTAATGGAGAATTCATGAATAAAGAGGTCGATGAGGTATGGGATTATCTCGATAGACTTGCCGAAAATGCACAATCTTGGGACCATTACCCAAAATCAAATACCACATCTAGGCCAACTCAATCTAAGGAGAAAGGTGGAGTATATCTCCTGAAAGAAGAGGATGATGTAAATTTTAAAGTGACTAATCTCATACGAAGAGTCGAGGCCATGGAAGAAAAGAAGGATAAGGTCAATGAAATCGTTTGCGGCATCTGTGATTGCAACATTCACACAACTGAAAACTGTCCTACAATATCTGCCTTTCGAGGAGTGTTGAATGAACAAGCCAATGCCGTAAACAACTATCAAAGACCTTTTACTGGACCTAACTCCAACACGTACAATCCTGGTTGGAAGACTCATCCAAACTTTAGTTGGAGAAATGGGCAAACGGCTACCCCCCAAGGTTTTCTCAATCAAAATCCAAATCAAGGGAAACCTCAAGAAGAACCGGTTCAAAATTCCATACAAGAGCTGGCTCAGGCGATGCGAGGATTTACTGAATTTATGCAAAAGATAGATTCTCGTATGACGGTTATAGAAAAGGGGATGCTTCCTGCACAACCGCTCCCCAATCCTAAACCGCAGTACGAGATAAATGATCCCAGCTCCTCAAATCAAATGGGGCACGCTAAATCCATCACCACTCTTAGGAGTGGGAAGATCATTGATAAAACCCTTCCGGTTAGGCCCGAAAAGCCTGAAGAACCAGAAGAGGACAATAATGATGGATCTAGTGATACCCCACAAAAATTAGAACCGGAACTTCTAGAGAAGCCAGTTGCTCCGTTCCCCCAACGGTTGGTTGCACCAAAACGTCTTTCTAACTCTCAGGATATTCTGGAGGTGTTGAAACAAGTGAAAGTCAACATTCCTCTGCTTGATGTCGTAAAACAGATTCCTTCATATGCAAAATTTCTGAAAGACCTATGTACGACCAAAAGACGGCAGAGTATTCAAAAGAAGATTTTCTTAACTGAGAAAGTGAGTGCCATCCTGAAGCAAGACGTGCCACAGAAATTCAAGGATCCCGGTAGCCCAACCATATCATGTGTAATCGGGAACCATCGAATTGATCACGCACTTCTTGACTTAGGAGCGAGCGTCAATCTGATTCCCTACTCGGTATACAAACAGTTAGGTTTGGGTGAGTTAAAACCCACTCTAACCACACTACAACTCGCCGATCGCTCTGTTCGTGTACCAAGAGGGATTATTGAGGATGTTTTGGTCCAAGTCGATAGATTTTACTACCCTGTAGATTTTATCATCTTGGACACCGAACCCATCAATAACATAAGCACTCAGATTCCCGTCATTCTTGGTCGCCCATTCCTTGCTACGTCAAATGCAATTATCAATTGCAGGAATGGTGTCATGACTATGTCTTTTGGAAATTTGACATTGGAGTCAAACATCTTTTTCAATAACGGCAACAACTCAGAGGATGATGACGATATCCACGACATTAACATGATTGACTCTTTCGTGGAGGATACGACACCTCTGACCTTATCCTCCGACCCTCTCGAGACGTGCCTGGCCCACTCCCATGAGTTTGATGATGATAGGATTAGGGAGACGTGTGCCTTGCTGGATACTGCACCGGTACTTGAAGTTAACCGGTGGAGGCCACAATTTGAAGAATTACCACAAACTGATGTAGTGCCTCTACCGTCTAACCTCAAGGCACCGAAGCTTGACCTAAAACCTTTGCCCTCTGATTTGAAATATGCTTATTTAGGTCAAGATGAGACATACCCGGTGGTGATCTCTGCCCACCTGGAGAAAGAACAGGAGAGTATGCTCATAGCTACTCTCATTCAGTATAAGGGAGCCCTTGGATGGACGATCGCGGACCTCAAGGGAATCGACCCCTCGATTTGTACTCACCGCATATATCTTGAGGATAATGCGAAGACCGCTCGGCAACCACAGCGTAGACTAAATCCAAACATGAAGGAAGTGGTTAAGGCCGAGGTTCTCAAACTATTGGATGTGGGTATCATATACCCTATATCTGATAGTCAATGGGTGAGTCCAACTCAGGTGGTTCCTAAGAAGTCCGGGATCACCATCGTAGCCAATGCTAATAATGAACTCGTGCCGACTAGAGTCACTACTGGTTGGAGAATGTGCATTGACTACAGGAAATTAAATACCGTCACGAGGAAAGACCACTTTCCTTTACCATTCATTGATCAGATCCTGGAAAGGTTAGCCGGTCATTCCTATTACAGTTTCCTTGACGGGTATTCGGGCTATAACCAAATTGAAATCGCCCCTGAGGACCAGGAAAAGACCACATTTACTTGCCCCTATGGCACCTTTGCTTACAGAAGGATGCCATTCGGGTTATGTAATGCCCCTGCCACCTTTCAGCGATGTATGCTGAGTATCTTTTCTGACATGGTGGGGAAATATCTAGAGGTCTTTATGGACGATTTCTCGTTTTCGGTTCATCTTTCAGCGAGTGCTTAGAGAATCTTAAATGTGTGCTGAAAAGATGTGAAGAAAAGAATCTGGTACTTAATTGGGAGAAGTGCCATTTCATGGTTCATAAGGGGATTGTCCTTGGACATATCATCTCGTCCAAGGGAATTGAGGTAGATAAGGCAAAAATCGATCTTATCTCTAACCTACCTCCACCCAAGAACATCAGGGACGTGCGATCCTTCTTAGGACACGCAGGATTTTACAGGGATTCATAAAGGACTTTAGTCTTCTCTCTCGTCCTTTATGTAATCTTCTTCAAAAGGATGCTCCATACGAGTGGACTGAGCAGTGCCAGGAAGCTTTCACTAAGCTTAAGGGCACGTTAACCACTGCACCCATCATGCAGCCACCCGACTGGAGCCTTCCTTTTGAGCTTATGTGCGATGCTTCTGATTATGCTCTTGGAGCGGTTCTAGGCCAGAGAAAAGATAAGAGGCCATACGTCATACATTACGCAAGTAGGACCTTAAATCCTGCCCAAGTGAACTACTCGACTACGGAAAAAGAACTCTTAGCCGTAGTGTTCGCCTTGGACAAATTTAGGTCCTATTTGATTGGATCCAAGATCATTATCTATACAGATCATGCGGCACTTAAATATCTTCTTTCTAAGAATGATTCTAAGCCCCGCCTGATACGATGGATCCTTCTACTCCAAGAATTTGATTTGGAAATTAAAGATAAAAAAGGAGTAGAAAACGTAGTGGCCGATCACCTTTCTCGCCTTAATACCTCTGATTCCCTTGAGGCAACCCATATCAACGACATGTTCCCTGATGAACAACTGTTCAGAGTCTCCCACTCACCTTGGTTCGCTGATATTGCTAATTATCTTGCTACAGGTTCCATACCGACACAGTGGACTGCGCAAGATAAGAAGAAATTCTTTACCGAGGTACGCAAATTTTTCTGGGATGATCCATACCTGTTTAAATATTGCCCAGACCAGATCTTAAGGAGATGTGTACCAGACGATGAGCATCAGAGTGTCATCTCCTTTTGTCACTCACAGGCCTGTGGCGGTCACTTTTCTGCTAAAAAGACCACGGCCAAAATTCTGCAGTGTGGCTTCTATTGGCCCACTATGTTCAGGGACACTCATGAGTTTTGCAAAGCTTGTGAGCGTTGTCAGAAATTGGGAGCATTGTCCCGTCGAAATATGATGCCCTTGAATCCCATTCTTATCATAGAGGCATTTGATTGCTGGGGCATCGATTTCATGGGACCATTCCCCCAATCTTTCGGGAATTTATATATTTTGCTTGCTGTAGACTATGTCACTAAATGGGTCGAAGCAATTCCATGTCGAACTAATGACCATCGCACGGTCATTAAATTCTTAAAAGAAAATATCCTGTCCCGATTTGGAACGCCTCGAGCCATCATTAGTGATGGGGGCTCGCACTTTTGTAATAGGCCATTCGAGAGTTTAATGAAGAAATACGGTATCTCTCATAAGGTGAGCACCCCATACCACCCACAGACAAGTGGGCAAGCTGAGATTTCCAATAGGGAGATCAAACACATTTTGGAGAAAACGGTTAACCCTGATCGTAAGGATTGGTCGATCCGATTGACCGATGCCTTGTGGGCTTACCGTACTGCTTTTAAAACCCCTATTGGAATGTCTCCCTTTAGACTCGTCTATGGGAAGGCTTGCCACTTGCCTGTGGAGTTGGAACATAGAGCCTACTGGGCGATCAAAAATCTGAATTTCAATCTGAACAACGCTGGCTCGCTACGCAAACTTCAATTAAATGAACTTGAAGAAATCCGGAACGACGCGTACGAGAACTCGAGAATTTACAAGGACAGGATGAAGGCGTTTCATGACCAACATATTCTACGGAAATCATTCACGCCAGGTCAGAAAGTCCTTTTGTATAATTCTCGATTACATCTCTTTCCGGGTAAGCTTCGATCTCGTTGGACCGGCCCTTACATTGTTGTACTGCATACCCTCATGGGGCCGTCGAGATAAGAGATCCCGACAATGGCAAGGAATTTAAAGTAAATGGACATCGCTTAAAGCCATTTGTCGAGAAATTTGATTCAGAAGACATGTCCATGCCTCTGACTGATCCTGTTTACCAGGAATGATCTCCTAGTCTGATGGAGGTATAGGTAGGTTTATCGCTTTCATAGGACTAGGGTAGTTATTTATTTGTCTGGCTGAAGACGGTAAACTTAGCGCTCCTGGGAGGCAGCCCAGCTTTTCATTCCATTTTCCTAGTCTAATGTTTGTGGGTAACATTACTGCAAACCCTCACGAGACTACAACTCGTCCACTAGGGGCAACCTAGGGGTTTAAAGGCTTGTTGCATATGCTAAATGCAATCGAGAGCACCTGCGAAAGTGGTATAGGTAGGATTTTATTTTTATTATTCTTGTTTTGTTTTCTCTCTTGCGCTGACTTACTCTCTCGCTGATATTTTGGAAAAGTCTCCTGATTCGTTATCCAGGTACTATCTTCCCATCACTTCTCTTTTACTTTGTTGTCCCATGTGCATGGCATGCTATATCTTTTACATTGAGGACAATGTAGATTTTAGGTTGGGGGTGGGAGATTAGGTTACCTAATCAGTGTTTTCTTGGTCTTGAGCAAGAATTGTGAAAATTTTTAAAAATTTTTCTGGACTTTCTAGTGAATTCAAGTGATTTTGACGGATATCCTGGATTTAGAATTTCAAGATACGTGATGTTGGAAATTTATGACTCTTAATTTCAGTATCTGTTAAATTTCACAGTTAAGTTCAAATTGTTAATCCATGATTAGAGGTTTTAAACATTGATTGAGTCATGATTTCACAAGACACATCATCGCTTTAACATTAAGGTTTCAGTTTGATATTAAAGGGTTAATTTGGTAATCACTGAGCATGAAAGAAACCAGCCTGAAAGATTTGACCATCAGGGTATTAAAAAAGAATTGCACCATGGGTTTGCTCCCTATAGGTGTAGATTCGATTCCCATGGTGTTAACATTTAAAAAAAAAAAAAAAAAAAAAAAAAAAAAAAAAAAAAAAAGAGTTTGGGTGTTTAGTCTTCACCATAGGTTTGCTCCCTATAAGTGAGGACTTAATTCCCCTCCTTGGTGTTATTTTTAATAGAAAAATCAAAAGTGGTAGAATGGAAGAATGACTCGTGAAGCAAGTCTTGAGTTAGGTTTTCGGTTGTCATAGATGACCTCGTTGGTTACCAATGATATCATGAAAGAAAGACGGAAATTAATGTGATAAGCTGAGATTACACTCTACACTCATGGAACTCAATGTTCAGAATATTCTATTGATGGATTAATATCTTGAACTTGATTATGGAATCTACCATGCACTTGAATCCAACATTCATGAATTTTAGAATTCTAATATCTGGATTGTTTCTCAAAAATCACTCGAGTTCATAGAAATTGTTCTCTGTAATTCTCAACTAATTTTCGCATACTTTGCTCGGGACTAGCAAAATGCTGGTTGGGGGTTGTGTTGAGGGTCAAATATTGCATATCAGACCCCGATTATTGCCTGGACTTACGAATATGATACTGTTTAATGGCCTGTTTAATCGTATTTGGGATGCAGAGCGTATCTACGAGCCTATCGAAAAAGATGCTAAAAGATGAGATTTAAGGCTTGGGCATCACCAAGGCATTGGATGGGACTCCATGGGACCAAAATCAAGGATTTACACGCCGGGGATCAGAGAAAATCCAGCCACTCACGATGAAGAGGCCCGGAAATGATCCAGAATGCAAGATCACAGGGTTCCCGCCATCCATTCGGCCTGAAACTTCATACATGAGATAGAGACCATAAATTAACCGTACACGTCGAATTTTATCTCTCAGATCCTTGTGGAAGTGGTCCAATGAACAAAACAGCCCATAAATTGATGATTTCAGGCCCACTTTATCTCTGGATATGCCTCAATTTTATAATGGACGCCTTAAATGAGATGATGAGCCAGATGGACGGAGGGATTTCACACACACGCATCACAGTGGACCCATGTGCGACGTGCGTGTACACAGCACGATCGCACACGCGCAGCCGCCACCGAACCGAGACTCCCGGTCAAAGTCGGCTGACCCGACGTCACACAGCACCAGCAGACAGCGAACGCATCGCGACCGCCGTCTCTCGCAGTGGGGCCCACTACTCATTCGAACCTCCGATCTGGACCGTCTATCAGATCCCTAAGGAGCTTGTTATGACTACCTAGAGGGCAGAATTGTAAACTATCTCGAGGATCAAGATCCAACCGTTCAAACGGACAACCGACGGTGGAATGAAAATCAAGTGGACCACACTAAATCAAGCAAATCTCGTCAGTCCTGAACGGTTTTTCGCCAACAATTCAATGGTCGGGTGGATGTTTAAATGGATATCAATGTGGGACCCACCAATCTTGACATGGCGAAAAACCGAATCTCTGTTTCGCAGACAGCTTGCGGACCAACTTGGTGGGCCACCACCGAGCTTCAAAACGATGATCTGGACCATCCACATGCTTCAGAAGACGTCCTAAACCCTCTCCTAGGTGACAAAATGAGATGCAACAGCGAGGATGGGTCCCATCAGTTCAAACGCAGGAACGAACGGTAAAATAGAAACCGTGTGGGCCGCAGCAAAAGACTGTAACAACCATGCATTCTGAGCTAAAATCTCGTCCTGAATTCAGTGGACGGATCAGATCTTGCACCTGAACTCAAGTATGGTCCCCACCGGGAAATCAGCGTAAGAGTGGGGAGCGTTTTTTTCACTGCGGAAAGAGGTGCACAACTCCTTCTCACAGCAGGTCAGCCACGGATCTTTCTACGGCTCTATAAATGGGCTGATCTGAGCTGAGAGCCAGGAGGAAGAGCTTGGACTGGAGATAGACGGCTGGAGCTGGGAGCTGATCCTGTGAAGGTGGCTGTGGGAAGGAGAGAGAGGAACACTAAAGGTTTTTTTATTTTATTTTACTTGTTTTTTTTATTTAATCTTTTGAGATGTATAGCCTATCTATGTCCGGCTAAACCTCTTGGCTAGGGCCAAGAGGTGAAGCTTGTAGTGGGATGGGAGATTTAATTTTATTTTGGTTTTAATTATGAATTGAATTTGGTATTTATTTTATTAAGGGAATATTTTTTAGTCTCTAATGGTCTGTTGTGACTGAAATTACAGTAGATCTGTGGTGGCTTTGAGTATTTCCTTGCCTTTTAATGTTTATGACGTCAGGAAGCTCCGTTGTTTACCATCGTCTCCTGGGCATGGTTGGATGACGGTACCCTTTCCTAATCTTCATAAACATGTTGACTGGTTGGTAATTAGTTTAATTCTGTTGTTTGCTTTGCCTCCTGGGCATGGTTTGGTGATGGAATCCATTCTAATTCGTATACCTCTCATCTCTTGAAAACTATATCAACATCAGTTCATTCAATTTCCATGATTTGTGATACAGCATAAGATCTCCCTGATCTCTACAAGTGGATCCTCTGAATCCCTAGTTTTCTTTCCTCTGAATTTCTTAAAAGTTTTACATTACTATTTCACCATTATTCTTCAAATCATACTTGATTTAGATTGCATCTTAGTCTAGTTCTAGTTTTAAAATACGTACAGGTTTCAGTCCCTGTGGATTCGACCTCGGTCTTACCGAGATTATTACTACATCACAACCCTATACTTGGGGAGTGAACATTGAACACGAGATACCTCAAAATACAATTAACTGCTCTGTGATTCTTAGGGAAGCATGCATAATTGACTAACTATACTAATTGCATACACAATGTCAGGACGAGTAATAGTCAATTAGATGAGTTTCCCGTAAGGCGTGGATACAAAGCCAATATCTGCAAAGAATGATCACCATAAGCTAGAGTTGGTGGTCGTGTTCAAGAGGAGTTTCTATAGGCTAAGCACTGAGAAGATCACAGTCACAGAGAGGTCAAGGGCATTTTTTTTAGATAACAATAACATGTCGAGATCTTGCAACTTCATCTCCAAAAAATATCAAAGAGACCCAATTTTTTAATATCAAATTCTCTATTGAGGAACGCTTTTAATGACTTCATAGCTTCACTGTCATCACCAGTGATAATGATGTCATCCACATATATAATAACAATAGAGAGACCAATAACACGTTTGAAGAATAGAGTATGGTCAACACAATTTGTAAATATCCAAACTTCACTAGTTCATGTCGAAAGTTTTTGAACTAGTTTATCTGAATCTCACTTGCAGATTCCACGTGTAGTTAACGACATAGAGGCACTGGTCAGCTACCACCATTTAAATATCTTGGGAGAAATAAATTGATCACATGATATTTAGCACAGGTAAGACAAGCTCATATTAATGGCTGATTTGCTCAGATTGTTTTGAAAGAATTGGAGTGAAGGAAGCAACCTCAAAATGGTACAGTACAGTCGGGCCTATGATGACATAACTCCAGCCACAAACCTCTAAGTGCTGTATAATAATCTCATAAAGATTTTTTCCCATGACAAAAATTAGCGGTCTCTCGGGTTAATTGAAAAACTCGAGCTACATTTTTTTTTTTCTTCTGAGAATAAGATGCTGCAATAGAATCCCATATCTTTTTATCAGTCTCACAATATCCAAAAGTATCACTGATTTCAGCCTTCATTGAGTGCAATAACCACCCCATAATCATCATATTATCAGTTTCCCAATCCACACAAGGATCTGATTTCTCAGGTGCTTGAATAGTTCCATCTATGTATACCAATTTTTTTCGACCGCTGAGAAATATATGGGTTGACTGGGACCATGAGAAATAATTTGTACCATCGAATCTAATATTGGTAACTTGCAAAACTGGATTATCAATTATTCCAGGTACACTAACTACCCTTGGAATAACTGAGGAGCTTGAAGAACTACTTGAATATAAAGATTTTCCTACAATCTTGCTAAAAAATCGCTTCAAGCTACTAGAGACCACCCAGGCACACTCTCAACCACACACACACACACACACACACACACACACTACTGCTCACTACACCAAACAACTTGGAACCAATCAAGACTGACGACAACTATATACTTACAAGTGCAACAACTATCTTGAAACACATCTAAGTGACCATTTGAGGAAATCACATCAGAAATAACAAGAAAAATGCCCAAACAACAGGGTTGTAAGACCCTTTTTTCTCACAAAACACATTATAAGTTCCTTAAATCTCACCTAATCAATATTATACTTGGTCTAATAGATGGGAAACCCCAAACCGCAACCCAAACCCCTATAAAAAACAGTACAAGAAATCCTAAGAAAAGAGAGAAAAAAAAAGGAATCAGCGGTTTTTTCCTGACTTTTTCTATTTTGATTGAAACTCCTTAAAAACTTACCAAAAAATCTCACAAAAATCAACACGAAAGAGATGGAGAGTGACAGTGAAGAACAAGAGGAAGAAGAGAAAGAAGGAAAGAAAGAGGACTTTTTTTCTTCTAGATAAATGCAACACTTGTGCTAGTCCCTCTTGACACACACACACACACACACACACACACACACACATGCACGTGCGCGCCCACACACACATCAACATGAGAAAAACATATAATGCTCTGCAGGAAAACAACAATAGAATACACATGCGCATACATTTACATATACATTCACATTCCCTATAGATTGGAGGATATTTGCTCATTGAATGTCGATAATTGGCTGGATCTTTACCTAACCACCCATTTGCAATTCTCGATAATTCTCCCAATAGGCTAAGATCATTGATGGGGTATGCCCCATCCACAACAGGCTTTAGTAGATGAAAGGTTTGTATCTCGTAAATATGTATTAATTGCATCAGTGTTGAATGCCTGATAACTAAGATAACATTGATAGCGCTGGATCCTCCCTTTGATCAACTAACTCCGGAGACATGGGACTCATTGTGCCTCCACATTGATTACCATACATGTGGCTAACATGGATGAGAACCAGACCAATCATCTCACATCTTCACATTGATTAGACACTATGAAAACTTTCCCTGACCCGACACTCTTGAATGGTCTACTTTTTCCCCTTGAATGTGAGCCATTGCCAACTTTTGTCTTTTAGTACCATTTGTATGCTGCTGGTTAAACAATTAGGATCATCCAATCAGTGAGGTCTTTCGTTTATGGCCCACTTGCTATTGGATGTGTTGAATTTGTGAGCCCTTAGCTAATTGTTCTTCTGGGGTTTTGGATAGTTGGTGTGGGTAGTGTTTGGGGAGCTTAGTGTGTTTGTTCTTTGCCTCTGTTCTTCTCTTTCCTCTCAGTAAAATATCATTAATTCTAAAAAAAAGAAAAGAAGTATCATCTGAATCTCACTTGCGTATTCCACGTGTAGTTAACGACATAGAGGCACTGGTCAGCTCCCACCATTTAAATATCTTGGGAGAAATAAATTGATCACATGATATTAAGCACAGGCAAGACATGCTCATATAGATGGCTGATTTGCTCAGATTGTTTCATGGTGAAAGAATTGGAGTGAAATAACCAACCTCAAAATGGTACAGCACAGTCAGTCCTCAAACGGTTTAGACGAACTGTCCCAAGAATGTATTCGGGCAGCTCCTTCTCCTCCTTTGCCTGCAAAAATAGTGGATTTGCAATTGGTGGACGA
Organism: Magnolia officinalis; assembly: GCA_021015155.1. NCBI lineage: Eukaryota > Viridiplantae > Streptophyta > Magnoliopsida > Magnoliales > Magnoliaceae > Magnolia > Magnolia officinalis. Next base: position 54,029,955 of record JAJHSJ010000011.1, read on the forward strand.
GTTTTGGTTATGATTCGAATGTTGCTTAATCAAAGCATATCATGATAATATCATCCCATACAACAATTTGGTTTAGGATATTTTTAAGGCAGAAACAATACCTATGCAGTAGAGATGTTTTGATTGAGTGATTTAGTGCAACTGCTTCAAACCTTCAGTAGTGTGTATGGACCAGTAAAGTCCCTGGCTGGGGATAAAATACTAGATTATAGAGGAGATTTAGACCTCTCGACTTGTGAAATCTTGTCGTCACCAGGAGAATTCCCTTTCTTGATCAAGATGGGAATAGGATTCCTAGGTTCATAGTCCTAAGCTTAGCCGCACAAGGTTAGTGGATTTGGGTGCAGGAGTGGGGAAAGTCCTCTTTCAAAATGTTAGCAGTGACTAAGAAGAGGGAGAGCGAGTTCAAAATGGAGAGGTACCTAATCAGAAGGTTCATGCAAAGAAGGCATCAGTGTTATTTCCTTTCGTTCTAATTCATTCCCAACAGCATGTGTGCTTCAGTGGTACCGGTGGCACCCTAACCTTATGGTGGTACTGGCCATATGTAGGGCCCACAAAATGTATTCACAACATCCAAACATCCATCCGATACTTCACCCCCAAAAACCGCTAAGGCCCAATACTCAGCTCAATCTAAAAATGGAGTTGGCCACAACAAAGGGAACAAGCTGGGAGGGAAAGGTCACCATTAAATTTCATAGGGGCACACATGAGTTGTAAAACAGCTTGGTTCTTGTTCTGAATGGCCCGGATTCTACATATACAACACGATAGGTCCCACAATCTAATCGACGGTAGCATTCCCTCTCAACATGTTCCATGATCTACGGCCTAGCTGAGTTTTGAATGGGGGTATTTTTGGGATAATTTTTTTAGGCATCTGATGGATGGGTTGGATTTCATGAACATATCACCAGACCCCACATCTGTCTGGTGCTACCGTAAGGTTAGGGTGGTATTGATGCCACTGTAGCGGGCCCCAAAGCCAATCACCATTTATATGTAATTCAGCTTCCCAATTATGTTCCAAACACTTCGGGATACATGATGATTGTACCTAAGTTTTGTGAAATCCTCTGCCACAACCATCCACATATTCCCCTATGATTGTAACGAAAAATGACATGAGACTACCATTGCACCAGTAAAATTGAGAAACTCTTACATTAATAAAGAGAAAATTTTCTCTATACACAGGAATTATGAATATACAAACCTCAATCAGTATTGCAAGGTCCACAACAATGCTTGTGACATATCCAAGGACTAAACCTATGATACTCTTTGCAACAGATGAAGATCCAATATCCACATCTATCTGCACAGTTAAAATGCAAAGCTTAGAACTTAAGGAGCTATACCAAATTGAGCAAAAGAAGAGTATGATAATTCTTGTTTGCTGATTTATGATATTGGACATAAATTTCACTTCGGTAAGCATGAGCTTATGTTTCCAGATGATATGATCCACAATGTCAGGTCAAATGAACAAATGATTCACAATATTACATTTGGATTACAACAGCCAATTTGAACACTCCCCATCAAATCCAAGATTAACTTATGTAAGAGAGAATAGAATGGCATCATCCATCTACACAACTATTAGGGCTCTTCAAAGCTTGGGCTGAGTTCCGTCCAAGTCCAGTCCGCATAGTAAAATATTGGCCCGAGCCCTGTCCCAGATGATTTGCATGGCTTGAGACTGAGGCCAATCCCAGCCGCCCACTTTTGTGCAAGATCCAGGCTAGGTGGGACTGGGCCAGCAGGCTTTTTAGACATAGTTCAAGCCAGGCCTGCTTAATAAACAGGCTTAAATTTTATGCCCAGGCATGGCCCTTGGGCATAATATTCCAACCCAAGTCCAGACGGAAGTGGGCCAGGCCCGTAAGTCCGACAGGCCAGGCCGGCCAATTGACAGCGCTAACAATTATTACATTTTATTGGGGTAGGCTGTATTTATCCCGCATGACACTAAGGAAGGCGTCCTGGTAATTTAAATCAGAACCATCATGGGAAAAAACTTTTTATTTTATTATTTTTATTTTTTAAATCTTTGTTTTCTGAACAATGAACAAAAACGATAGAAGCGATTGACATAAGGAAGATTTGTGTAATCCACAGCTAAGCTATTTCCATTAACATGAAAGCCAAAAGAAATAAAAATACTCAAAAGGGTTTGTAACAGTTTCTTTTTCATTCATTTATTACTATATGTAGATTATTATGAAAAGTATTAGTCCTTGTCTGTTATAGTGTGATTTTCTTTTCTTGTTTTTCTTGAAAAGTAAAGGAATTTATTAAGAGAGCCAGGAGGCCAACACAAACAAAAGCAAACCCAAACAAACCAATATTTGGCCCTTGGTGAATGATTTATAGCCCAATTGATAGCACCCCAAAAGAGAGATGCTTTTGTTCCGAAAATCAACGGTTATTCCGCTCGCTTCACAAAGTCCAAAGAACGGCAAGTGACGCCACCCTCCACCTCAACCTTCCCTTTTTCTCAGAACTGCCAACATGCCTTGATTGGAAGAGCCCTTCTATAGAATTCGGCATCACCCACGGAACCTTTAAAAAGTTGAGAATTTCAGACCAAATGCCACTAGCAAAGGTATAATGGATGAACATTTGGTCCACAGATTCTACGTTTTTTTTTTTTTTTTTTTTTTTTTGCATAGAGAGAGATCTTCGAGAGCACCATAGCCCTTCCGCAAAGGTTGTCAATGGTAAGGACCCCATTCCTGCCTACAAGCCAAGTGAAAACCGAAACCTTGGGAGAGGTCCTGTAGGACCAGATAGGGCCCGTGTGGTGGCAACTATTTCAAGCTTCTAACTGGGATATCATATCATAGAAGGACTGTGATGCAGGGGCATCATGGTGTGATTCCAAGGATGCGTAGTATCTCCACGTTGGGGTGGGGTGGCCATGAGGTGGGGTTTGTGAGATGCAGAATGGCCATGAGGTGGGGCCCACTGTGGGACCGTGCGATTTGGGGACCCGTGTGAAGTGGGAGTCCCCATGGGGAGGTCTCGCCTGGTTTTGCCTAGGAGGGCCTGTATATAGGGATAAATTGGTCCTTCCCCATCAGCTTTGGAGCTTTTGCTACGCTGGTCAGTTGGCCGCTGTTAGACTAAATGGAGAAAGCTCCCAATTTATCTTTGAGCCAAATCATTGAACCTTCATGCTTGGAGAAGGCCAGAACCCTTGTAGATGAGAAAAGAGTCGCGCCATGTCTTCGATCCCAATGTCGTTGAGATTTCACCTACAAGGAGGGACCCACATATCCCCATCACCCAAGTATGAGAAGCAATGGGTGACCAAGACCTCTGTAATAGGATAGAGCTTGGCCAGACTAGAGAACTCCGAACGAAGCAAGGACTTCCTGATCCAGGCGCTTCCTAAAATATGACTCGATCCCCATCCCCAACGGTGAATCGCACGCCCTTGAACACTTTGTTAGCCACTCAAGCCACTACCTTCCAAAGGTTCGACACACGGTACAGGCAGTGTTCGAAATGTCAGTATCGTGTTACGTATTGCATCTTGGGGATACAGATACGTATTGGTTATCATACGGAATATATCGTTTGTATTTGGTAATTTATCGCACATTTTGGAAAACATGAGGAAACATTGGAAAAATGGTTAAATTTTTCAATGAAACTTTAAGGATTGTTAAAAAAGACCTTAATACACACTTTTAAATCATAACATCTCAAAAAAGAACTGCACATAATAGGTTTCCTTTGTATAGGGTCCTAAGCTATGCGTTGTTTGATTAAACTAATGCAACTATTATCAAATTGAATGCATAACATTTAGATTGTATGTGATGATCATTTCATCAAACAATCCTAACTACTTCACAAAATAGTCTCTATTGACAGCCGGTTGAAGGGAAATTTCGAAGAAAAAAAATATTTCAATAATTTTTAATCAAAAAGTGATTTTTATTTTCCAAACATTGACGACTTAGCAAATCAGTAGATCAGCCTTCATACATGTTTGATTTCATGTTTGGAGTGCAACATTGCAAGCAATTTGGGAGAAATTGGGGAAATTTCAAAATTTTCCCCAATTTCCCCAAATCGGACAACATACACTCAAATTTCAAAATTAGAGTATATGCCATGATCATTTCATCAAATACTCCTAAATACTTCGAAATTAGTCTCAATTGACAGCTGGTTTAAGGAAAATTTCGAAAAAAAAAAACATGAACCAATGGATATCGAAATAAAAGCAGCTCTAACTCCATGATTTTTTATGCAAAATATGAAGAACCAATGGATTTATAACCATTTGACATTGATTTAACATAATTTCAAAAAACAAAAACCAAAAAGGGATTGGAAATTGAAAATGCTCATCGGATTGAACATGTGAGATATATCGGCACTACCTGTGTTTTTCGTATCGACACAGGTGGGATACAAGATATATTGTGGGATATATCGGCTGATATCGTCGATATTTAAAACATTGGGTACAGGGAAGAATACTTGGTGCACTATGCCTTGGAGGTGCCATATTTTCCTGCAATGATGATTCTCTAAAGGTTGTTCTTTTCCACCCCAAATCTCCACACCCACTTCCCTAATAAGGCTGAATTAACATCATCCAACCTTCCAATAAGGTTGTATTAACATTATCCAGCCTTTTAATACCCACATCTCCATTACCATACAATCTGAACACCTCAATCCACTCGAGCATATGAAATTTACCCTTGGTCGCTTAGCCTTGCTAGAGGAAGTCCCTTCTTAGCCTATCAATCCTTGACAAAACTGATTTTGGGCAACAAAGTAGCGACATGAAATATAAGGTGAGATTAGAGAGGGTGGCCTTGATGAGAGTGACTCTGCCGCCAAGGGAAAGAAGCCTACTCATCTAAGGACAAAAGCTTCCTCTCCATTTTCTTAATCACCTTATCCCACAAGTGCTTAGCACGTTTGCCAATGCTAAGAGGGAAAGAAGCCTACTCTTTTAAGGCGAGAACTTCATTTCCATTCTCTTAATCACCTTATCCCACAAGTGCTTAGCGGGTTTGCCAATGTCGAGAGGGAGGTCAAGATACGAAGGGGGAAGAGACCAACCTAGCATCCAAAAATTTCAGCTGGCATGGTATCTTCATCCTTGCTGAGTGGATTTGAATAATATCGGTCTTGGTTAAATTAACTCTTAGCTCCAACACCACATCGAAGCACCCGACGATCTTCCTAAGATTGTCCACCATGGCCTCATTTGTCTTGCAAAAGATGAGAGTGTCGTCAACAAACTGGAGGTTGCAAACACGCTTATCAACGTTGTCTACCTCGAATCCCCAAAAAAGGCTCACTAACTGATCCTTACTCCACATTAAGGTGTTCCGAAATGGTAACGGTGGCCGTAACGGCCACCATCGTTACCTTTACGATACGGGGCATAATGGCTGTTACGGCCGTTACGGTCCCTCTTTTTTATTTTTATTTTTTTATTAAAAAACCCCCAAAAAACCTCTATCTGCCCTGTAGTGTTGATTAAAAAGTATGAAAAACCTGTGTCTGTCCCATAATAAACCATTACGGGGCTATTACGGCCTTTATAGGGGATGCAACGTGCCGTTAACGGTAATTACGGGTCATTTTTTTTTTCATAACGGCTGTTACGACCCCGTAATGTGTAACGGTTGCCACCGTTACCTTTACATAACGGCCTTTTACGCGGCACACCATGCTCCACATCCTACTTAGGGCTTTAGAGACAACCACAAACATGAAGAGGAAGAGGGGGTCTCCCTAACAAAGGCCCCTCAAAGCTTTGAAAAAGCCAAATGTAGAGTCGTTAATGAGAACGGAGAACTTTGCTACCGAGACGCAGACTTGGATCCAATGCCTCCACTTTATCCCACATCTCATTGATCCAACATTTAATCAAGGACAAATCCACATGGTCGTAACTCGCAAGCCTTCTCCAAGTTAAGTTCACAAAGGACTCCTTTCCTGTTAGCTCAATGGCATGAATTGAGGCATTCTTAGGTGATCAACATGTTGTTGAGGATCTATCTCCCAAAGATGAATGCGCTTTGGGAAGGGGAGATAACCTTAGGGAGCACAACCCTAAATCTTTGGCTCAAAATCTTACCAATATTTTATATGAGCTAGCGATGAGGCTAATGGGCCTGAAATCTTTAAGGCACTCAAACCCTACAAGTTATGGAATTAGAGCCATGAAGGACCTCCCCATATCAGGTAGAAGACAACCAGAGTCAAAAGAATTTAGCAACGAGGCACAATAGATCCATCCTGATCGTCCCTTAGAATGTCCAGAAGAGGGCCAAGGGAAACCCATCTGGCTTTGGATCTCTATCCTTGTCAAGATCATCAGCATCCTCAACTGAGATTCTATTAAAGATCAAGTTATCAAGATTCAGCGGCACCCATTACTCTCCTGGAAGTAGGTTCAAATAGAACTTGATGATGGATTCACAAAATTTGGCTTTTGTCATCCATTCTCTTGCCATCAACCAGGAGTGAAAAGATGTTGTTGGCTTGAGAACAAGCACTAGCAATCCCGTAACTTTATATTCTCGTCTCCTTCTTTGAGACAAGCGGCATTAGAATGCTAGTGTCACTCACGGTATGCCGTAATGGCAATTACGAGGCCATAAGGCCGTTACGTAAAGATAATGGTGGCAACCGTTAGACATTATGGGGTCATAATGGTCGTAATGGACATTACAGAGAAAAAGACCCGTAACGGCCCATTACACGCCCCCCCTGTAAAATCTATAACAGGCCCCATAACAGTCTATTACGGGCCGATATAGGTTTCTCAAGGTTTTTTTTTTTTTTTTTTCAATAAAAAAAAAGAGACCGTGATGGCTGTTATGGAGGCCGTAACAGCCATTACTACCCGTATCATAAAGGTAATGACGGTGGCCATTACAGCCACCGTTACTATTACAGAATCCCTTGACGCCACTTGATCTCCTCCTTTTTTAGCCTAATATTGTACTCAACGGAGAGCTCTACCTAGACAACTTTCTTGTCTTTCAACAATGCTCTTTCTTCCTCTTTAAAATCCAACGCTTGGATCTCCCGCAAGATAGAATTCATCTCTTGCTCCCACTACCCAAACAGTTCTTTCTCTCACACCTTGAGTTTGGCTTTGAGCATTTTTAGCTTTGGAGGAGCTTGAAACCATCAAGGCCTTCAATATCGAAGGACGATCACTAGCCCGAAACCAGGTCGTGGAAGCCCTCCACTTTGAGCCAAGCCAATTCAAATATAAAGGGGTTAGGGCCCCAGTCAACCTCATCAACTTTGAGGAAGATGGAGCAATGATAGAAAACTGGCCTATTAAGTAATGAAACTATGCCAAAACAATCGCCATCTACATAATTCTGTCATGGCATTAAAGTGTACATTTGCATGCAACCTTCATGCTACTCACATTTATTATTATTATTATTAATAGAGTCCTTTGCATGTATGCTTGGTAAAATCAAGCATGGCCATGCCTTCTTTTCTTTTTAAAGTTCTTTGGTTCTGCATTGATCGAAGGAGAGGGGTTAAGCGGTGTAGAACACAAGCTAGGACGTAATTTACCTAGAACACAAGCTAAAATAAAGAGAAAAGTATGTTTATTCTTTTTCAATAGATAAGAAAATGCATCTAACTTCCTCAAGCTAATAATATATAGATCAATTTTCTAGAAAATAAAAGATTGATATTCTCGAGTTATAGACTAGCATCTCCATGTTGCTCAGGGGTGACAACAACATGAGGATGAGGAAATAACTTTCCAACCAAACTGTCCACAGAAGCTTTGTACACCATCATTGTTCTTGAATACTAACACTCATGATCTATGTAACAAGGACACTACAACTTTTTGAAACTATGCCATTTAGTCCATGACTATGTGTCTGCCACTCAAAGACATTTTTTTATGCTTAATTCTTGTTATCTAATACATATATACATACATCCATCCATCCATCCATACGTACAACATACAAGGGCATTTTAGGTTTATTATTGTTATTGCTATTATTATTTTATTAGTATTAATTGGTGTTTATATTAAATAATTTTTTGAATGGCTTTTAACATATAATTGCAATATAATATCAAACTATAATAGTTTATTCTATAATATAGCAAATCTGGCCTTCAAGAATCACTTGTTAGACACACTGACAGATGTTTGTCTGTGCAACTTCCTCCATTAATTGGTCAATATTTGGGAATTCCATTATAATTAGCCACAGAGAAAATCATTTTCCAATTCTTACGAATCCCTTGAAAGAAGCCAACAAGGACTTCCCGCAGAACTGGCAATCCTTGAAGCATGGCCTGTTTAGGACTCTCTACCTGTATTTGGTGGTGAACTTTCCAAGAGTTGAAACATACAAGTACTCACTCTTAATCCCTTTAAAGTAAATCCTTTTGTGTTGCCATGAAAATAGACGCTCGATGTACCCAAGAGGAATTAATTATTTCTGATGAAGAGGTCTTTGAACAATATACATGGGTTTTCAAATTTAACAAGTTGGGCCCATGCTCTGGTAATCATAACCATTGATATGTACTGTCCACCTTGGATGGGCTATGCCCCAAAATCTCCCTAATAGGCAATCTTAACTCTTGATTTGTGGCCTAAAGATGGATGGGAAATTGAACAATGGTCCACATTCAATAGGAAGGGGTCCTAAATTGGTCGCCATGATAAAATCCAGTCTTGCTGATCTTTTGGGCACAACCCATAAATTTTGGTAGGTAAATAGACCAACGGTTTGGATTACCGGAGCATGGTCTACACTTGTTAGAATTAAAAACTCGCATACATTGTGCTGAAAAACAGGTACATGCATCATATATTTCCCATCGGCTTGGAATATCCTTGACTTCAATCCTTGAACAATTTACACTTGAAGAGTTATCATGAGCTATAAGGCAGAGAATATGCACAAGATACTTGAGCCTTGAGTTTATAGACATGGGCCTCATATCTAGATCGTTTATCTGAAGGTACCCAAGGTAGATAAATGATACCCCAAAAATCTCCCTCATTGGAAGAACTCAGACATCCAACCTTGTCTGGCTTATGTTCCATGTGAATCTTCTTTCTGCATTTTCTCTGAATTGTCTCTCTGCAAGACATTGATCAAAGGTCAGCTTTCTTCCATTAGGGGTGTTTTTGAGGAGTCTCCCATCAATATGTCAGCCCCAACATATCAATTTTCTTGATCACAAAGCCACAAGCCTTGTACAAACTCAAGGGGCTTGAGGATGTTGTGAAGCTCAAGGGGCATGGTATTCTGTAACAGTAATGGTGGCCGTAACGGCCACCATGGTCTTTGAAAAAAAAAACTGAAAAGAAACCTATATCGGCCCCATAACGGAATATTATGAGGCCATTACAGATCATTTTTTTCAGCAATGGCCATTATGGCCATTACGACTCCATAACGCGTAATGGTGGCACCGTTAACGTTACGTAACAGCTTTTACGATACACCTCATCAGGGACCATAGAATCCTCACATAATCTGCAAGCATGAGCACCACCTGACATTATTCTACCAACAAGTAATTTAAAATTAGTTTACCACACACTCCTTATGGATGTAGAGTGTATGCTTTTTGTTGCAAAGGATATCAATTGAAGTTTAAAGAGATGAGGAAGCTTTCAGCTTGTTGGTAACTACATATCATAACCGCCAACATCCATGAAAGATATGATATATATGAATGAACAAACATTATCTGCTACTAATTTGAGCGGTTTTGGAAGTTGGTAATATTATAGATGCCAAAAAGAACAAGAGAAATGCATGTATTTGAACATGGATGCTACTTACCTCCAAAAAATTATCTTGTCGAAGGTAATTGCATGTCACTGCTTTTCCTAAAATGCAAGCTTTGGATCCAACTGCACGCTTAACCATCCAATATCCCTAAAATGACTCCTTAGAAGGCATCAGTAGTAACCCCAATGAAATGATAGGAAGTAGAAGAAATAACCTGCAAAGGCTTATTGATTTTTTATTTATTTATTATTATTATTATAAAGAACTCTGCAAGGCAATTCACACCTCTATGATACTTTGGAATAAGTTTGAATCTTGCATCCCGAAACATGTCAGTCCCATCCACAAATCTTCTTAATAAAGATCCTTTATTTATGGGTCTGTTTGCTCCATAGTAGAGAACCAGACTGTAGTTGGTTTTTGCTGGAACCTGCCGATTGAAGAGAAAAAAATCAATATATAGAGGCCAGACTGAAGAACATAATAGCAAGAAAGATTAATGACACAGGTTATTTAAAATACAACAGAAGAAAGACAATATATGTCCATGTTCTTTATATGCAATATGTAGAGGGAACTTGTGAATAAAATAATAAGTTTTCATTCCATATTCTATATCACAGTGGCCTCTATATAATTGATATTATATGATCCGTCATCTTCTCTACCATTAACACATGATATTAGAGAGATAGAAAGAGAGAAATGAAAGAGATAAATGATGAGAATGAGAGGATACATTATCCCTCTTGCAATGGTTTATTTATAATTGATAGTTATAAGAGATAATAACACCATAAAAGGAATACGAAATGAGAACACAATAAATGAGAATAAAATCCTCCCAGCATGGTGCTTTGTAGGAGCATACAGGTGATTCTTTAGAACTTTTAACATACAACAACAACATTCTCAACACCTTCCCTCAAGCAGGAGCATAGATAATCCACATGCCCAGCTTGCCCAGGTACCAAGAAAACAAGTACACATCACGCCATTGTTAGATTATCGTTTCTCCATTCACCATGGGTTGGATCATCTATGGTAGGCTCCATGAAATCACTTTTAGATTATTGATTTCCAAGTCATCATGGGATGGATCATCTATAGTAAATGCCACGACATCACTATTAGATTATCATTTTCCCAATCACCACGGGATAGATCATCTACATTAGGTGCCACAATATCACATTTAGATTCTCTCTTTCCCAATCATCATGAGATGGATCATCTACAACAGTCAGTGTTGCTGCCACCACATTATTGTTAGATTATCTCGTTCCATGTCAATATGGGATGGTTCATTTACAAAATGCATCGCGACATCATTATTAGATTATAAGTTTCCTAGTCATCATGGGATGCAGAAGTTAATATAGAAGAGAAGAAGAAGGAAACGAGGAGGAGAATGGGAGAAAAGAGAATGAGAATAAAATAGGGTTTTCACGACTGCACTCTCTCTCTTATTTTAAGTGATAAAAAGAAAAATACCCAAAATACCCCTAACAACATTAATAAT